>JAWLRI010000456.1:80852-125713 GCA_034781795.1 Crypturellus tataupa | reverse complement strand
GTAGTGTCTCCCACCCATAGTGTCACCCCCCTCCAATGTCCCCTCCCCACCACGTTGTCCCCTCCCCTTGTCCCCCCCCTCCATAGTGTCCCCCTCCCCTCCATAGATTCCCTACTCCCCCAGGGAGGAGGGGGACACAGAGGGGGGGACACAGAAGGGAGGGGACATGGAGGGGGGGGACACGGAGCAGGGGGTGGGGACAGCCCCGAGTGGCTGCCAGGGAGCTGATGAGAAACCCAGGACGGACGGACACGGATCCAGCGGGACGGCGGGAGCCGGGATGGGGAAAGGGGCCCGGTGGGGGGAACAGCGAGATTGGGAATACGGGGGGGACCAGGTGACGGGATGGGGAATGAGGGGATGGGGACAGGGACGGTGGCACCGGGCAGGATGGAGCTGGTGGCTTCTGGCCCTCCGTCTGTCCTGGGAGGAGTTGGGAAAACCTGCTGCTTCCCGCAGTTTTTTGGGGCCATTGGAGGGAATTTGGGGCCACTTGTGCCAGACCTGACAGGGACAGGGATGGGGACAGGGATGGGAACAGGAATGGGAAAAGGAACAGGGATGAGGAACAATAAAGGGGACGGAGATGGGATGGGGACAGGGGATGGGAACAGGGATGGGAATAGGAACAGGGATGGGGACCAGTAATGGGGATGGAGATGGGAGGGGGACACACTGGGGATGGGGACAGGGACAGGAAAAGGAACAGGGATCAATAATGGGGACGGGGATGGGATAGGAACAGGGAATGGGGACAGGGATTGGGACGGGGACAAGGATGAGGATAGGGATGGGGACAAGTTGCGGTCAGGGATGGAGATAGGGATAGGGATGGGATAGCAAGAGGGATGGGGATGGCAAGAAGGATGGGGATAGGGACAGGGATGGAGACAGGGACAGTCTGGGGACCAGGATGGGGACAGGTTGGGGACGGTGCCCGCCGCACAAATCCGCCCTCGACACCCCCTCAGCGGGATGGGAATCCGGATGCCACCGGGCCCTGCAGCAGGACGGGGAGGAGGCCGTTTCGCCGCCGTCGTCCCCAGCGTTGTCCCCTCCCGGTCCCCGCAGGTGACGCCGTCGACGAGCAGGACGCGCTGCGGCTGCCGGCGCTGCCCGACGGCGTGAGCCGCTCCGACGGGATCTGCTCCGCGCGCGGCGCCGCCTTCCGCGTGGGGCGGCCGGCGCAGCTCAGCGCGCCCACCCGGCAGCTCTTCCCGGGTATCCAGCCGCGGGGCGGGGTTATCCGGAATGGGGGGCCCTGGGATATAACCCCTCCCCCACCAAGGGAGATTATCTGGAATTTGGGGTTGCTGGGATATACCCCCCCCTCCAAGAGGGATTATCTGGAATTGGGGGTCCCTGGGCTATAAAACTCTCCTCCGAGGAAGATTATCTGGAATGGGGGGTCCTTGGGATATAAAACCCCCCTTCAAGGGGGATTATCCGGAATTGGGGGTCCCTAGGGATATAAAACCCTCTTCTGAGGGGGGATTATCCAGAATGGGGGTTCCCTGGGCTATAAAACCCTCCTCCAAGGAAGATTATCCGGAGTGGGGGGTCCTTGGGATATAAAACCCCCTCCAAGGGAGATCATCTGGAATTGGGAGTCCCTAGGGATATAAAAGGCTCCTCTGAGGCGGATTGTCTGGAATGGGAGGATTCCTGGGATATAAAACCCCTCTCCAAGGAGGATTATCCGAAATGGGGGGATCCTTGGATATAAAATCCCCCTTCCCAGGGGCATTATCTGGAACGGAGGGTCTCTGGGGATGTAAAACACCCTTCAGAGGGGCACTATCTGGAATGGGAGGTTCCTCGGGATATAAAACACCCCTTCAAGGGGGATTATCCAAAGCAGAGGGTCCCCGAGGATATAAAACCTCTCTGAGAGGGATTATCCACAACAGGGACATCTCCAGGGATGTAAAACACCCCTTGGAGTGAGATTATCCGGAGTGGGGGGTCCCTAGGGATATAAACCACCTCTCCAAGGGGGATTATCTGAAACGGGGGATCCCTGGGGATATAAACCCCCCTTCAAGGAGATTTATCTGAAAGAGTAAGAGGTTCCTCACTGGTCGGCCTGTGCTCCCAGGTAAATTCCCCGAGGATTTCTCCATCATGGCTCTGGTGAAGGCCAAGGCCGGGCTCCAGGCGTTCCTGCTCTCCATCTACGACCGCCACGGCACCCAGCAGCTGGGCGTCGAGCTGGGCCGCTCGCCCGTCTTCCTCTACGCCGACCAGCACGGCCGCCCGGCGCCCGAGGACTACCCGCTCTTCCGCAGCGTCAACCTCGCCGACGGCAAGTGGGTACCGCCGCGGCGCGGGGTGGCAGGGCACCGGGGTGACATGAGGACGATGGGTTGGATGTTGCCGGAGTGGTATCGGGATGATGGGTTGGACCCAAAGTGCCATTGGGATGATGGGTTGGATCCGAAGTGCCACCGGGATGAAGGGTTGAGTGTTACCGGAGTGGCACCAGGATGATGGGTTGGATCCGAAGTGCCACCGGGATGAAGGGTTGGATGTTGCAGGAGTGGCACCAGGATCATAGGTTAGATCTGAAGTGCCATTGGGATGATGGGTTGGGTGTTGCCAGAGTGGTATCGAGATGATGGGTTGGACCCAAAGTGCCACCGGGATGATGGGTTGGATCCGAAGTGCCATTGGGACGATGGGTTGGGTGTTGCTGGAGTGGCACCAGGATCATGGGCTGGACCCAAAGTGCTACTGGAATGATGGGTTGGATGTCCCCAAAGTGGTGCCAGGGTGATGGGCTGATTGTCCCCAAAGCAGCACTGAGGTCATTGCATTAGGATGATGGGCTTGACATCTCCAGAGTGGCACCGGAATGATGAGTTGGACCCAAGGTGGCATCAGGATGATGGGTTGGATGTCCCCAAAATGGTGCCAGGGTCATTGCATTGGGATGAGGGATTGGATTTCCCCAAAGGGGTGCCAGGGGGATGGGTTGAAGGTCTGCAAAGCAGCACTGGGGTCATTGCATTATCATGATGGGTTTGATATCTCCAAATTGGCATTGGGATGATGGGTTGGACATTCCCAAATTGGCACCAGGGTCGTTGTATTGGGATGATGGGTTGAATGTCGCCAAAGTGGCAATGAGATGATGGGTTGGATGTCCCCGGAGTGGCACTGGGGTCATTGCATTAGGATGGTGGGTTTGACATCTCCAGAGTGGCACCAGGATGATAGGCTGGATGTCGTGAAAGTGATGCCAAGGAGATGGGTTGGACATCCCCAAAGTGGTGCCAGAGTGATGGGTTGGATGTCCCCAGAGTGGCACTGGGGTCATTGCATTAGGATGATGGGTTTGACATCTCCAAATCTTCATTGAGATGATGGGTTGGTCATCCTCAAATTGGCACTGGAGTCGTTGAGTTGGGATGATGGGTTGGATGTCCCCAAAGTGGCACCAGGATAGTGGGTTGGATGTCCCCAAAGTGGCTTCAGAGTCATTGCACCAGGATGATGGGTTGGATGTACCCAAAGTGGCACTGGGGTCATTGCATTGGGGTGATGGATTGGACATCCCCAAAGTGGCACCAGGATGATGGGTTGGCCGTCCCCAAAGCGTCTCCGTGGTCACCAGCCCCACCCCCTCGCCTGCAGGTGGCACCGGGTGGCCCTTAGCGTGAACAAGCAGTCGGTGACGCTGCTCGTGGACTGCAAGAAGGTGGCAACGCGGCCGCTGCGCCGCTCGACGCGGCCCGTCGTGGACACGCGCGGTGTCACCCTCCTTGGCACCCGCATGCTGGATGACCAGGTTTTCCAGGTCCGTTGGGATGGGAGGGACGCAGATGATGCTGATGGGGACGGTCCCGGTGTCACACTCTGTCCTCTCCGCAGGGTGACATCCAGCAGCTGCTCATCACCGCCGACCCGCAGGACGCCTTTGAGTACTGTGAGCTCTACGGACCCCATTGCGGCCCACAAGATGGGCGCCCGCAGGCGCAGGAGCCGCCGCAGTCTCAGGTGGGGGCGCACGGGCTGGGGGGGGTCACAAAATTATCCTGCTATCCCCAAATCCCCAAAATATTGGGATTATTTGGGGTCGCTCGACACCCTCCTCCTCATCCTCATGGATTCGCGCATCCCTCGGCGCCTGCATCCTCATGGATTCGTGTGTCCCTCAATCCCCATGGATTCGCCACCCAGGATGGGTGGTGGGGACAGGGTGATGGAGGGAGGACACCCGGACCCCCCGATCAGCCGCGTCACGGTGACGTTGTCCTTCTTCCTGGCGCCATCAGTACTCCGAGGAGGACGCGGAGTACTACGAGTACCCCTATTACTACACCAATAGCGAGGACGGGCCGGTGCCGGGGGGCCATGCAGAGCAGGTAACCCCCTCCAGTAGCTCTGTCCGTGTGTCCATGTGTCCGTCCTGGCTGTGTCGCCGTAACGTCACCGTTTGTCACCCCCCTACTTGAAGCAGGAGCATAGAGAGTAATGGGCTATGACAGGGTTGAGGGGGGACATTGGGGCCACCCCATGCTGGGGGGTCTCACAGCGGGTGCCCTCTGTGTTTTGTGTCCCCCCTGCCCTGCGCGTTTGTCACCTTCGTCACCTCCTGCACCCGTCACCCGCCCCCTTCCACAAGGCCGGTGCCCCCCGAGAGCCGCCCATGATGAACACGGCGCCCGGGCAGCATCCCGGGAATTCCCAAGGCAACGGGAAGACGGGTCCGGGCGCCAGGAACGCCGCCCTGGGTGACGGCGGCCGGGGCGATGTCAGGAAACGAGGCAACAGCTACCAGCAGGTAGAGCAAGACGGAGAGATCCCGCTCGGCTCGAGCCGGGATCCGGGATGGGAGCTGGCTCCCTCCCCTCCACCCTCCTTCCCACCCCATCCGTCTGTCCGTCCCCCCGGACGGGGCCATTCACCCACATCCCAGCGGTGCAAATAAAGCAGCAGGAGGGGAAGCGACGGAAAGTCGGGACCGGGGACCGTTTTTTTCCGGATCGTGACCTCCTGCCTTTATTTCCCCACCTCGAATGGCCCCATCCCATGAGCAAGAGGCCCCCCACCACTACCCCAGATCCCAATCCCGACGCTTTGGGTTCTGCACCGGATCTGGTATGAATCCGGATCCAGGATGGATCCGGGATGGGAATGTCCCACTGTTGTCCCCGCTATGTGTGTGTCTCCGTCACTGCTTCGCTTGTCCGTCCATGTGTCCGTCCTGGTCCATCCTGCGGTGCCATGACTGCTGTTTCCCACCCCATATCCCACGTCAGGACGTGGGGCCCCCCCCTACAGAGGAGCCCTGGGCAACCGGCGAGTACCCAGATTACAGCCCGGCCCCGGATCTGGCCTCCTGGCACGAGATGGGGCCGGAGGCCACCGGCTCCCCGGGGCCACCGGAGCAACAGGAGGAGGAGGAGGAGGAAGGGGCCGCCAATGCGGTGCCCATGAGCGGCCCCGAGTACGAGTACGTCTATAAGGACTATCCTGAGGGCCCGGAGCCATCGGAGCTGGGCCCCGCGCTCTCCGCGGAGACGCGGGCGAGCGGAGGTGTAAGTGTTGGGAGGGGGGTCCTTGGCGCCGGCGTCTCGTCCGTCCGTCCTTGTGTGTCCGTCACGTCTCCCGGTGTGTCCTGGTGCAACCGTCACCATCCGCTGTGTGTCCGTCACCATCCGCTGCGTGTCCGTCGCATCCCACGTTTTTCCTGGCATGTCCCCGCTGCCTGTTGTGTCGCCACCCTGGAGCATGTCGCGGCACAGCGTGATGTCACTCCTGCCAATGCGTGACATCATCGTCCTCCCTGAAAAATACCCCCATCATCTCCTTAACCCCAGCATGGCAGCACTGGCCTCGTAATCATCATGTCGGCATCTGCACGGAGCCGGGATCGGAGCTGGTGGCAGCTCCCTGCTTCCCAAATCACTATCCCCTCTCCCAAATCTCTTCCCCCTTTCCCACATCTCTTCCCCTTTTCCGAATCCCTTCTCTCTTTCCCAAATTGCTTCCCTCTTTCCTGAATCTCCTCCCCCTCTCCCAAATCTCTTCCCCTTTCCCGAATCCTTTGCTCCTTTCCTGAATCCCTTCCCCCTTTCTCAAATCCCTTCCCCTTTCCTGAATCTTTCCCTCTTTCCCAAATCTCTTCCCCCTTTACTGAATCTCCTCCTCCTTTCCTGACTCTCTCCCCCATTTCTGGAATCCCTTCCTCATTTCATTGATCCCTTCCCCCCTTCCCAAATCTCTTCCCTATTTCCCAAATCCCTTCACCCTCTCCCAAATCCCTTCTCCCTCTCCCAAATCTCTTCCCCCTTCCCCAAATCCCTTCTCTCCTTCCCAAATCTCCCCGCCGTCTCCTTTTGGCATGAGGGGAAGGATTTATCCCTATCCCTAGAGGTCCAAATTAGGCCGTGCTGATGCTCATGTGGAGGGGGGCTGTCCCCGAGCTGTGTCCCCTGTGTCCCCATGTGTCCGCCCAATGTGTCCCCATGTGCCCTGTACTGACTGGTCCCTCTTTGCGGTTATATATCTGCTACCCCCAGGCTGTGCGCGGCGTCAGGGGCTACAAGGGCGAGAAGGGCGAACCGGCCGTCATCGAACCGGTACGTGTGTCCCCAAGGCCGTGACGGGCCTCCCCCCTGTCACCCATCCCAGTAACATCCTTAGTGTTGTCCCCTAATGTCTTCTCCTTCTACAGGGCATGTTGGTGGAGGGTCCCCCCGGCCCCGAAGGACCCGCGGTAAGAAGCTGGCACGCGCGGTGGCACCGCCGCGGCCACCGAGCGGTGGCATCGGTGCCACCCTCACACCATGTCCCCGCTCGCTCCAGGGAATGTCGGGACCGCCAGGGACACAGGGACCGCCGGGAGCCCCGGGAGAGCCCGGCGAGCGGGTGAGTCTGAGTGGGGCTGCTGTTCCCACGGTTCCATCCCTATGGGGTTCGCGGCTGACCCTCTTCCCAATGGGATTCGCGCCTGACCCTCTTCCCAACAGGGTCCCCCTGGCCGCGCTGGCCTTCCTGGCTCCGACGGGACGCCCGGACCGCCTGGCACCTCCATGATGCTGCCGGTGAGTGTGACCGATGGGGATGGCGCTGGCCGGGATGGCATCTCCCCATGGGGATGCCCCATAGGGTGACATTATCCCTGGTGTGTCCCCGTCCTCGACGGCACCATCTGTGTGTCACAGTTCCGCTTCGGGAGCAGCGGCGGAGACAAGGGCCCCGTGGTGGCGGCACAAGAGGCCCAAGCTCAAGCCATCCTACAGCAAGCCCGGGTGAGTCCACATCTCCACAGCCACTCGTGTCTCTCTGCCTCTGGACCCTGTTGTCCCCAAGGGTCCATAAGCCACCGGCGCGGTCCGAGTCCCCTTCCTTCAACCCCACGTGGTCACGGTCTCCATAACCCGCTGGCAAAGCCCCTTTCTTCACTCCTATGTGGTTGTAGCCGGGCACCAGCCATGGACCTGCTATAGCCCTTACCAACAGCCGACGCGGGTGGGTGATGTCCCCGACACGGTGTTGCCTTGTCCACCGTGTCAGGGCGTGTTTGCTGAGAAATAACCCCCTGTTTTTGCTTCTCCCCATAGCTGGCCCTCCGCGGCCCGCCGGGACCCATGGGCTACACCGGCCGGCCTGGCCCCATGGTGAGTATCAGATCCTGGTGACGTCTGGGGACAAGGAGAGGGGGCACCCAATGGACGCGCAGGGAGTTGGGTTGGGGGGTGGTGCCCCCCATGCTGATGTGGGGCTGGGGATTGTAAGTGGGACCCCGGCCCCATGTAACTACCCCCCTTCCTCTTGATCCACAGGGGCAGCCTGGAAGTACCGGCATGAAGGGAGAATCTGGCGACTTTGGACCCCAGGTATCCGAGTTCGGTCCCTCCCAGCCCCCATATCCAACCCCTGAATCCCAGGGGGGTCTTGTGCTCCCCTATCCCAAGGGAGGTGGCAGCACAGCCCCCTCCCCTTATAGGAGCCTTTCCAGCCCTTGTGTTCCCTCTCCGCAGGGTCCCCGAGGTCCCCAGGGCCTGACCGGACCCCCAGGAAAGCCTGGACGGAGGGTGAGTTGGATGGGACACGATGGGAATTGGGGGACATGACCTGGGGCCCCCCTCTCACTCCCTCTGTGTCCCGCAGGGTCGGCCAGGGGCTGATGGCGCCCGTGGGATGCCCGGAGATCCTGGTATTAAGGTAATGGCAATGACGGATCCACAGGATTGGGAGGGGATATACGGTGCTGGGATATCCCCAGAGTGGGATACGAGCTGGCGGGGACCCGATTTGGCACCTCGGTGACCTGACTCGCTCCTCCTGCCGCTTCCAGGGTGACCGAGGCTTCGACGGGCTGCCAGGGCTCCCAGGTGACAAGGGACACCGGGTGAGTGGCCGCGGATGGTGGTGGGGATGGGACAGAGGGTGTGGGGACACCCCGATGGACCCCATGAACGTCCCTATGTGGAGGGTGTGGAGATACCCCCATGGCTTCCTACGTGTTTCCCTATACAGAGGACATGGGGATCCCTGATGGCCTCTATGTACGTCCCTGTACGGAGGGCACGATGGATCCCTATGCGTGTCCTTATCTGGAGGGCATAGGGATACCCCCATGGACCCCTATGTACATCCCTATATGGAGGACCCCCGGTGGACCCCTCTTTGTGTCCCTATGCCCCTATAGAGGGGATATGTGGACCTCCAATGGACCCCTATGCACATCCCTATACGGAGGGCATGGGGACACCCCCATGGACCCCTCTCTGTGTCCCTGTGCCCCTATACAGAAGACATGGGGACACCCTGATGGACCCCTATATAGAGGACATGGGGACACCCCCATGGACCCCCATGCACATCCCTATACGGAGGGTGCAGGGACACCCTGCTGGACCCCTCTGCACAACCCGATGCCCCCGTACGCGCGCGCGGCAGCCCCGGCTCCGTCTCGCGCCTCGAGCCGCGGGCGCCCCCCGTATCACCGCCCTGAGCAAACACGGGCGCCGGCGCCGCCGCCGCCAGCCGCGGTCGCGCCCGTCCTCCCGGCGCACAGAGCCCCCATTCATGCGCCGCCGCCACACACACACACTGAGCGCATTCACGCGCGCCCGGCGCCGCTGTCGCTCAACGCCCCGTTCTACCTGGTGCCCCGCGAGCGCTCTCACTCGCACCGGCGCGAGCGCAAACCCGCGGGGCGCGCGAATGCCCCCCCATTGCCGCTGTGCCACATGGGGCGACACGTGGTTGTCTCCTTGCAGGGGGACACTGGCTCCCAGGGCATGCCGGGACCCCCCGGTGAGGATGGTGAGAGGGTGAGTGGCTCCGGGCAAGCGGGTGGCGGGGAGGGACAGGATGGGGTCCCAGTTCGGGGCTCACTGCCCTGGGGTGCTGCTTGTGCCTCTGCAGGGAGATGACGGCGACGTGGGACCCCGAGGACTGCCCGGAGAAGCGGTATGGGGTGGCGCGTGGGGGGTGGCAAAGGATGGTGACATCCTGGGTGGTGACATCCTGGTGCCAGCGCTGCGGTGGGCGCTAAGATTCCACGAGCGGGAGCAAGGACCCCTCAGGTGTCCCCAACCCCCTTAACAACCCGTCTGTCCTCACAGGGCCCCCGAGGTTTGCTAGGCCCCAAAGGGCCCCCCGGAATCCCCGGCCCTCCGGTAAGTGCCCGAGCCCACTGCTGTCCCCGCTGTGTCCCCATATGCACCACTGGCCCCAGCTTCAGTGCGTGTCTTCTCCGCAGGGTGTACGCGGCATGGACGGTCCCATCGGGCCCAAGGGGAACCTGGTGAGTCGGGGCGGCCTGTCCGCCTGCACTGGCTGTCCTCAAGCAATGTCCTCAAGCAGCAGCACTCCGTGTCCCCCTTGCCGTGGCGGTGATGTCCTATTGGGGACACTGGTGGGCCCCAATGCAGTTGCCACGCTGATTTGTCACCTCTCGCTGTGACAGGGGCCACAAGGAGAGCCAGGACCGCCTGGGCAGCAGGGGACACCGGGGACCCAGGTGAGCAGCCCCGCGGGGCGGCCGTGTCCCCAGCACGGCCCAGCGCTCCGGGCACCATGGCGGTACCCGCGTCACCTCTCATCCCGCCTCCGTATTGCAGGGTCTGCCAGGCCCACAGGGCGCGACGGGACCTCCTGGCGAAAAGGTAAGAAGGGGACCATGTGCTTGGGTGGGGACAGCAGCACGATGCAGCCATCACCGCTGCCTCTGACCCTGGCTTCTCTCCCCATAGGGCCCCCAAGGGAAACCTGGCCTGCCCGGTATGCCCGGCTCCGACGGGCCACCCGTGAGTACTTGGTCCCTTGCTGTGCACCCCAGTAAAGTCCCCTGTGATGTGGCCCTGGCCATCAGGAAGTGCCACCTCCCTGCCAGTGACCGTGTCATGACCGTCTGCCATATGACAACCCCATCGGACCAAGTGGTTGACACCAATGTCCCCAGCTACAGCACAAGGCCCTGCTCAGCGAGGGGACAGGGGTGGCACCCAAGTCCCGTTTCAAGGCTGCTCATCCCTGGCCCCTCTTGTCTCACAGGGTCACCCCGGGAAGGAGGGACCCCCTGGCACCAAGGGCAACCAGGTAAAGGAACAACCACGATGGGCCGAGGGGGTGCAGGATGCAGCCCACGACCCCATGGGGTTGGAGGTGCCACCCCTGAACGGCCTCTGACACTGCCTCTAAACCTCCCCCTCCTCTGCAGGGCCCGTCGGGTCCCCAAGGTCCCATCGGCTATCCGGGCCCACGCGGTGTCAAGGTGAGTGCGGGACAACAGGGGGTATCCAACAACGCATCCGTTGGGTGCGAAGAGGAGAAACTGGGGTGGACACAGGGGCTGTTCATGTCCCCTTGTGACAGGGGGACACCCCGTAACTCTCTCCCTGCTTTCCCCAGGGTGTGGATGGCATTCGGGGGCTCAAAGGCCACAAGGGGGAGAAGGTAGGTGTGTTTTTGAGCCCGATGGACTTGCCATCCTAGCACCCTGAGCACCTGTATCAGCATCTCCCTTCCGTAGGGTGAAGAAGGTTTCCCTGGCTTCAAGGGGGACATGGGCGTGAAAGGAGACCGGGTAAGTGCACATGGGTGCACGTGAGGTCCAGCCTCCGCCAAGGCCACTGTCCCAGCAAGGCTGCTCTGACCATCTGCTCCCGTAGGGTGAAGTCGGCGTGCCGGGCTCCCGCGGAGAGGACGGGCCCGAAGGTCCCAAAGGGCGGACGGGCCCCACCGGAGACCCGGGTCCCATCGGGCTGGTCGGGGAGAAGGTGAGGGGGACCGTGGAGGGGACAACGGTTATGAGGGAACACACACACGCCAGGGCAGCAAGTGTGGGAGAAGCTCACACCCTGTGACTCCACATCTCTCTTTTCTAGGGCAAACTGGGAGTACCGGGCCTGCCTGGATACCCTGGACGCCAGGGCCCCAAGGTGAGTGTGGCGACCGCAGGGGCTGCCCTGCTTGCCCAGCCCCAGGCGCCGCTTATCCTCTTCCTCCCCATCCGCAGGGCTCACAGGGTTTCCCCGGATTCCCGGGCAGCAACGGCGAGAAGGGCGCTCGGGTGAGTGACTGCGCCCTGCCCGCATCTGTGTCCCCACAGAGCTCAGGGGAGGGACCCCAAGGTGTCACCCCGCTGCGTGTGTCTGAACCATTGTCTCTTGTAGGGTCTGTCGGGCAAATCAGGGCCCAGAGGCGAGCGTGGTCCCACGGTGAGTGCAGGGTGAGGAGGATGGTGGGCTCTGTCCCTTCCCCATGGCCATGGTGCTGCCCTTCTTGGCGAGGAGGGTCCCAGCACCCTGTTGGGACAGCAGGTCCCTTAGGCGGTCCGTGACCCACCTCCATCTCCATCCTCAGGGTCCCAGAGGCCAGCGCGGGCCACGAGGAGCCACTGGAAAGTCGGGGGCCAAGGTCAGTGTGGGGCAGGGGGGTCATGGGAAGAGCTGGCGTACGCAGCGCATTTGAGCGCTCCTGAGTGCGATTCGGGCACAGTGCCCATCAGCCCTCATCGTGCCCCTCAACTCTCCCTCTCTCTTTCCTTGCTGCCACAGGGAACATCTGGCAGCGATGGCCCCCACGGCCCCCCGGGCGAGAGGGTAAGTGGGCGCCCAGCACGAAACTGTGTCCGCACACCAGTAGCATGCTTGGCATCGGCACCCTGCGCGCGGTCCCGAGCGCCCGCATTGCTATTGCACCCATGGGGTGATCCTCAGCGTGAGCTGATTTGTGCCTGTTGGTACCTGAAATCCCAGTGGTTTTGGGCCAGGTGCCCTAAGCAAATTAGCGCTGCCCGGAAGGGTGCACTTGCCCCCTGTGATTCCCGTTCTGCCATAACCGCCCTGCTCTTCTCCATTCTAGGGGCTGCCAGGACCGCAGGGGCCCAATGGTTTCCCAGGCCCCAAAGGGCCTCCTGTAAGTAGCGGCGTCCCCTGTCCATCCCCTTGCACCGGGTGCTCCCGGCACTGCTCAACTTCTGCTCTTCTCCCTCCAGGGTCCCCCCGGCAAGGACGGGCTCCCCGGGCACCCTGGGCAGCGAGGAGAAGTCGTAAGTGTCCCCACATGACCAGTTATCTCTGTTAATGCCTATGTGGTCCCTTTCCCTTGAGTTGCTCTTCTGTCCCCTCTACCCTGTGTCTTGTTTGCTCACAAAACACCTGAGTCTCATCCTTCCCCCTGCCCCACTTCATCTTTGAGTACTTGTTGCTCTCCCTCCTGCACTCTGGATCCTCCTCAGTTACTCTGAATCCTCCTCTGTTAATCTGGATCCTCCTTGTCTTACTCTGAAATGGCTCCTCATGCTCCTCTCCTCTCCTCTCTTGCAGGGTTTCCAAGGCAAGACTGGCCCTCCGGGTCCACCAGGGGTGGTGGGACCTCAGGTGAGTTAGGGGCTCCGCTGCGTGTGGGTTGGTTGCCCATTTTCCCAGGTGGTTGCTGATTCTCTATGCTCTCCCCTGTACGCCAGGGACCTGCTGGCGAATCTGGCCCCATGGGGGAGAGAGGCCACCCGGGACCCCCTGGTCCCCCAGGAGAACAGGGGCTGCCAGGACCATCTGGCAAAGAGGGCACCAAGGTGAGGAGGTGGGCGGGCAGCTGGGGTGGGTTGGGGCAGCGCGGAGGCACTACCCCAAGGAATGAATTTGGGTGTCAGCGTGTGGGGTCACCCCCCATCTCAACCCTCTCCCTCCTTAGGGAGATCCTGGTCCCATCGGCTCCCCCGGCAAGGATGGTCCCGCCGGCTTGCGGGGATTCCCTGGTGAGCGGGGCCTGCCTGGCACCGCGGTGAGTAAAACCCACCCTCTGTCTGACCAGACCCCCAAAGTACCCCCCACCACAACATGGGGCTGACCCCAATGTTCCTCTCACCCTTCTGCAGGGCGGCCCAGGGCTGAAGGGCAACGAAGGACCGGCCGGACCCCCGGGACCTGCAGTGAGTGTCACCCTCTCTGCACTCCCTTGCGCTGCTCGTTGTGACCCTGCGATTCCCCTTGGTTAATCCTCCCTCTCCTGCCCCCCAGGGCTCCCCTGGAGAGAGAGGCGGCCCTGGACAAGGTGGCCCTGTGGGTCCCCCTGGACGACCGGGTCCGCAAGGGCAACCGGGCCCCGCCGGAGAGAAGGGAGTTCCTGTGAGTAGATGGAAGGGGATGAGGTGGGTGGGTGGGTTGGGTGCGGGGTGACTGGGGTGGGGAGGGGTGCTGTGTGCCAGGACAGTTGTGTCCTCACTCCACTTAGGACCCCGAGATGCAACAGGATGCAGATGGTCCCCCGTGCCCCTGACCAACCCCTTCCCTCTCTCTGCAGGGTGAGAAAGGCCCCATGGGCCCTGCTGGCCGTGATGGAGTTCAGGGCCCCGTGGGTCTTCCTGGCCCCGCCGGCCCCCCTGGTGGCCCTGGGGAGGATGGTGACAAGGTGAGGTCCTGCCGCGGCTGTCCCTGTCCTGCCGCCCCCCATCCCGGCCGTGTTTAACCCCCTGCTTCTCTTCCCCGCAGGGTGAGGTGGGCGAGCCGGGCCAGAAGGGCAGCAAGGGCAACAAGGGCGAGCACGTGAGTACGGCCGGTGGCCACGCTTGGTCCTCCGCTGTCCCAGGGTCATCCCAGCCTTGCTCACCCCTTCTCTTCCTTGCAGGGTCCCCCCGGTCCTCCTGGGCCCATCGGGACAGTGGGACAGCCTGGAGCAGCCGTAAGTACCCATCAGGCAGGAACACCACCTGCTGTCCCCCCTGCACGGGGTCACTCAGCATGGCGAGGTGGCAGGGTTGGGGACACAACGTGGGATGGGGTGCTCATCGCCCCTGGGAGCAGGGCAGGGGGAGGAGGGTGGCACCAGATGGGGACAGCCTTGGTGGGGAGGTGGCTGGTTGTCCTGACCCTCCTTCCTCCTTCGCAGGGTGCCGACGGCGAGCCGGGTGCCCGCGGTCCCCAGGGGCACTTCGGAGCCAAGGGCGACGAGGGGACGCGGGGCTTCAATGGGCCCCCTGGCCCCATCGGGCTCCAGGTGAGCAGGGCAGATCCTCCTGACGACCCTCCCTGCCCCAACTCCCTCCCAACCTGGTGTTGGCGAGCGGGGTCCTGAGTGCCACCCGCCCTGTCCTGCCTGTCCCCAATTGTGTGTGTGGGTTACATGACCAATGGGGGGCACCCCCATGTACCCCCACGCTCGATTGCGTCTCCTACCCGTTGGATCCAGACATGGTCGGACACACTGGATCCCTCCAGTTCCCCCTTGGTCTAAGCCCTTGTCGTTGTCCATCCCCTCCTCCCTGTATCTGTTCCCCCTGCCCCAATGCCAGCCATGCCCCCTGTGTTTAATGCTCACACAATCTCTCTCTCTCAACCCAGGGTTTACCAGGCCCGGCTGGTGAGAAGGGTGAGACGGGTGACGTGGGTCCCATGGTAAGTGACATTGCCCCCCACCACCACATTCCTGTGCCCCTCTTGGTGCGTCCTCACTGAGCACCTTCTCTGCACAGGGTCCCCCTGGACCTCCCGGCCCGCGTGGTCCAGCTGGAGCCTCCGGAGCAGACGTAAGGCACCCATCTTTCCCCCCGTTGCCCTGCTGCCACGTGGGGCACTGATGTGATAAGCTCTGCTCTTCCCACCCTGCAGGGACCCCAAGGACCTCCTGGAGGTATTGGCAATCTGGGGCCTCCTGGCGAGAAGGTAGGTCCACATCAGCATGGGAGGGGGGCACCACCCCCCAACCCAGGCCTGGATCCCTCCCTGGCTGCACTGGGGGGACGGGAGCTGCACCAGTGGCGAGCGGAGGTGGTGGGAGGCCTCAGGGCAATGAGTCCAGAGGCAGCAGGTCTCCATAATGAAGGACCATTCTGGAGAGCTTAGACTCGCGAGCAGACAGGGTGGCACGGGGAGATTGACTTCTCTCTCTTCCCATTTCAGGGGGAGCCCGGTGAATCGGGGTCCCCAGGTATCCAGGGGGAGCCAGGAGTCAAGGTGAGTGACAGCAGAGACAATCCCCATCCCAATCGCTCCCTGGCCCCACATGGAGACACCCTGACTGCGCCCTGACCCCTTTCCTTGTGCTTGCAGGGCCCGCGAGGAGAGCGAGGGGAGAAGGGAGAAGCCGGAGCCGCCGGAGTGGCCGGACCGCCTGGAGGGAAGGGGCCGCCTGGCGACGATGGGCCCAAGGGCAACCCTGTGAGTGCCACGGCCCCATGGAGCCAACACAGGGAACATGGAGAGGGGGCAGGCTGAGTTTGTCCCTGGGAGGTGGGAAGAGGAGGAGGAAGGTGGTCGGAGCCTGGGCTCTCAGGTCCCTTCGCGCTAACGTCTCTCTCTCTTTCAGGGTCCCGTTGGTTTTCCAGGCGATCCAGGACCCCCGGGCGAAATGGGTCCCAGGGTGAGTCCCACGTCCCATCCCTTTGGGTTGCTCTTGAAGGACTGGAGGGGGTTTCCTGCAGCCCAGGGTTCGGGATTGGGATTCAGGGGCTCTCTGGAGCCTCCTACTGACTCCAGCTCTTCCCAACAGGGTCAGGATGGTGCCAAGGGTGAGCGTGGGGAGGACGGCGAGCCCGGTGAGCCGGTGAGTGTCCCACTGGTTGGGTGGCTCCCTTTCCGATGCTTCGGATGGGGAAGGTCCCCTGGGATGTTGAGATCGGCTCCCCCTGTCCAAGAGCCACACTGGATCTACCCCACTGCTTTGGGAGCACCAGAAAGTGGGGAGGCCAATCCGGTTCTGGCCTCCTCTTGAAAGTCGCCGGAACTGCTCCCCCACAGCCTGATGTAGCTCAGGGATCCCCTCTATTCCTCCACGTTCCCTCACTGGATCCGACTCTCCAGGTTCCTCTCTGCCCTGGTTTTGGGATCAATCCAGTTCCCTTGACTCCTTTCTCCCTCCTTCTCTAGGGCTCTCCAGGTCCGACGGGTGAGAACGGCCCTCCTGGACCCCTGGGGAAGAGGGTAAGTGCTTGGTGAACCCTCCTGAGCCCCCTGCCCAACCACATCCCTTCGCCTCATTGCCCCGTTTCTCCTCTCCGCAGGGCCCTGCTGGCACCCCTGGCCCTGAGGGGCGTCAGGGTGAGAAAGGCGCCAAGGTGAGTGACTCTGTCCCAGGGAGGTAGCCTCATGGCTGAACCCACCAGGGGACGCAACCTTAGCAGGGTGACGAGTCTTGGGTGCAGTGGGGAGGTTGGCTCTGCTCCTAGCTAGGGCCTGTTTGTTCATGCCTCCTCGGTTGACCTCATGCAGTTCCTCTGTGCCCACAGGGAGAACCGGGCATAGTGGGTGCTCCTGGCAAGACTGGCCCCGTGGGGCCTCAGGGACCTGCTGGGAAGCAGGGTCCCGATGGCCTCAGAGGTCTGCCTGGCTCTGTGGTAAGTGACTACGTCCTGGTGACAGGAGGCACAGGTGGTGGTGGCATCTCCTCTGGCTCAGGGGGACTCATGCTCTCTGCTCGTCTGCACAGGGAGAACAAGGCAAACCAGGCACCACGGGCCAGGCTGGGCCGCCAGGACCAGTGGTGAGTGCAGCCCCCTCTCCCTGCTGCGGCCCCTCAAGGTGGGACGCCGTGCTATGTCCTCCTCACCTCTAATGATCCTGCCTCTACCTCCCTGCAGGGTCCTCCTGGCCTCCCCGGCCTCAAAGGCGACACCGGGGCCAAAGGAGAGAAGGTGAGTGAGGCGTGGGGACGTGGCGGAGCAGAGCGGGCTGGCTCCTGTACACCCACCGAGTGCAGGCATCGCCTGACACCCATCACACGTCCGTTCGTCTTCGCTTGTGTCTCCACAGGGTCACCCTGGTCTGATCGGTTTGATTGGACCGCCGGGAGAGCAGGGGGAGAAGGGAGATCGGGGTCTGCCTGGCCCCCAGGGCTCCACGGGGCAGAAAGGAGAAACTGTGAGTGAGGGGCCTAGGGAACAGGAGAAACGGAGGCTGGGAGGGGAAGGGTGTGTGGCAGATGCCTAGGCAGGTGGGGATGTAAAATAGTGGGTGGCAGTGACAGGGGGACCAGAGGCGACTGTGGGGATGGGGGTGTTGGGGAGGTGGGAATGGAGGCTGCCCGTTTCCTAACTCCACTTTCTGCTCCGCTCGCGTCGTACAGGGAATCCCCGGAGCTACCGGACCCTTAGGCCCTTCAGGCCCTCCCGGACTTCCAGTGAGTGACCCCCCCACTTTGAACCTCTCCCCGCACCCCGTTTCCCACCTGGCGCCCGCTGTGGGAGGCACCCCCCACCACTGAGCTTCACTAACGGAGCCCGTCTTGCTTTGCAGGGCCCTGCCGGTCCCAAGGGTGCCAAGGGAGCCATGGTAAGTGCTGAGCCAGTGTCCCCCCAGCTCTCCCCCCACTTCTGTCCCCCCTCCAAGACTGACCTTCGCATCTTTTTCCTACAGGGCCAAGCAGGACCCAAAGGTGAACGCGGCCCTCCGGGACCCCCTGGACACCCGGTGAGTGGCTCTAAGCTGCCTCCCGCTACAGAGGTCACGATGGGGAGGACATAGGAAGACCATCCAGGCACAGATGAGGAAGGATATCCTGGTTTTGGAAGGCCTGAGAGCAGGGGGGATGCATTGCCCTGGGACTGGAGGGCTCCACAGACCCTCACATTCAGGTGCTGATGGCATCGTGCCTCCTGCAGGGCCCCCCAGGGGAGGTGATCCAGCCCCTGCCTATCCAGCTGCCCAAGAAGAGCAAACGCTCCATCGACGGCAGCAAACTGATGGAGGAGGAGGGCGAAGATGGAGAGAGAGCAGCCGCTGATGAGGCGGCTCGTGACTACGCGGACGGCATGGAGGAGATCTTCGGCTCCCTCAACTCCCTCAAGCAGGAGATCGAGGGGCTGCGGCGCCCCATGGGCACCCAGGACAATCCTGCCCGCACCTGCCAGGACTTGCAGCTCAGCCACCCCGGCCTTCCTGACGGTGAGGGGAGTGGGATGAGGTACAGCAGCGAGCGGTCGGCTCAGCGGCACAGCCCCGTGCACTGACCCTTCTCCTCCTGGCCCAGGCGAGTACTGGATCGACCCCAACCAGGGTTGCGCCCGAGACTCCTTCAAGGTTTATTGCAACTTCACCGCGGGTGGGGAGACCTGCGTCTTCCCCAGCAAAGAGACACAGGAGGTGAGGGAAAGGCAGTGGTTTTGCAGCGGGGACCTCCCCCAGGTGCCCCCTGTGCTGCTCCATTGCTCATCACTGTCTCTCGTCTTGCAGGTGAAGATGTCCGCATGGGAGAAGGAGGAGCCCCAGCGGTGGTTCAGTCGGTTCAAGGAGGGCAGCAAGGTGAGGGAGCTCCTACGGCACTGGCTGACGCACTCCCTGTGATCGTTCTGCATCCCAAGGGATGCTCAAAGAACACAGGGTCCTTGTGGAGATCCCACGTGGGAGGCCCCCGGTAGGTCCCTCTGTCTTCTCCAGCCACCAGTTGGGATTTCAGCCTCACTGTTGCCTCTATGTGGCCCCAGCCACTTCCCCCTGTGTTGCCTTGGGGAACTTGAGATCTCCCTCTCCCTCAGGAGAAGACAAAACATCCCCTGCTTGGCCTTGGACCTATCAGCCCATCTCACCATGTCCCCTTGCTTGACGCAAGTCTTGATCCCAGCAGAAACCCTCTGCTCCCCTTTCCTACCCGTATCTGCATCCCACTCCGTCCCTGTTAACTCCTCTCCTCCCGCAACCCCCAGTTCTCCTATGTGGACTCGGACAGCCAACCCCTCGGCGTGGTGCAGCTGACCTTCCTCCGGCTCCTCAGCGTCTCTGCCCGCCAGAACTTTACGTACCACTGCCACCGCTCGGTGGCCTGGCACAGCACCGCCACCGGGGACCACCAGCGCGCTCTCCGCTTCCTGGCTGCCAGTGAAGAGGAGCTCAGCTATGACACCAGCCCCTACATCAAAGCTGTGACGGATGGCTGCGCGGTGAGCGTTGCGCCAGCGGGGATGTCAGTGCAAGGACAGATGGGTAACAAGGACAGAAAGTCAATGAAAGAAGGTGGCTGAAGGCGTAAGCGGATAACAGGGATGGAGGAATCACTAGAGGCACTAGGAGGGCAGAATGGAGGGGCAGAGAAGTGGGATCTGTCCCCTGCGGATAAACTGAGCGCTGCGCTCTGGAGAGGGATGATGGAACAAAATGTTGCGGTTCAGGGAGGACGGGTTGGACAGCAGCATCTCGGGAGGGAGCAGTGGGTTGTAAATGGGTAATAGCAGGACACAAAGGCAAAGGGGTGGTTCTGTGTGAGGGAGAGCCTCCCAGGGTTGACCTGTCCCCTGTCTGTCCCCTCCTCACTGCAGGCACGGAAGGGCTCCAGCCAGACGGTGCTAGAGGTGAGCACACCCCGCATGGAGCAGCTCCCGCTGCTGGATGTGCGCGTCACGGACTTTGGCGAGCCCAACCAGAGATTCGGGTTCGAGGTGGGACCAGTCTGTTTCCTCGGCTAGGACCAAACCGTCCCCCACTCCCAACCCACCCCCTACAACTGTCACCGTCCCTGCCACACCCTGGCCTCCAGCGGGGCAAACTGTGCCACATCACTGCCCCGCTCCCGGAGCGGCGAAGCAACAGGACTTGCATTCCCTTCGCGTCACACCGTCCATCCGCCGCTGCGAGAAGCGGAGGTGCTGCACCTGTCCGCACACGTCGATACCAAAGTGCCGCCGCTGCTCCCCACACTGGGGCCAGGGTCTGGAGAGATGCCAAAGAGACTTTAATGCTTAGAATAAATCTATATTTTAATATGTAGAGAGACAGAGAGGAAAAATTTTAACTGATCCACTGGCTACCTCCCTCGGCACCCACCAGTGCTCCCTTCCTCCCAGTACCTCCATCCGAATTCCAGCACTCTGCTTCCCAGGACTTCCAGGGCTTCTTTTCCATGATCCTCCCTGAGCCCGTTCCACAAATCCAGGGAACCCCTTGACTAGTGCAGCTGCGAAGCGAAGGAACCCTTGCTCTGGTTTCCCCTCGGACTGGAGAGCAGGCAAATGGCAGACAATGACGCTCAGCTGGTCAGCAGGTGATGGGGATTAGCCCTGAGAGAGCTCTTGGACCTTTGCACTGCGACAATCCTCATCCTCAGGCCTCAAAGCCAGGTCTAGGGATCAGGAAGGAACAAACCCGGGGGCAAATCTTGTCTCCAGGCGCGTTACTTCCAGTGTGCTCGAGACTAAAGAACAGTGGAGTTTCCACCTAGCTCCCTTATTTGATAATAATCTATATTAATTAATTTGGAAGAGGTTCTCTGTAATGCCAGGGTGTTACTTCTCTTCTCTGCTGCCCCAGTTTAAGGGGGTTCCAGTCGCCATCCTCAGTCCTATCTCCAGTCATTTCAAACCATCTTTATCATGGGTTTTTTTTTTTTTTCTTTAATCCTTCCAGCAAACCCTGTTCCTAGCCCATGGGAGGAGATAAGGAAGAAGGACGTTGTGTTGTTACTGTGTTTTTCTTTTTTGTTTTAATTATTTTTAAATTAATTATTATTATTTAAAGGAGTGGATGCAACCAACAGTACCAGTCCCTGCTGCCTAATTTTGGATTTGTCCCAAACAAGAAGGGAATTTCTGCATGGAGGTTAACCCAGGCCAGTGTTTGGGGGAGGAGGGAGGGGAGAGGAAAAAAAAAAAAAAGTAAAAATTTATTTTCCAGGTGCCGTCTGATTTAAAAAAAAAAAGTTTAAAGGGGCACCAGTCTTTGCTTTTTTGTTTTCTTAAAAAGCAGAGGCGTGCCCCCTGGTGCTGAGCCGGCGGCCTGTATAATGTTTTGTAAGTAATTTTTTAAGTTGTATTGTAATATATCATCTATAATTTTGCTGCTTTTTGGGGGTTGTTTTTGTTTTGTTTCCTTTCTCTCGCTTTCCCTAGCTGACCTGCCACGCTTATCCTCTGTCATGAAATTCCTCCACACGAGCAGTTCCCTAGGCGAGAGCGGGGAATAAACAGATGTGCCCAGAAATGCACCATTAGCGGAGTCACCTGCAAAGGGGCTGCTCTGTCTAGAAGGGGCTGACCAATGGCCAGGCCCCCCAAGGCTGTTAGGTGGCTTCTAACCAACGTCTTGCAGGCTAAAAGAAAAAGAAATGACTAAAATGAACTCCAGGAAAACACAAGAAACCCAATCTTGGCTGCTGGGGGGAAACCCTGCTGGCGTGCCCTTCTGTCTGCCATTCCATAAGGATTTCGGCTCATGGAGAGACAATATTGTCTGCCAGGGCACCCGTGCTCGTTCCCATGCGTGGGGATGGGGTTTGTACACGGGTCTCCCCTTATGCTGAGCCACAGGTCCCCCCACACCTAAGTGGAAGGGGGACAACTCTGTGACACCTCTCTGGAGAGTGAGCAGTCCCTTGGCAGCCTCTCCCCTGGTCCCTGAGGTCTGCACTCGATTTTTTTTCCTCCTTTCCCAAAGGATTTTTTTTTTCCTTTGGGAAAAGGGGGATTTTTTTCCCTCCTTTTCCCCCAAACTATATTAGGATTTCATGATTCTTTATTATTAAGGGAGCCTCTAGGAGCTCCCTGGGACAGCTGGGAATCTAACCCCATCCCTGGAAAACACCCATAGTCCCCCCTCTCTCTCTCTCCTTTTTTTTTTTTTTTTTTTTTTTTTTTTTTTTGATTGATTGTTTTGGGGTGTTTTCTTTCGATTTCTTCCTTTTGTTTTCTCCTGCTAACACTGGAGCCTCTTGCTTTTCTCAGCTCTTGCCCACAGATCCCCCCTGGTTTGTGCTAAAAGCGCCTTCTCCGCACCTTTTCCCAGGTGGTGCTCCCTGGTATTCCCCCTGCTCTCCAGCCCTCTGCCTCACCAAGCTCCATTTTCCCCTCTTTCACTCTAAACACTTCTCATTCCTCCGGAGACCCTCTTTTCCCCTCACATCCATCCCCACAGACACCCCACCGTGGCTCCTCTCCCATTACCTCCCAAAATGCCTCCGTGGCTCCATTCCATCGCCTCTCCTCACTCCCTCTGCCATTTTCCTCACAGAATCTTCCGTCATCTTCACCCCCCAGCCCCTTGCAGCCTTCCTGCCCCTCATGGCGGCCCTGCGCTTCCCTCCTCGCCTCAGGTACCCCGCAGCTTCGACGTTCACCTCAGCCCCCCACCGCCTCTTCCCGCCTCTCCCCTTGCGGCCAATGAGAGGCCTCCACATCACTCGTTGCCGGGAAGAACGCGGGGCGGGAAAGGCGGGAAGCGTGAGGCGACGAGGGAGGCGATGGCGGCGACGGCCGCTCGCGGTGGGCGCTGAGGCGGGGGGCAGCCGGGTTGGGACAGGGGGACAAACAAGGGGGACAGGGACACACAGACGGGGGGGAATGGGGACAGGGGACACACAGATAAGGGGGAATGGGGATGGGGACAGATAGATGGGGGGGAATGGGGATGGGGGACACACAGACGATGGAGACAGGGACACAGGCCTCACCGTGAAGCCTGAGGCAAGAGGGCATTTCTAGTGCTGAAGAAAACAAGGGGCCATTTTTTTTTTTTTCCATGAGGAGAACCCAGGCTTATTTTGGTCAAAATGCCCCCCCCCCTCCGAACGTGTTTCGGGTATCAAGCGAATGTTAATACGGCTGTAAAAACTTCTGGTGTGGGGGGCTGGCCAAAGCACGAGTTAAAGTACTCTTTGTGCAGAAAAAATGCTGGACACACACACACACACAGGAAAAAAAAAGAGGCTGAGGGCTGGGGCCAGGCTGTTAAGTTGGTAGAATGTGATCATTGTAGTCACTGCTGGAGTTTGCGCCGTGCCTGCGTGAGACGGGAAAAGGAACGGAGACAAAAGGGTGGCTGTGCTGGAAGAGTACCGGGATGCTTCGTTTTGGCTGCTCGGCTGCATACCGGAGAGGGGAAAAATGCACCTTGCTGCTCCTTCCCGTGGCTGAGAGCCACCGAACTGCACAGCAGAGATGGTGTCTGCGGCCAGGCCAGCGTGTGTGTTATGAGGAAAAACTGTGGCGTGGTGGGACAAGCACTGCACCTCCTCAGTTCTCCTGTTGCCCAAATCTTACCGTTCTGCCTCCTTTAACTGTAACCTATTTCTATTGATGTGCTCTCCTCAAAACTTTCAGTCCTTTAGTGTGTGCTGCAGCTGTCAGACCACCCTGAGCTACCTGCGTTTCACTTGGGATCATGTGGGCAGGGAGACGGGGACTATCACATCAAATCACAGAACGATTGCGGCTGGAATGGACCTCTGGAGATCACCTACCCCAGCCCCTCTGCACAAGCAGGGTCAGCTAGAGCACTTTGCACGAGATCATGTCCCAATGGGTTTGGAAGATCTTCAGAGAAGGAGACTCCACAACCTCTCTGGGCAGCCCGTTCCAGTGCTCTGTCTCCCTCACAGTCAAGTTTTTCCTCATGCTCAGGAAGTTTTACCTCATGTTTGGGCAGTGTGGCCATTGCCTCTTGTCCTGTCTCTGGCCACAACTGAAGAGTCTGCCCCCCTTCTCTTGACACCTTCCCTTAAGATATTTGTACACACTGGATAAGATCCCCTCTCAGCCTTCTCTTCTCCACCTGAATAGGCTCTGCTCACTCAGCCTCTCCTCATAGGAAAGATGCTCCAGTCTCCTGATCATCTTTTTGGCCCCACAATGGTCTCTCCCCAGTAGCTCCATGTCCCTCTTGCACTAGGGAGCCCAGAACTGGACACAACACTTCAGAAGTGGCCTTGCCAAGGCTGAGTAGAGGATGCTGTGAGAGACAGTGTCAAAAGTCTCGCTGAAATCAAGGGGAACAACATCCACTGTTCTCCCCTCATATACCCACCCAGTCATTCCATCCTAGAAGGCTCTCAGATTGGCTGAGCCTCATGTCCCTTGGTGAATCCATGCTGACTCCTCCTCATCACCTTCTTGTCCTCCATAAGCTTAGAGATAACATCCAGGATGAGCTGCTCCATCACCCTTGCAAGGATGGAAGGGAGGCTGATTGTCTTGTAGTTGCCCGAGTCCTCCTTCTTGCCCTGTTTGAATATGATTGTTAACTGGATTAACAATCTTAGGCTCTTTGAAGCAGATCTTCCACTGTGGCAGGTGTAATCTCATGGGAAAAGGATGCTGTCAGGTTTCCCTATCATTCCATGAGCTGTTCCACAAGACAGAGTAGGGATCTTCTATGTTCACGCTTGGGAAGTCCTAGCCCTTGAGAACAGCCCTGGCAGAGGGGATCTGCAGCTGGAGGAGTGGGATGCAGTGCATGGAGTATGAAAACGGTAGATGACCAAGAGCGAGATGTTGTGTGCAAGGCACAGGGTTGGCCAGAGGGTGGCAGCACAACTAGCAGACCGTGGGGCTTCTAGGTGGAGGTACAGATTCCTCTCAGAAATAGGTAACGAATCCCATCAGCTTTCCTCAAAACCTCAGCTGTGTTAGGAGCTGGCCCAGAGGATATATTTGGAATGAAGCTGTTTTGGCCCAACGATGTTTGCAGCGTTGCTTTGCCTGTGCCCAGGCTTGCCGGCTACTGCTCCGGAGTTAGACTTTGGAGTGAACCTCTATCTACACTGGGTGGGAACGAGATAGCCCTGGGCAGGGCCCGGAGGGAGAAGACATGTGCACGGAGCCACTCCGAGTCTTACAGTGCGGGCAAAGCGCTGGCTGAGTCCAAAGGGACCCATTCCTGGGGTGTACTGGGGGTGCAAGGTTCTGTCTCACTGGCTCTTCTCTGCAACTACCCGTGCTGGGTCTCCCTGCTGAGTTTTCTCCTAGTAACTGGTGACATAGCAGCCCTGGGCGGGAGGGGGAACCTTTCTCTCGGAAAGTCCCTACCATCGTCACCACACCCAGTTCCCCCTTCCCCGGATGCCCTTGAGCCCTCAAGAGGATACAAGGAAGCTGGTGTGGGGGCAGCAGTTGGGGGTGCGGGGTCCAGGGCACAAGCAGGAACCTCCTGCAGCCTCGGGAAGACCATGGGGCAGCAGGTCCCAGTGTGCTCCCGGTGTGGCCATGGGGACCCAGGATGGTGACGGCTCCTGCAGCAGCTTGCAGTTGCCACCACCCACTTGTGGGATGTGGGACGTGGCCTCCACGCCACAGAGTGTCCAGCACTGCTGCAGTACCCTGCACTGGACCCCGCCAGTCACCCAAGGGGACACTGTGTCACCTCACACTGAGCTCTGCAGGACATGTGCCATTCCCCAACTCCGACTGTCATTGTAGGGACTGAATGAAGCAGGGGCCAGTTTCCAGGACTGGTGCCACGCAGAAGGAGCTGCCACCGCTGCAGCCGCTCGGCTTGCAGAGGCAGTGAGCCCTTCCTGGCTGCTGCTCCGTGACGCTGCGGCGCTTGGCGTCCTCAAGGCGACTCAGGACGGTCCTTCTGCCCCCACTCACGCGCAGAGACAGGGGATTTCCACCACGATCCCCTTCCACCCCATGGGGCACGCCAGCATTTCCGGGAAACGGCCTCGTTCCTGCTGCCTCTGCCCGCCAGTAACCTCAGCCCAGCCAATCAGCAGGCAGCACTGAGCGGCATCACCAGTCTCCGGCAGACTCCGGGCAGCTGCTGTTCTCTTTGCAGCATGTGGGGCCATTCGTGCCTGTCTCCACTGTGGGGCCATTCGTGCCAGTTCAGGGCGCTTGGGTCCCTCTGGGAGTGCTGTGGGTGGGACCAGCTGAAGCAGGAGCCCCTGTGACAACCCATTGGTGGCTCCAGCTCCCCTCTACCTCCGAGTGCAACATTTAGGTGCACCCGTCTTTTAGGAAGCGCCCCTATTTGTTCCCAGGTCTGTGTGGCCGAGGCGGGAGCCCCCTGGACACCTCCAACAAGCCCAGAACAAGCAGTGCTTCAGGCAGTCCATGCATGACCTTATCTGATTTCCAAACATGTTGGACTCCCTCCCTTCCCTCCTGGACTTGGGCTCACATTAAGCTACCCTGAGATGAATGTGCAGGTTCCATCTGCACCAGAAAGAGAAGTTCCACATGTCCAGCAAAAGCCCACCCCTTACGCTTGGGCCATGTCTCCAGGAGCTTCCCAGTCCTTTCCCCATCCCTGCCGTGTCCCCAGAGCTCCCTCACAGCACGGTTCCCACCTGTACAGCCCCTACCCATCTGTAGGACAGCGCTGCTGCCAGCAGTGCCTGTTGTTGCTAGTACTGACAGGACCATTTTGTTCTCCTGCTAAGTTACTCCAGGTATCTCCAGGTACTTTTCAGTCAGAGAATTTTGCCCCATTCCAGTCGTGGAGCATTTCCTGCTGGGGCAGGGGGAGCTCAGAAAGCAAAATCTCTGCTCTCCCCCTGCCACCCCGATGTGCTGCCCACATGCAAGCTACAGGGTTTCACATCCTCCCCGATGAGCATCATCCGCTTTCTGTTCCAGCCGCACCTTCCTCTTCAGCTCCCGGGAAAGGAAACAGGCCCCTGCGCTGTTGGCTGCCTTTTCCACATGGTGACTCCCAACTCTCCCATATATGTCCCTAGATGTCCCTGCTCCTTGTGTGTCTGGGGTTCCTCTGGTGCTGTCTCCTCTATGGCAACAGTTTCACCAGTTCTTCTTGCCTGTGAACATGGGATTCAGCCCGTCCTGGCCCTGTGAACTTAGACGCCCACCACTCACACGACGTGTCGCTCCGACACAAAACCAGACTGTGTGGAGGCCGTACCAGGCCCAAAAGGACATTTATCTGTGGAGTATCTCACCGCCACCATAATCTCCATGTCCTTTGGCTGCCTGCGCCCACCCGGTGAACCCATTCCCTGGCTGGCTTGTCCCTCAGCCAGCCCCTTACCTTGCATAGCATCAACTACGCACCCCTGAGGCGAGCACAGGCCTCTCAGAGCCCAGCCACCCGCCACGGCCTCCCTGAGTGCATCCACGTGCCCATGGTCTCCGTATGCCCTCACAGGAGCCCTAGGCAATGGGCAGGATGGTGAGACAGGGACCAGCTTCCCCAGGGGCTGAGATCCCACCTATTGCTGGGAGAGCCCAGGAGTCCTTGGGCCGCTGTAACCCTTCCCTCTGCTCAATGGTCTGCACTGGATTCCAGGACAAGGGCCCTACCAAGACCCTCCGACCCCAAGGTCTGACCACCGCCGCCCACCACCTCCTGCAGTCACCCCCAGCACAGTGCAGAGAACAGACTCACGAGGAGAGTCGTGCAGCAGGGTCAACCCCAACCCCCTTTATTGCGGTCTCAAAGCAGCAGAGCGGGGGCAGAGAGCAGGGACTTGTGTGCAGAGGCGGGGTGTAGGGCAAGGAGATGCCTCCCCTCCCTTCAGGGGTCTGCAGGGGAGGCCCCACATCTGGGCTGGGATGAGACGCTTGGCCCTCGTCTGGAAGCGGCCATGGGACTGGGGGGTCTGGGCAGGGCAGCCCCAGTGCAATTGCAGCAAGCGCTGGGTGCTCATCCCGGGCCAGACCCCCATGTTGTGCCGCAATTTCCCCTGAGTTGGAGTGGGGCCAAGTGCCACCACTGTCCCCATCCCACCCCAGGGACACGTCAGCACTGGGGTTGAGCGCTGGAGCTGTCTGACAGGTTGACGTGTAGAGGTCATGGGTGAGGGAGGCACTGATGAGGTCTAGCGGGATGTGGGTCACACACTGGGCACACTGCGGTGAGCAGCTCCCAGCATGACACAGTGAGGGGCGCGCGTGTCCAGCCATGGGGCAGGCAGGGAGCCAAGGGCTCTGTCCGCTCACAGGGGGCCCCGCGCATTGTGGGCGCTGTTCATCTTCATGGCCTTGATGATGAGGATGGTGCCTGCGACGATGCCCACGATGCCCACGGCCAGGCCCAGGGCGCACACCAGCGTCTCGGTGCTCTCAGACACAGGCAGCGGCACCTGGGGCTCTGTGGGGAGATGAGGGACACAATGAGGGCAGGAGCCCAAGGCCAAGGCTGTCCACCAGGGGAGAGGACCCAGTTGTCCAGGCCCTGGCTCTGCCCCCGCGCTTACCCCAGTGCTTGAGCAGGGCCTTGGGCAGGCCCCAATGCTCCACCTGGCAGTCGTAGTAGTCACCGCGGGTGGGCACAAAGGGCAGGTAGGAGAACTTGCGGAAGGCATTGTTCTCCCGTAGGAGGTGAACAGTCTCGAAGACACCATCCACCACCTCCTGCCCGTTCTTCAGCCACGTGATGTTGATCACGGATGGCCAGAACTTGTCCACGTAGCAGATGAGAACGTTGGGGTCGCCCAGCTCCACAGGGTCCTCAGAGAACACCGTGACCTCAGGTGGCTCTGGGGAGTCAGGGAGGAGGTGTTAGGGCCACTCATGTCCCAGTCCTGAGATCAATGTGACCCCAAATATGTGGGGCTGCACTGGGGCTCCTGCCCATAGAGAAGGTCCTGGTGAGCCCCACAGCCCATCCAGGGACCCCACCCAGGGAGACTGTCCACCGGGTTATGAGGTCCCAGGGTGTGGGAACAGATGCCCCAGCAGGGCCCTGATGGAGGGAAGAAACTGGCTATACTGTGGCAGGGTTGTTACCGATCATCCCCTGAGAGCGGTTAGTGATCTTCATGGCGATCTCCATGTTCTGTTTGTCTGCAGCTGTGTTCAGCAGAGCTCTCTGGGTCTCGAAGCTGGTGAATTCCCCGAACTCAGGAAGGCGCCACACGGTCTCCGCCTTCTCCAGATCCACATGGAACATCTCGTCCCCATTGAAGTCAAACACGAACTGCCCGCCCTCCTGCTGCAGCGTCTCAGCCCGCTGATAAAATTCAGCCTGCATCATCACGTTCCCCACTAGAAATGGACAGACATGAGGGGCTGCTGTGGGGCTGCCCATGGGTCCTTGCAACATTCCCCTTTGTGGTCCCTGAGGCCAGGGCCAGCGACAGGCCCGGCTGCGAGGACAGAGACCTGCTCTGTCCCAGACTTGCTATGGGATGGGGTGGGGAATGCCAGGGGTCATGGTGCCCCGCACAGTACTCCCCACTTTGGGGGAGAACCTCACAGCCATCACAGTGGGATGCCCATGGTCACGGGGTGCCACCTGAGCCTCACTGCTGGGGCACTTGTGAAGGGCAGAAGGGAAGGGGGATATCATCATTGAGCCCCCCAACACCACCTCACACCCACCCTGACCTGGGATCCCGCATTGCACTGGGGGCCAGGCCACCCAGGGAACCTAGAGTCAGGTGGTCCAGAGCTCCCTCTGCCCCAGCCCTGACCTGACACCAGCCCCCAACCTGCACTCCGTGCCCTTCGTCTGCCCTCAACCCGCAGCCCAACCTGCCCCACGCACCTTTGACAGCCTCTGTGCCCTGCAGGGCCAACAGCGTAAGCAGGAGCATTGGGACACGCCATCCTCCAGCCATGGCCTCTCCTGCACCGACAAGAGAGAGCAGGAGAGGGGCAGGCGTCACTGTCAGGGATGGGGAGCCCCGTGTTAGGGACCCATGGCCTGGGCACAACCCCCGCCTCGCCAAGGTGCTCAGCCAATGGGAGGGAGCCCCTGCACTGACTCATCTGTTCCCAGGCAGATCGGCAGCTCAGAGCACCCTGCAAAGCAGACAGACATACGGACGCCCCAAGAGGGCTCCACAGGGGAGCCCAGACACCCCCAGAGTTCGGCCACCCCTCGAGAGGGCTCTGGGGGTCGGGGGGCAGTGGCTGCCGTGGGGCAGGGGTCCTGCTGTGCTGGCTGAGTCTGGCAGCTCTCCTTAGAGTCACTCCAGGAGCCTTGATTTGCCTCCCGGACAAGTGTCAGTGGGAGCCCTGCAGATCCCGCCTCTGCCTGGTGACAGCTGATGCTGCTCAGCGCCACCGTTCACTGGTCCTAGCTGGGAACTCCCCATCCCAATGCTGGAAGGACCCGGGCTGAGACCCAAGCAGGTAGCACTGGGTTCGCCTGGTCTCCAGTGCCTTCGCAGCCTCCTCTGGAGCAGTCATGGAGACCGGCAATGCGTGGGGGGCCAGGAGGTGCTGGGCAGGGGCTGTTCTGGTGTTGTTGGCGGTGCTGGGAGCCCATGGGGCTCATGGTGAGGAGACCACAGGTGAGTTGAGACCCATGGCAGGGGGACAGCGGGGAGGTCAGATCATGCAGATACCCTGTGGCACACTCAGTTTGGAACCTCCAAGGTGTCCTGTGCCCTCCCCAGCCATGGGCGATGGCACTGGGACGCTCACAGCCTTAATGGGGGCTGGGGGTGCCTGGGGAATGAAGTGGGATGTCCTGACCTGCCTCTGTCTGCACCACAGGGTATTTCCAGTACACATTTAAAGCTGAGTGTCAGTACCTCAACAGCACCCAGCGAGTGAGACTTGTGGTTTGGAGCATCTACAACCAGCAGCCGTGGCTGCACTTTGACAGCGACCTGGGGCACTACGTGGCCGACAGCCCCCTGGGTGAGCCGTCTGCCAGATCCTGGAACAGCCAGCCAGACCTCATTGAGCAGAGACGGGCTGAGGTAGACACGGTCTGCCGACACAACTATGGGGTGGTGACCCCTTTCACCGTGGACAGGAGAGGTGAGTGCGTGTCAGAGCCCCAGGGGGTGGCAGCACTGGGACACTCCAACACCCTCCACGCTGCAGGCAGGATGCCCGGAGGATGGCGTCAAACCTGCACCGGACGGTGGGAGGGGGTGTTTGCGCCCTGTCACAGCAGGGTCCCTTGCGCCCTCTCTGGCCACATGTTGCTTGGGGGAGCACCAGGACCATCCTAGATCAGACTCAGTGATAGGTAGCGTATCGCACTTTCCCAGCTAAGCCCATCTCCTTCGCTCTCCTCCAGTTCAGCCCAAGGTGATGGTCTCCCCCATGCAATCGGGCTCACTGCCCCAAACGGACAGGCTGGTTTGCTACGTGACGGGGTTTTACCCTCCGGAGATCGAGGTGAAGTGGTTCAAGAACGGGCGCGAGGAGACTGAGCGCGTGGTGGCCACAGACGTGATCCGGAACGGAGACTGGACCTACCAAGTGCTGGTGATCCTGGAGACCACCCCGCAGTCCGGGGACACCTACACCTGCCATGTGGAGCACGCCAGCCTGCAGCACCCGCTCACACAGGACTGGGGTGAGACCTGGTGACCTCCTCGCGCACCCCAAGCTGTTGGGCGCCTTGAGCCTCAACGCGTGCTCTGCTCTCCACAGGGGCCCAGTCGGACACGGGCCGGAGCAAGATGCTCACAGGGGTGGGTGGCCTGGTGCTGGGGCTCATCTTCCTGGCGCTGGGGCTCTTCCTCTACCTGCGCAGCAAGAAAGGTGAGTGGCTGGGACAGGGGACTTGAGGGACAGGGGTCTGGGAGCCCTCCTGGCTGTGGGGCCAGGGCTGCCTCTGCTCCCACGCTGATGTTGCCTTTCTGTGTTTCAGGACGTGCCGTTCCACAGCCCGCAGGTACCGTCCAGCTCCCCAACCCTGCTCAGCCGTGCCCCGCGCGGGCCAGCCCCTCGATGCTCACAGGGGGCTGCGTGACCTGGGTTGTCACACAGGTGTCCTGCGTGTGGAGCCCTGGGGACACCGCGGCTCCCCGTGCAGGTCGTGCTCTCTCTGACAACCCCTCTCTCTGCCCACAGGGCTCCTGAACTAGTTCCATCACGTCGCCTTCGTGGCCTCCCCGCCTCGACCTCCAGCTGTTCCCAGCCTCCTCCCAGGCCTGCACCCCCCTGCTCCACCTGTCACTGCCCCATCATGGAGCTGCCTGTGTGCCATGACGCCCCTGACATGTCCCTGTCCGAGCCTGGCTTTGCTATCACCTCTCCCTGGCCCTGGCGGCCCCCTGTGCCCTCGTGGGGATTCCTGAGGATGCCCTTGGTTGTTCTGGCTCTTCCTAATAAAATGTCCTGCTATCTGGCGGCTCCGGTGACTTGTGGGACGGGGGTATGGGTGCAGATGCCGCATCCATGGGGCTAGTGATGGGGATGTAGTGATTGGGGACCCGTCGCACTCAGTATTGACAGCAGACGGAAGCACGTTGTGGAAGGGCGACAGGACAAACAGCTCATTATGTGGGAGGGTTCAGAGTGCGTCCGCCCAGGTCCAGGTTGGAGCAGGGCTAGGGAGGGAGAAGGGGACAGGGCCAAGAATCACACAGGGTCCCACTCTCTGTGTCTGGCCACAGTGGTGTTGGCGGTGAGAGGGGTTCTGGGTAGGGGCACCTTGTGCGCCCTCAGTGTTAATTGCAACGCTGGTGCCTCCTGCACTGCCCCATAGCCCCAACACAGAGCCTATCCCACCCAACAGAGCCGCCCGCCTGTCCAGTGCCTCCCCTGTGTACTCCTGGCATGCCCACGCTGCCACGGCACTGTGTCCAGCACAGAGCACACAGTGTGGCACAAGTTCAGCAGTGTGGGACTGGCTGCGAGCACCTTTACTGCTGCTTGGGAATCCAGTGGCACTCGGGGGACAGGAGCAGGGGAAAAAGGGCTGTGTTGAGGCAGAGGGTTGGGTTGTGGGGCACAGAGGTGGGCCATGGGTCAGACAGTTGGGGTGTGGAGCTGGCAGCTAGACCATGGGACAGAGGGTCAGGGCCATGACCACAGATCTGGGCCATGACAGGGAGGGCTGGCTGGTGGCGCAGGAGGTTGGGCTATGGGGCTGTCAGGGAGCCCAGGGCTCTGCCCACTCACAGGGGGCCCCACGCGTTGCCTGGGCTGGCAAGCGGGTGTCCTGTGTGCAGAGCCCTGGGGACACCGCAGCTCCCCATGCAGGTCGTGCTCTCTCTGCCAACCCCTCTCTCTTCCTACAGGGCTCCTGAGCTAGGTCCGGTGTGTTGTCTTTGTGGCCTCCCCGCCTGGACCTCCAGCCATTCCCAGCCTCCTCCCAGGCCTGCACCTGACCGGTGCTGCCCCATCGTGGAGCTGTCTGTGCCCCATAGTGCCCCCAGTATGTCCCTGTCCCAGGCTGGCTTTACTGTCGCCGCTCCCTGGCCCTGGTGGACCCCCGTGCCCTCATGCGGGGCCCTGAGGATGCCCTTTGCTGTTCTGCCTCTTCCTAATAAAGTGTCCTGCTACCCAGTGGCTCCGGTGACTTGTGGGACAGGGCTGTGGTTGCAGATGCCCCATCCATGGGGCTAGTGATGGGGATGCAGATGCTCATTGGGGACCCGTCGCACTCAGCGCTGACAGGAGACTGAAGCGCATTGCAGAAAGACAACAGGACAAACAGCTCGTTGTGTGGGAGGGTTCAGAGTGCGTCCGCCCAGATCCAGGCTGGAGCAGGGCTAGGGAGGGAGAAGGGGACAGGGTGAAGGGTCACAGAGGGTCCCACTCCCTGTGTCTGGCCACGGTGAGGCTGGCAGTGAGCAGGGTCCTGGGTAGGGGCACCCCGTGTGCCCTCGGCATCACTGGCGCACCCTGCGCTGCCCCATGGCCCCAACACGGCGCCCATCCCACCCAACAGAGCTGCTCGCCTGTCCAGTGCCTCCCCCGTGTACCCCCGGCGACCCCACCCTCCCACGGCGGCAGGTTCAGAACACAGCACACGCTGGGGGATGAGTTCAGCGGTGTGGGGCCGGCTGCAAGTGCCTTTACTGCTGCTTGGGAACCACATGGCACCTGGGGGACAGGTGCAGGGGCACAGGGGACACTGGCAAAGCGGCGAGATAGGTTGTGGTCTCCGGGCTGGGAGGAACTGGTGTGAGATGCGGGATGGGACACGGCACTGCTGGACTGCACATGGGGCAGAGCATTGCGACGAGGGGCATAGAGCTGGGCCATGAAGCAGAGGGTTGGGTTGTGGGGCACAGAGGTGGGCCATGGGTCAGACGGGTGGGGTGTGGGGCTGGCAGATGGACCATGGGGTAAAGGGTCAGGACCATGACCACAGATCTGGGTCATGATGGAGGGCTGGCGGGAGGCGCAGGAGTTTGGGCTATGGGGTCGTCAGGGAGCCGAGGGCTCTACCCGCTCACAGGGGACCCCGCGCATTGCGGGCACTGTTCATCTTCATGGCCTTGATGATGAGGACAGTGCCTGCGACGATGCCCACGATGCCCACGGCCAGGCCCAGGGCGCACACCAGCATCTCGGTGCTCTCGGACACGGGCAGCGGCACCTGGGGCTCTGTGGGGAGACGAGGGACGAGGTGAGGGCAGGAGCCCAAGGCCAAGGCCGCCCACCCGGGGAGAGGACCCGGGTGTCCAGGCCTTGGCCCGGCCCCCGCACTCACCCCAGTGCTTGAACAGGGCCTTGGGCAGCCCCCAATGCTCCACTCGGCAGTCGTAGTAGTCGCCACGGCTGGGCACGAAGGGCAGGTAGGAAAACTTGCGGAAGGTGCGGTACTTCCGTAGGAGATAAACAGACTCGAAGACACCGTCCACCACCTCCTGCCCATTTTTCAGCCACGTGATGTTGATCATGGGTGGCCAGAACTTGTCCACGTAGCAGATGAGAACATTGGGGTCACCCAGCTCCACGGGATCCTCAGAGAAGACCGTGACCTCAGGTGGCTCTGGGGAGTCAGGGAGGAGGTGTTAGGGCAGCCCCTGCCCCACTGCTGAGGCCAGCGCAAGCCCAAGTACCTGGGGCTGCACTGGGGCTCCTGCCCATAGAGAAGACCTTGATGAGCCCCAGAGCCCACCCAGGGACCCTGTCCACAGAGGACCGGGTGCAAGGGTGTGGGAGGGCTCTGCCCTAGCAGGGCCCTGTCTGTGGGAGGGCACTGGCTGTGCCACGGTTGGGTTGTTACCGATCATCCCCTGGGAGCGGTTACTGTCCTTTATGTTGCTCTCCATGTTGTGTTTCATTACAGCTATGTTCTGCAGAGCTCCTTGGGCCTCAAAGCTGGCGAACTCTCCGAACTCAGGTAGGCGCCACACGGTCTCTGCCTTTTCCAGATCCACATGGAAAATCTCATCCCCATCGAAGTCGAACATGAACTGTCCGCCCTCCTGCTGCAGCATCTCAGCCCGGTGATAAAAGTCAACCTCAAGCAGCACATTCCCAACTGAGAAGGAATAGACATGAAGGGCAGATGTGGGGCTGCCTATGGGTCCTTGCAACATTCCCCTTTGTGGTCCCTGAGGCCACGGCCAGTGACAGGCCAGGCTGAGGAAACATAGAGACATGGCCCATGCCAGACTTGCTGCAGGATAGGGTGGCAATGCCAGAGGTCATGATGCCCCCCACAGTATCCTCCACTTCAGGTGAGGACCTCAGAGCCACCACCATGGGGTGCCCATGGTCACGGGGTGCCACCTGAGCCTCACTACTGGGGCACTTGTTGGGGCAACTGGGGCAAGAAGTGAAGGGGGGGGAATATCATTGACCCTCCCAGCAACACCTCACACCCACCCTGCCCTGGGATCCTGTATTGCGCTGAGGGTCCAGAGCCACTCATGAGACCTGGAGTCAGGTGGTCCAGAGCAACCTGTGCCCCAACCCTGACTTGACACCAGCCCTGAACCTGCACCCCGTGCCCTTTGTCTGCCCTCAACCCGCAGCCCAACCTGCCCCACGCACCTTTCACAGCCTCTGTGCCCAGCAGGGCCAGCAGGGCGAACAGGAGCATCGGGACACCGCGTCCTCTGGCCATGGCCTCTCCTGGAACCGGCAGTGGGAGCAGGCGTCACTGTCAGGGATGGGGAGCCCCGTCTTGGGGACCCATGGCCTGGGGACACTCCTCCCCCCAGGCCGAGGTGCTCAGCCAATGGGAGGGAGCCCCTGTGCTGACTCATCTGTTCCCAGGCAGAGCAGCAACTCAGAGCACCCCGCAGAGCAAACGGACAGATGCACGCCCCAAGAGGGCCCCGCAGGGGAGCACAGTCACCCCCAGGCTTTGGCCACCCCTCGAGAGGGCTCTGAGGGTCGGGGCAGCAGCCGCTGTGGGGCTGGGGCCCTGCTATGCTGGCTGGGCCTGGCAGCCCTCCTTGGGGGCGCTCCAAGAGCCTTGCTCTGGTGCCGGGACAAGTGTCAGACGGAGCCCTGCGGGTCCCAGCTCTGCCTGGTGACGGCTGACGCTGCCCAGCGCCACCACTCACTGGTCCTGGCTGGGTACTCCCTGTCCTGGGGCTGGAAGGACTGGGGTGGATGCCTCGAACTTGCAGCACTCGGTTTGCTTGAGCTCTGGTGCCTTCAGCCTCTTCTGGGGCAGCCATGGGGACTGTCTGCATGTGGGGGGCCGGGAGTGGGGCAGTGCTGGTGTTGCTGGTGGTGCTGGGAGCCTGTGGGGCTCATGGTGAGGAGACCACAGGTGAGTGGAGACCTGCAGCGGGGGGACAGCAGTGCATCACAAGAAACCTTGTGATGCACTCAGTTAGGGGCCTCCAAGGTGTCTTGTGCCCTCCTCAGCCTTGCACAGAGGTACTGGGACCCCCATCAGCTCCCTGGGGGCTGGGGGTGCCTGGGAAGTTTGATGGGGGGTGTCCTGACCTGTCTCTGTCTGCACCACAGGCTATTTCCAGGAACTGAGTGCAGGCGAGTGTCAGTACTTCAACGGCACCCAGCGGGTGAGGTTTGTGGACTGGTACATTTACAACCAGCAGCCCTGGGCACACTTCGACAGCGACTTGGGGCACTTTGTGGCTGACAGCCCCCTGGGTGAGTCAACTGCCAGATACTGGAACAGCCAGACAGACTTCATTGAGCAGAAACGGGCTGAGGTGGACACGTTCTGCCGGCACAACTATGGGGTGGCCACCCCTTCCGTTGTGGACAGGAGAGGTGAGTGCATGTCAGAGCCCTGGAGGCAGCACTGGGACACCCCAACAGCCTCCACGCCACAGGCAGGACATCCAGATGATGGCGCCAAACCTGCCGGGATCATGGGAGGGGGTGTCCGTGCCCTGTCACAACAGGGTCCCTTGCACCCTCCCTGGCCACGTGCTGATGGGGGGAGCACCGGGACCATCCCAGAGCAGACCCGGTGCTGGGTGACCCGTTACGCTCTCCCAGCTCAATCCGGCTCCTTCGCTCTCCTCCAGTTCAGCCCAAGGTGATGGTCTCCCCCATGCAGTCGGGGTCACTGCCCCAAACAGACAGGCTGGTTTGCTATGTGACGGGGTTTTACCCGCCGGAGATCGAGGTGAAGTGGTTCAAGAATGGGCGGGAGGAGACAGAGCGCGTGGTGGCCACGGACGTGATCCGGAACGGAGACTGGACCTACCAAGTGCTGGTGATCCTGGAGACCACCCCGCAGTCGGGGGACACCTACACCTGCCACGTGGAGCACGTCAGCCTGCAGCACCCGCTCACGCAGGACTGGGGTGAGACCTGGTGTCCTCCTCGCACACCCTGAGCTGTTGGGCGCCTTGAGCCTGAACGCGTGCTCTGCTCCCCACAGGGGCCCAGTCGGACACGGGCCGGAGCAAGATGCTGACAGGGGTGGGTGGCCTCGTGCTGGGGCTCATCTTCCTGGCGCTGGGGCTCTTCCTCTACCTGCGCAGCAAGAAAGGTGAGTGGCCGGGACAGGGGACTTGAGGGACAGGGGTCCGGGAGCTCTCCTGGCCGTGGGGCCAGGGCTGCCCCTGCTCCCATGCTGATGTTGCCTTTCTCCATTTCAGGACGCACCATTCCGCAGCCTGCAGGTACCGTCCAGCTCCCCAACCCCGCTCGCCCATATCCGACGCAGGCCAGTCCCTCGATGCTCGCAGGGGGTCTGCGTGGCCCGGGCTGGCAAGCAGGTGTCCTGCGTGTGGAGCCCTGCGGACACCGTGGCTCCGCGTGCAGGTCGTGCTCTCTCTGCCTACCCCTCTCTCTCCCCACAGGGCTCCTGAACTAGCTCCATCACGTCACCTTCGTGGCCTTCCCGCCTCGTCCTCCAGCCATTCCCTGCCTCCTCCCAGGCCCGCGCCAGCCCGCTCTGCCCAGCACTGCCCCATCGTGGAGCCACCTGTGCCATGTGACACCCCCGACGTTTCCCTGTCCCAGCCTGGCTTTGCTGTCGCCACTCCCTGGCCCTGGCGGCCCCCTGTGCTCTCGTGGGAGGCCCTGATGAGGCTCTCAGCTGTTCTGGCTCTTCCTAATAAAGTGTCCTGCTACCTGGTGGCTCTGGTGACTTGTGGGGCAGGGATGTGGGTGCAAATGCCCCATCCACAGGGGTGGGATCCAGGACGCAGATGTTCATTAGGGACCTGCCGCACTCAGCGTTGACAAGGGACCAAAGTATGTTGCGGAAGGGGGACAGGACAAACAGCTCGTTGTGTGGGAGGGTTCAGGGTGCCTCCGCACAGGTCCAGCCTGGAGCAGGGCTAGGGAGGGAGAAGGGGACAGGGCCAAGGGTCACACAGGGTCCCACTCCCAGTGTCTGGTCATGGTGGGGCTGGCGGTGAGCAGGGTCCTAGGTAGGGGCACCCCGTGCACCCTCGGCGTTGATCGTGGCGCTGGTGCCTCCTGTACTGCCCCACAGCCCTGACATGGCACCCATCCGACCCAACAGAGCCGCCCGCCTGTCCAGTGCCTCCCCTGTGTACCCCTGGCACCCCCATGATGTCACGGCGGTGGGTTCAGAACACAGCACATGGCGTGGGACTAGTTCAGTGGTGTTCAGCCAGCTGCGAGTGCCTTTACTGCTGCTTGGGAACCCCACGGTGCACTAGGGACAGGAGTAGGGGCACGGGGGACACTGGTAAGGCGGGGTGATAGGTTAGGGGTGATAGGCTAGGGGCTGGGAGGGACTGGTGTGGGATGTGGGATGGGACACGGCACTGTTGGGCTGCGCTTGGGGCAGAGCATCGGGACAAGGGGCACAGAGCTGGGCCATGAAGCAGAGGGTTGAGTTGTGGGGCACAGAGGTGGGTCATGGGTCAGACGGTTGGGGTGTGGGACTGGGAGCTGGACCGTCAGGCAGAGGGTCAGAACCATGATCACGGATCTGGGCCATGACAGGGAGGGCTGGCAGGAGGCGCAGGAGGTTGGGCTACGGGGCCCGAGGGCTCTGCCCACTCACAGGGGGCCCCACGCGTTGCGGGCGCTGTTCATCTTCATGGCCTTGATGATGAGGACAGTGCCCGCGACGATGCCCACAATGCCCATGGCCAGGCCCAGGGCGCACACCAGTGTCTCGGTGCTCTCGGACATGGGCAGCAGCACCTGGGGCTCTGTGGGAAGACGAGGGACGCGGTGAGGGTAGGACCCCAAGGCCAAGGCTGCCCACCAGGGAAGAGGACCCGGGTATCCAGGCCCTGGCCCGGCCCCTGCACTTACCCCAGTGCTTGAGCAGGGCCTTGGGCAGCCCCCAATGCTCCACCCGGCAGTCGTAGTAGTCGCCACGGGTGGGCACAAAGGGCAGGTAGGAGAACTTGCGGAAGGTGTCATCCTCCCGTAGGAGGTAAACGGTCTCGAAGACGCCGTCCACCACCTCCTGCCCGTTCTTCAGCCATGTGATGTTGATCACGGATGGCCAGAACTTGTCCACGTGGCAGATGAGAACGTTGGGGTCTCCCAGCTTCGTGTGGCGTTTAGTGAACACCATGACCTCAGGCGGCTCTGGGGAGTCAAGGAGGAGGTGTTAGGACCACTCATGTCCCACTCATGAGGTCAACACGACCTGAAATACCCGGGACTCCTGCCCATAGAGAAGGCCCTGGTGAGCCCCACAACCCAGGGACACCATCCACAGGGGACCCCGCACCAGGATTGTTACCGATCGTCCCCTGGGAGTGGTTGGCTCTCAGCATCAAGAGCTCCATGTGCTGCTTTTCTGCAGCCGAGTGCTGCACGGCTGCCTTGGCCTGGAAGCTGGTGAATTGCCCGAACTCTGGTAGGCGCCACACGGTCTCCATCCGCTGCAGATCCACGTGGAACATTTCGTCCCCATCGAAGCTGAACACATACTGCCCACCCTCCTGCTGCAGCGTCTCTGCCCGCTGGTACAAGTCAACCTGGAGCATCACGTTCCTCACTGGGAAGGGATAGACACAAGGGGCTGCTCATGGGGCTTTGCGACCCTTCCCTGAGGCCAGGACCAATGACAGGTTGAGGGAACACAGAGACCAGGTCTGCCCCAGACTTGCTACAGGATGGGGTGGGAACAACAGGGGTCACAGTGCCCCCCATAGTACCCCCCACCTTGAATGAGGACCTCAGATCCACCACAACGGGATGCCCATGGTCATGCGGTGCCACCTGAGTCCCACTGCTGGGGCACTTGTGGGGGGCAGGAGGGAAAGGAGGGGATCCCTGTCCCAATCCTGCTCTGGTGCCCCTATGCCATGCACACACCGTGCCCCATATCCACCCCAACCCACAGCCCCACGTCCACCGGTCCCCACTCACCCTTCACAGCCCCTGTGCTCTGCAGGGCCAGCAGGACTAGCAGGACCCCCCATCCTCCGGCCATGGCAGCAGACAGTGACAGCAGGACAGGGCAGGTGACACCTTTGGGGACGCGGAGCTCCGTGCTGGCGGCCGCACGTCGGAGCGTCCTCCCCTCCACTGGATACTCAACCTCTGTGAGGGAACCCCAGCGCTGACTCATGTGTTTGCAGGCAGAGCGGCAGCCCGGAGCGCCCTGCAGAGCCCACAGAGAGACGGACGCGCCAAGGGGGCCCCACAGGGGAGCACGGTCACCCCCAGGCCACCCCTCGAGGGGGCTCTGTGGGGCAGGGGTTGCTCTCACTGGGATCTGTGCTCGGGTGCTGTGACAAGGGTCAATGGGGGTTCTGCCTTTGATGGCCCCACACTGTCATTCGTGGTCAATAGAGGTGAGCACAAGCAGCAGGGTCCCAGAAGCCACCACCGCCCACGGTCCCCATAGCTGTCCCTTCCTCAGCCGTGAGGCGGACCAAGAACTGGCTGAAGGGCAGAGCTTGGAGGCCTGTGATCAGAGCCATGGAGTCTATTTGGAGCTAGCGGTGTGCCCGGGGGTCTGAACTGGGTCCAGCCTTGTCCAACTTCCATCTATAATCGGGATGAAGGGACACGATCCTGCGCAAGATCCCCCTGGAGCAGAAGGGCTGTGATAGCAGGAGATCTATATCCCTTCTGTGATGACTGCCTACCCTACTGCTGGGTCCAGGGGTCCAGGTGAGGGGGACATCAGCAGAATTGGACAGTGGGACTTGCCCAACCCGCAGCCCCACATCCCACCTGCCCCATGCACCTTCCACAACCCCAGGACCAGCAGGGACATCTCATCACGGTGTCTCTGACACCAGGCAGCAAGAACAGAGCAGGGCGGGTGACACTTTTGGGCATGTGGAGCCCCATGCTGGTGACCCACGGTGTTGGGATATCCCTTCCAGCCTCCCCCCCGCCTCGGTGCTCAGCCAATAGGAGGGAGCCCCTACACCGAGTCGCCTGTTCCCAGGCAGAGCGGCCGCACGGAGCACCCTGAGGAGACACCCCGAGAGCCCCGCAGCTCCCGGCTCTGCCCGGTGACGACTGATGCTGCCCAGCACCGCCGCTCACTGCCCGGGGATTGGAGCCCCATTGGGCTCCATCCAGCTCCGGTGCCTTCACATCCTACTTGGGGGGCCACCATGGGGACCGTCTGCGCCCAGGGGGACGGGAGATGCTGGACTGGGGTGATGCTGGTGGCATTGGCGGTGCTGGGAGCCCACGGCGAGGAGACCACAGGTGAGTTGAGCCCAAGGGGTCAGTGGTGCCATCAGGTCCTGCAGACACTCTGTGACGCACTCGGTTTGGGACCACCTAGCTGTCCCTATGGGCAACGGCGCTGGGACCCCCCACAGCCTCCATGGGGTGGGTGATCTGGGTCCCCTCAACCTGCCTCCGTCTGCACCCCAGGGTATTTCCAGGAGATCCGGCGGTCCGAGTGCCACTACCTCAACAGCAGCCAGCGCGTGAAGCTGCTCGAGAGGTACCTCTACAACGGGCGGCCCTTCCTGCGCTTCGACAGCGACGCGGGGCGCTACACGGCCGACAGCCCCCTGGGTGAGCCGGACGCCGAGTACCTCAACGGGCAGGCCGACCTGCTCCAGAAGAGACGGGCCGAGGTGGACGCCGTGTGCCGGCACAACGCCCGCATTTGGGGCCCTTACACCATGCAGAGGAGAGGTGAGGCCACGAGAGCCTGTTGTGGAGTCACAGGTCAAGACTGGACCGCAAGGACATGGTGCCCAACTTGAGGTCCTCAACTAGAGGTAGGACGTGGGTACCTGGCTCAACTTGGTGCCGCTTCTTCCCTTCCAGTTCAGCCCGAGGTGGAAATCTACCCCGCACAGTCGGGGTCACAGCCCCAAACGGACAGGCTGGTTTGCGCTGTCATGGACTTCTACCCACCGGAGATCGAGGTGAAGTGGTTCAAGAACGGGCAGGAGGAGACGGAACGCGTGGCGGCCACGGACGTGCTCCAGAACGGAGACTGGACCTACCAAGTGCTGGTGATCCTGGAGACCACCCCGCAGCCCGGGGACACCTACACCTGCCACGTGGAGCACGTCAGCCTGCAGCACCCGCTCACGCGGGACTGGGGTGAGACCTGGCAACCTCCTCGCGCACCCCAAGGCATTCAGTGCCTTGAGCCTCAACCCATGCTCTGCTCTCCACAGGGGCCCAGTCGGACACAGGCCGGAGCAAGATGCTGACGGGGGTGGGCGGCCTGGTGCTGGGGCTCATCTTCCTGGTCCTGGGGCTCCTCGTCTACCAGCGCAGCAAGAAAGGTGAGTGGAGGGGCTGGGGTGACACCAGGGCTGTCCCTGCTCTGACACGGGCAGTGCCACAGCCCCGGTGGCCTCCATGTCCTGCACGATGCTGGGGGGTGTCCCCCCCTTCTCTCCTCATGGCAGGTGTCTCCCCAAGGCCTCAGACCTCCACCCTGCCCATGCAGAAGAGGGGGGTTTCGGCAGCCCCGGGTGCACCAAGAGCAGAGGTGTCACCCGCTCTGTCCCCAGGAGAGGGGCCTATGGTCAAGGAAGGACTGCATGACACTGCCATCGTGTCCCCAAAGGGGGAGCAACAGCCATAAAGCCCAGAGCCCTTCTTGTCCCCTTAAGGACAAAAGCTACCACAAGGGGTAACAAACTGGAGCCAACGCAATTTGTCCTCATGTCACCGGTGCGGTAACACCACCGTCACCCATCCAAGTAACCACATGGGGCCAAGCGGCTCAACTCGAATAATATTTTCTTTATTTACATGTTAAAGAATCGAAAGGTTTCGAAACAGATACAATAAAGATGAAAACGCGGCTCTACGGGGCTAACGGGGGGGTTGCGGGGTGGGGGGGAATAAAGGGTCAAAAAAGGAGGTGAGGGGATAAAACGAGTAGAAAAAAATTATACAGTCAACGTAAAAAACAGACGGCGCTTCCGTCCCCCCCTGCCCCGCTCGGAACATGCGGCCCCGGTTGTGCGCCGGGACGGGGGGTATGTACAAGGCGGGGAGGCCCCCGCGCCAGCACGGACGCGGTTCCAATAAATTAAAAAAAAAGGAGAAAAATCAAAACAAAAAAAAAGGAAAAAAATAAAAGCAAAGAAACAGCCTCCGTGGCGAGGGGAGAGGGACGGTCCCCCCGTGTCCGTCTGTCCCCTTGCTCCCGGGCGAAGCCGAAGCGGGGACTTGGTGGCCACCCTCCTGCCTTCCCCTTACCTTTTTTTTGTTGTTTTTCCTCAAGCTTTTTAGCTTTTTTTTTGTTATTTTTTGAGTTTTTGTGTTTTTTAAAAACCCCAAACTTTGTTTTTATTTTTTCCCCCCATGAAAAAAATCCTTCTTTCCCACCCTCCTCCCCCTCCCCGAGTCAGAAAAATCCCCTAAAACAACAAAAAACGGTAAAACCTGCCAGGGGGGACCCCACAAGCCAGGACCCCCCGCCTCCCCTCCCAAAAAACCACCCTCTTCCTGCCCCCTCGTCCCCCTGTAAACATGGGGGGCCCCTTGAGTCCGTGGGGGGCAGCCGTGGGGCGGGGGGAGGGTCCTCAGCGCAGCCCCCCCGCCTCAGTCCAGTTCATTGAGGGACACGGTGGGGTTTTAGGAAGGGGGGGTGTCCGGTCCCTCTTTTTCCGAACCTGCCCCGCGGGCTCCGTCCGCTGTGGCCGTCGCTTCAGGGATTAACCGGAATCGGAGTCGCTTGTGTCGGAGGACGACGAGCTGGAGCTGGAGCTGCTCGAGTCCGAGCTGGAGCTTGAGGCGCTCAGTCGCGACACGGCCACCTGCTGCGCCGACTCGGGCTTCTCGCTCGCTGCAGGAGACCGCGGTGTCAGTGTAGCGATGGTGCCCAGCCCTATCGCGACCCACCCGGCCCTCTCGTGACAGCACGGACCCTGATGTTCACCTTTCTTGGGTGGCTTCTTCACTGGACCCTATCACAACTCCTACCAGCCCTATCATGACAGGGCGGACCTTTTTTTCACATTTTTTTGGGCAGCTACTGGGCTATTTGGACGCCCCACCTCGACTACTATCGTGAGGCTGGTTGCTCCAAACCCAAGGACTCATCTTTTTTCAGTGGCTTTTTGAGATGGTCATGACACCACCTGGCACTATCACGACACCACCCCGCCATATCACAACACCAGAGACCCCGACATTTGCCTTTTTTGGCAGCTTTTTGGTCAAGCCACTACCTCAATGGCCCACAGCTGCTATCATGCTGCTGGTCACTCCAAAACCAAGGAATCACCCTTATTCATCAGTGGCTTCTTGGCCAAGCTGAGCTGCT
>JAWLRI010000455.1:145034-159029 GCA_034781795.1 Crypturellus tataupa | reverse complement strand
TTATTGTCTAATAAAGTTGGCTGTCGACTTTAACTCATATCAAGTGGTTTGTCGGCAGTCCATGCTGGGATACCCCCGACCCTTTGGGTGGCCAGCCTATCCGTCTTTCCTGACGTGATCTGGACCTGGGATCCGGCATGGTGGTGAGTCATCTCTGCCGCTCCTCCCCCCCGCAGTAGCCATGATGGATCCCGGGGTGAGTGACGGATCCCAGGGTGAGTGACGCTCCCGTGATCAGTGCGGGATGATCACGACGTTCAAGAGGCCTACAGGAGGCCATGCGGGAGGGGGACGCCCCAAGACGCGCGAGGGGACGAACACCCGTCTGTCCGCTTACGCTCAAGTATTTAAAAAGTTTTTTTAAAGACAGCTATACCCCAATTATTCACCCCAATTATATTAGAATAAAAATATTCATACAATTCCAGAAAATTATAACTCTTTCCTTATGACATTCAAGATTTTTTCCTGTCATGCCATGGCTTTCTCCCTCTAAGTCATGAGATAGCATCAATAAAATGCTGTTTCTAGGCCTCAGTTTCTCCACTGCCCCATTCTTTCTGTCCATCTCAATGAAAAGAAATGTATTTTTGCCTGGCTGGACTTACTGTATGCTAAGTTTTAAAAACCATAACTCACAAGGAAAGCTGTTTAGATATGTTCAGGTATCTTTAGGTATGTTTATAAGTTTAGGTATGAGTGAAACTACAAAAATATTGTGAACAATGCATACAATTAAAGACATGAGCTGATTTCTAAGACCTTTTTTCCTAATTTTATACTACTTTAAAATTAACCTGATGCATAATTTTACCTGTAAAGATTATTATATCTGCTATCTTAACCAACCAGTTACAGAACACATTGTCAATGGAAATAATGCTCAACATTCCTCAAAGAAAAAGAACATCAACCTGGAAGCATGTTGATGTAGTATATTCAGTCAACTGCATTTGCAAGTCAGCACATATTCAACAGAAGCCTGAAATGAATTATGTCAAATAACCATCAATTCAATTGATGTTTCTGAATGAGGCTCAAAGACATCATTAATGAGTGTGTGGTAAATCCAGTAAAGAGTATATTAGCAGTTAGAATACTTATTATTCAGTAAATCTATGTGCCACAGGAAAAATAACAATAAATTGAAGACTTATAAGTGGTATTGAGGCTGAATAGTTAAATAATAAGTAGTAAATAGGTAAATAGTTAATGATAATTTATATTTGGGCACAATGTGTTATTTAATAAGGGCCCAGTCTCATAAAATTTCCCATGTGTATCATTATATTTAACAACATTTACATAGACATTTACAAGCAGTGCATTAACTGTGCAAAAGTTTCTTGTGGGGCCCTTAGCCCAGAGGAAAAATTTATCCCCAGATAGATAAAGTATATTTTAGTGAGACAATGAAAGATATTAAGATCAAACTGGGCACTAACAACCTACATTACTATTCCATATAATTTCTAGTTATTATGGCAAAGAATTTAATGAAAGTGTTCAGGTACACAAAATTTTTATAAGCTAACTAGACAGCCCCTAATGTCTCAAGAAACTGTGCTAAACCACAGCATGAGTTGTAAATCTCTTTAAGTAGAGAGTTGCTATGAACTCTAGGATATATTATAAGACATCTTCTAGGTTACTTTGCTTGCTTGCATGTTTTTAGTTATTTTATTTTATCTTTGTTTAGAGAGAGAGAGAGAGAGAGGATGTGAGCAGGAATAATAAAAGAAGATTTTCTTTTCATTGTGTTAAATGCTGACACAAAATACTTGCTCATAAAACCTCTCAGCAAATGGAGACACTCAGAAAATGCTTAAGGAGACAATAAGGTGGTTCTTAGAAAAAATTCCTCAAAAGAAAAATGAATTATTCAACACAGATCTTGAGGTTTCAGATAAGTTGTTTATACACCATTCATGACCATGAGATGAGGAATGCAAATCTAACAGTTCTCAAACACTGTTCATGCTGCAATAAGTTAAAGGTTTAATTTGAACGATGGTTGACAGAATAGGCAAACAGTTAAAAAAGATCAGTTGTCAAGGTAAAAAATATGGAGATGTTTTATTTTTTTTATAGTTAAGAAGAAATTGCTTTAGTTGAAAGAGTAGGTCCTGTGTTATACATCATTTTTATTGACTTTTTTTCTGTGATTATAAAGCTTTAATATCACTTATAACACTATCTGCTACAATAATTAACTGAAAGTTTTCTATGAAAAGAAACATAAAAAACACTGCACTAAATTGAGCATAAATTTATGCTTATGAATATTATTTTTGTACTCTAATCAGGTAACAAAGTTTATGAATTTTATAGAAGCTCCTTCCTTAACAGAACACACACTTATTGTCACTTATTATTAAAGATATGTAATCTGCGATACATGTATATATAGCAGTTTTATATTCCATGACATTTCATCCTAAATTCTGGTTATTTGTTTCTTCTGGAAAAGCTCTTCTGGATACAGATCATCAGAAAGAATGAGATGTGGTGCTCTGATCTTTTGCCTAAGTGCTGTCTTGATTCTCTGAATTATTTTGCCTCTTATAATTGTTTTAAGAATTCTCTAATTTTAATCAGTTAATATGATAGTTCTAGGTCACATTTGTCTGAAGAAAGAACACTTGCAAAGTAGAATACCTTTGTAGTTTCCTTGGATAGAGACTATTTATGAGTTTAATCATTTCAACATCTTCAAGTAAAATAAATGGTCAATAATTCCACTATTTAGTGGAAGACCGGTGGTATGGTTATGATAAATGTTAGTTGAAAAATAGTGACCAATATTTTAAAGAAGCTACTTATTAGAACAAAGTTAATGTTTGCATTGAAAAGTATTAAGTTTAGAAAGACAAAAAACAATAACTCATCATTTCCAGAGAGTGCTGTAATATGATAAAGTATCAGGAAAAAAAGCACCTTCATCATCACCATTGTCTGCCAAAGCTATAGTTTATCAATGTCACTACTATCATCACAGAGTGACTACAGAAATGATACTCCCGCTTGTTTCATTTCTGCTGGCAAATAATTGAGGTTTTTCTTGAGGATCTTCTAACAGATTACCTAGAAAATATTATAAAAGGTTTTAAATTAATGGTCTCATATTGGAATCATGCCTCCCATTTATTTTTGTTTACTTTGATAACATAAAACCAAATTGAAAGGTGAGGTGTGTGTATCTGCCACCTCTTCTGTCTCCCCCAGCCACTTATCTATTTTGTGATACATGGCTCCAGGGAAAGTTTAGATACCCAAGAAAAAATGGTTATAGACAATATAAAAATATTAGAAAATATCCCTAAATTGAACAAAAATCACTCTTTCTTCTTTGTACTACCTGTAAAACTAAAATCACTTTCCGATTAGTTCACATTTTATAACTTTATTTCTTTTCCCCTTCCCCACATAACTTTAAGATATAGAATATTTTTTCTTTAACAATACTCAGGAAGTATGTCTCAGACTCCATAAAGTATATGCTCTTAAAATCACCATTTCATCTATAAAACATTATATATTGAACTTAAAGAGCCAAATCTAGTAGTTACATTACACTGAAAATATGGTTAAGAATGAATTGAATACATTGAAAGAAGAAAAAAGTTTGATAAAATCTAAAATTTAATATTAGCCACATCCGAAACCAGAGGCAAAGGATGGATTGCAACAGTAGGATACATCTCATAGTACTTTAGCTTTTCTTCTCAAGGTAAATGTTTAAAATGAGTCAAGTGAAGTTTTTCATTGACTATAATGAAAATTTAAATGGCCTAGAAATGTCTACCCTGAAGAGACTTTTAATCAAAAAGCTGACAATGAAACATTTTAATGTTCAAAAAAAGTATTTATCAAATCCTGTAAAAGTATTAGAGGATGCAATAGAAAAAAATAATCTGTTCTAATAATCTGTGGAACCATCCTTTACTTCATAATGAATATTAGATTGCCTAAATGTCAAAATGTTAACAGAATTAGCACTAAAAATATAATATCATTATTTCTTCAGGTAAGATATTTGGCAGGAAACTTGTGATGCTGGGCCTTTCAATCCTTGGCTTAACAACAGTCACTTTCATAATATTTTTAGCTTTAGAAGAAACATTACTGCTACAGCTATGACTTTTGAAAATGATGTAATGAAAAGGAAGACATGAGTCAAGGGGAAGAACTTAATTCAGTTACCTCTGGGTGGGTATCTAGGGCTATTTTAGACTATTTTTGTGTTTTACTATTTCTGTGTTTGAATATCTCTGACTGTACTGTCACTCCTGCTCAGACAAGAGAACAAAGCAGTTTGCATAAATGAATATAGTCTTCCAGACTGAATTGGAAGTCTGGAAGACTTCCAAGACTGAATAGTCTTCCAGACTTGGAATTATTTTGCATCATGGAAGCCATGGTAAAATTCAGAATATGCAGAACATCATAAGATAGTACAACATTTAATCTAGCTAGTTGCTTATAATAATTTATTGTTATGAAAAAGAACAAAAAAAATCTCCCCCAAATAGGATCTAGAAGTCAAATTACTCAGAAGTCAATTCAGAGTGGAATTAATATAGTACAGATTTTCAGTAGGTGACATAATGGTCACAGATCTCAGTCTGGCTAAATTACAAAGGTGATTGCAATAAAGTTTAATTACACAAATGATACAGTCATCAAAAGAAGTCTCAGATTTGCAATGACTGGAGGAACAAACATCAAAAGATAAAAAGAAGAAAAAACAAAACAAAACACAAACAAAAAAAAAAACCCAGAAGATTACACTTGAGGCCTTTTGAATTAGCAAGCAAATCAATAGCAGCTTGAAAAAAAAAAAAAGGCAAAAAAACAAAAAACCTCAGCACAGGAACTAAAGCACACACACACTTCACTTGTGTTCACTTGAGGATCCTGCAGAAGTCAGAGTCTGGGAAATGAAATGATGACATTGTAACTGGGAAGAAGAAAAAAAAAAATGTTCTTTCCTAAATCTGATTTCGTTTTGTTCTGTCCATTACTCCATATATTGCTTTTCAATTCTACCTTGCCCCAGCTCTAAAGAGAAAATTTCCTCTCTGGAAGGTTTTTATCTGTTATGAACAGCATCAGAACTCCTTTCGGTACTTTTCCTCTGAGGGTTAGAAGTATATAAAATAAAGATCGCTTTGTTTTCCACTCTGACTGTATTACTGCACTTGGGGGAAAATTTGTCTTTATAAGAGGTTTTATGACATTTCAGTGCAGAGCAATATGGTAACACTCAATACCTTTCATTTGGTTTTAGTACTCTTCCTTTTGCGTTGGACTTATGTATTCTTCGTGATTTACAAGATTAACATGTAAAGTTATGACAGGACATGAAAACATGATTTTTTATTTTCCAGAAGAAAATTGCAAGTGTGAAATTAAAAAAAAAGAATCTTTTTCTTATATCAAATATTCTCCTCGGTCCACAACTTTTCCTCCAGAAGTCAGTCTCTCCCGAGGTCTATAATTGCCTTGAGAACCTTTTAAAATAAATATAAGGTGTATGCAAAGAGTAGAGAAAAAGTTTTACGATGTTCTATATTAAAAAGATGCTAACTATATCTTGTATTTATAGAATACTTTGAGAGAAAGATCTTTAAAAAAATTCTAAGGACAATTTCTAAAGACACTGCTAAACTATTATATTTCAATTTCTACTACCCAGTGCTTAATATATGATATCTGACTTTACTACACGTTAGTAAATATTAAACAGCTTTTAGAAGTAATAAATTGCCCTAAATTATTCCTTGATGTACAACATTTTATTTCTGGAATGCTGGAATGAATATTTACACTTAATCCTTAAAAAAAAAAAAAAAAAAAAAAAAAAAAAAAAAAAAAAAAAAACAGAATTTTTTTGGACACATTTACTTTTTTTTTTAGTTCAAAATGCAATTATTACATACACATATATTTAAATGAGTGGCTGTGCCAAACATTAATATTATTGAAGTTGAACCGCTAAATTTTCAGATGTTTCTGTTGTGTTTGCCCCTTTAGGTTTTGATGCAGATCTTTTTAGATTTGTATGTTGAATGATAGACTTCATTACACTTTTCAGATTTATTATCCCATAGCACTAGCACCATTCTTTTTCCCTGCCAAATACATTCAGATAATTTTATATAGTAAATTCCACCGTCAGCCCATGATGGAAATAATAACCAGACTTATTTACATGACTTATTCAGTGCAGGAGTTATTCAGTGCAGGAGTTATTCAGTGCAGGAGGCATGTCTGAAATGGAAATGTTATTCCAAAGAAAGGAAGATTACAAGAATAATCAGTCCTATCACCACAAGAACTATTTTTAAGGCCAAATTCTGCTTACTCGTTGCTCCCATTGACTTCGTCCGAATACAGATATGCCCTTGAGCTAATTTTAATGCAGATGCAAAACTGCCAGAATTTTTCTTTTTCTAGATTTATCCCACTAGAGTTTCATTTCTGAAGTTTTAAACTAAAAAAAAAAAAAAAAAAAAAAGAGAGAGAGAGAGAATAGGGGGAAAAAAAAGGGGAGGATGACAGAGACCATCTGCCACTCAGAGTACTCTGAGCTCATCACTCATACCAGGAGTTCATGGTGAACTATTATGAAAGTCTTTGGGAAGTATATTTAGAAGGATGTACAGAAGCTTCTTTAGTAATGGAGGTTCCATCTCAGGAAATGTGGCTTTTTGATATCATATGTAATGCAGTAAAATATAAAGGAAAAGCTCTTTCAACATCTCACTTCACAGAAAATTTTGTTAAGGTATTTCATTCTTAATAAACAGAACTAATAACATGGAAAAGAGACCTTATTTTGCTCCATTATTTAATGATAACAGATGAAAATATAGATAATTTTAACTTTGTGAGCCATTCAGTATTCCATGATAAACACTTCAATTGGAAAATATCCTTCACAGGACCTGTGTAAATATTCAAGGATAAACTATCATGTTATAATCCCCTTCTTTAAATAGTTTGCTTACAGTACTTTGTTGACAAAGCCAAATATATATATATATATATATGTGTATATATATATATATATGTATGTATGTATGTATATAAGTTTTATCTTGATTGCATATGATACATTATGAGATTTATTTGTTTATAGTTTAGCTAATATTTGAATAATACCTAACCCAAACCCTTTTAGGGAGGCTCTGCATAGAGATTGTTAATAGTTAATTCAGAATAAAATGCTGCAAAAGGTATTGAAAAGGGATTACTCCACTCAAATAAAAACACAATCTATAAGTGTTAAAGGAAGTTCTCATAAAATTATCAGACTTTTTTTTTTTCGCTAGATTAGAACACATATTTGTGTTCACAGCACTGAAAAACTTAGGCTCACAATATCTCTTCCCTGGTAAAGAGATAACTGTTTCTTTTTGAAGAAAAACAAAATATACAGGCACAATTATATCCTTAGCCTTCCTAATTATTTTGTTAGCTTATGTTCTCTTCTGAACAATAAATGCTTGTATTAAGACATTGTCCAGTTCATTCTTGTTGCCATTGATGTAAATGGCAAATATACCATTGGAGACAGATTAGGATCTGTACACTTGTCTTAGAAAATGTTCATAACAACAAAAAGATGTGAAATAATGGAAAGAGATAAAAACAAAAACAATGGCACCTCATGATTGCTCTTTGGATGGTGTAAAACATATGTCATGCTGTGGAAAATGTTCTTCTAGCAATAGCATCTAGCTATTCTGCATGTTCCAGAGGAAGTAGTGTTAGCAGATCCAGAATTGCCCCTAGGGTTGTCATATGTTAAACAAGCTTACAGGCTGTTTTATTTGTCTAAATACTTTGGTCTTTCTGATCCTATTTGTTATCGATTTCTCCCCTATGCCATAGAACTGCTGCTTACTTTCTAATTGGTAAAGAAACAAAATTAAGACCTTATTCTTTATTTGCCTTATGTTACGTGAAGAGTTGTGCAAGTTTTTTATGTATTTCAAATCTAACTTTACAATTCGTTTGAAATCAATGGTTTAAACATCTTATGTAATATTTCCTCCCATTGAAAGCAGGTAATACAGGGTCCTGAAAGACATGAACTATCTTATTTGCATGCAACATTTTCAACTAGTTAAAAATCCTTTAAGAAAAAAATATATATTTTTTGCACACTAGCACATTACCTCATTTTTTGAGATGATGGCTTGTGCAACATTCATCAGTGCCAGTACATACATTTCTCTTATTTCCTACTGTAATTCATTAAAACATTTTAATCTATTTTGAGTCAGAATTTCTCAGTGCCTATACCTTGAGAATATATTTAAAGACAATCTCCTGATAAAGAACTCTCTTTGTAATTATAGTCTTACAGATTTATTTTTTCTCTATTATGAGACTAACATTATGATAAAGAGCAGATATGGACACTCACATTCTTATGCACTTGTTCAAAGTCAGTGAATTATTAAGTAAATCCTTTTCAATCCAAGCCTGCTGTACATCACATTTAGCCAGTAGGCACTTTCATGCAACTCAAATTAATATTATTTACATACAAAGGCAAGGTGTCTCTGATTAGCTGCCAATCCATCTGACTTGGCACTATATTTTTGTTTTGATATTCAGATCAGTAATGTACAACTAAGCAGATATTTTCCTACTAAAAGCCTTTAGCTATAGAAGATTTTACTTTTTGTCTAACTTGAAGTGTAACTTATTCATTTTTGTGAGATACTATTTGCAATACAATTATTGCTCCCTCTATAGAAGGGACTAGGTATAATACCTAGGGTGTGTAAGTAAACTGCTTGCATTAATACACATCCTTTTACTTCATGGTTACAGTGGTATAAAATTTTATCATTGGCCTTTCAGATCACCCATTCTGGAAGCAGGATGCATTTGAAAAGACATGAAATACCAGTGTATGTCTATATTATTATTGTATCCAACATCTACTGTTTTTCCTCTCAGTGTACTATTTAATAGTGTCAGTGATCTAAATTTTCAACAATTTCTTCTGCTAACAGTTACTTTATCATGTATCTGTATTACTTTGTATCTGCAAATCAGGTTATGGTCTGCTTTGATTGATCATTCCATGTCAACACATCCTGGGAAAAAGGAAGAGGGAGCCAGTCAAATCAACAGCTTTCTGATTTTTGATTCCATGCAGTAACATTTTGCTATCCAATACCTATTTGCAATCCTCCTCAGTGACATACATATGGCCCATAATTCTTCTCACACTATATGCATCTTTAAAGCGTAGTAACAACATAAACATTGTTTATGTTATTTGGCTAATTTTATGTGTTAGGTCAGTTCTGCTAGTCACCATGATGTTCTTGTGGAGCTCCAGAGACCTTTAATTATGCCTTTTCTTTCTTTATTTATTTTATGGTACCGTATGTTCTCCCGTCTGTTTCTCAGTAAAAGGTGTTTACACACTCAGTGCTTCCATACTTCATCAATAAAATTTCTCCTTTAATCAGCTTTCTCAATACTCATTATACTTCTCAATACAATCAAGATACTGTATAAAATTCTTTGAGTCATAAGTAACAGTCAATGTAGTTTTAAAATAGGAGTTTGTAATTGTAAATTAACAGTTTGTTATTTTCTTTTGGAGATTGAATCATTTGTATATTCTTTGCTTGGAAACAAGAGCTGACACTGAAGTAGTTATGTTTTTGTCTTGACTTTAGTTTTAACCAAAGAAAGTTCTTTTCCTTGTTGTGCTCCCCATCCAGGAGAATTCAATTAGGTACAGGTAGTACAGCTGGGTTCTGCAGCCCAAACTCCAATTTAAGAACTGCTGCCAAATAACCATAATAATCAAAGCCACTTAAAACAGCAATCTGCAAGCCAGCATGGTGGCTCTGAAGATTATTACTCCAGTCTGTTAGACAATCTGTTCATGAGGACTTTGGTTTAAGCCCCGGCATCACTCATTTGTCTGCACTTTGCTCTTGACTCTGAGCCATGAGTTCCTGACTCCAGAGGGGAACAGGAAGGAGATGTAAAGGGTTCTTACAAATGTTTTAACTGAAAAAAACACCCTTGAAATCCCCCAAACAAACAAACAAACAAATTAGTTAAACATTAATAATAATAAACCTAAAACCCCACAGATTTTAATTTGTTATAAGCTGTCCAGGAAAAAAAATCAATAGGCAGCAGAAAGTCTTAGTTTGAAAATCTCTTCTAGTGTTCAAATGTTTTGTATTGAACTAGGCCATTAAGCTTGCTTAACTTATACTTGGAATAATCACATCAGTACTGAGAAGCTTTTTCTTACGTGATGTGTTGTCCAAAGCTAGGAAAATATCCAGAGGATGGAAAATAATTTTTTTTTTGTATCCCTAGGACAGAATGACTCCTAGTGTTATCACATAAGATGAATTTCTCTATAGAAAGTAATGCCTCAGATACATCAAGATTTTAAGGATTCCATAGAAAATAATTATATTAGGAAATAATGGATCCGCTGAGGAAGTTATTTACTCATGATGTGACCAGTATATATATATAATATATATATATATATAAATATAGCATACATACCTGTGCAAATATATGAATATACAAATATACATGTATGTATGCAAATACACAGTCTTAACACAGAATTAGTTGAGCAGACTGTGTAGACAAAATATGCTGAGTTCTGGCATAAATCCTGACCTCCTGTAGAACTTGGACTGAAAAATAAGGTTTTCCTTGTCTTTTTTCTCTCCCTCTATCCTGGTGCATCCAGTGTCCTTCACTATCAGAACTAGAAGAGATGTCATCCTGCAATTGCCGAGCATTATCTGTTTCCTTTAGTTTTTAAATATCCTGTATCAGATGGAGCAAGGGAGAAAAAAGGGCAGTGCAGCTTTTAGGAAACAGAAACTGATGAAGCAAACTAAGTTCAAAGACTTGTAGTCCCTCTAAAGAAGCTACTAAAAAGATCTGATGTTGAAAACTGATGAAAAGGCTTTTCAGAACCTTCCAGAACAAATGCGCATCTTGTTACATACAGGTGGGGCTTTATCAACACATATATCCCAATACAAGAGACAATTGCCACCCAAAACTGGAAATTTCTTGAGAATACGTCAAGATAGAGTGTGATAATGCGCCTGTGCAGATATTAATGTCTCAGTGAGTCCAGCCCTTCATCTACTTGGAACGTCTGATACCTGCCATATTTTCAAATGACATGGACTTTTTTCTAAAATCAATATGTGGTGTCATCTGGCTCAAAAATTAATATACTTAGACTTCTTTTATGGAGTGTTGGGCTCTAGGATTGTGGCATTTCCACTGTTTTAGGACATCTGCAAACCAGCCCAGGCTTTCGCTCTGTCTTTCCCATGTTGTCTGATAGTATTTAGAACATGACAAAGGGTCTGCAGATCCTGCATGTATCCCAATTTCCCTTGACTTATGTCTAAAATAAGGAGAAGAGCATTTCCTACTCCTAAGATCAAGTGTTTATCTCAGCTCTGGATTATCTCCATTATGAAAACTAGACTTGAGAATATTCCAAACTCTCATTTTTTTTCCCCCATCCTCAAAGTGAGACACCTACCAAGTGGGGACTATTGATGTTGTTGGTCCAGATTCCAGTCTTGATGTTTAAGTACTGACAATTTAAATGTAACCTTACAGACAAAGCAAATTAAAGCCATTCTTCCTAGTTAATGACTAGATAATATATCTCCTTTAAAATATCTTCTTCAAAACAGACATCTTCTGCAAATGTGTATGGGAAGAGATAGTAAATTCTGAAGTCTCCCTAGCTAGTCTGGGAAAGCAAGCTAGTCTTAAAGGAAGAAAGGAAGGAAGTTAACTTGTATATTTTTACCAATAGGAAAACAGAAAAAAAAAATACATTGAAATATTAAATCTAATTAGAAAATCAGAAATAGATCCTGTCCATCACTGAAGAAAATGCATTCCTATATCCCATTTGGAATTTGGTTTAAACAACAGAAAACTTGAAAAGTCCAAGTTCAACAACAGCTCTCAGAAAACTCAAGATGTTAGGAAGTAGATGTAAGCTAAAAATAAAACCAGTTTGCATGAAGTCAGATCATTGGTTTGTGCACTGCAGAAAACCAACAGTTGTTGCATTTGCCCTAAAGCCACCTCATCTTAATGACATTTGGATACCTGCCAGTCTCTAATTATCCTTATGCAAATAACTTTAAATTTCTGCTTCCTTCAACCCAATGTCTTGCTTTTAGCTCAAAGGCTACTTCAAGTGGACTATGTTATCAGACTGACATAAATCTGATAATACAGTATGCACCAATGTTGTATGGCCTGAAGGGCTCCTGAGTCACTGGGAAGAGTCCATCATAAGGTGTAATCCATTTCATTATGACTTTACATACTTCATTACATAAAGTTAGGTGTTCTGTCATAGTTTGTGCTTGTTATGTTTCTGTTATATTTTTAAGCAAAGAAAATAGCACACTTGGGAAGGTGAACTAAACATGAAGGAAGAAAAGAACATTTGCACACATGCATTTGCATGTACACGTACCAAAGAGAGAAAAAAAAAGAGGAAATAGTAATTTATTATCAAACATATATAATCATAATATAATCATAATATAAAATCATATATAATCATAATATATAATCATAATATCATGTTTCAGGTGTGCGCATTCCTTTCAGATATTAAACCAAGATGACCTTCTGTGTCAATCATTGTATGGTCATACAATATATATTTTTCTTTATATGTACATATAGTATGGAATATCCTCAGTCTTGAGTATCTTAAAGCTTAAACAGGCATAGAGAGAACATGTCTATATGTTATTCTGAAAACACCTACCATCTACAGTATTCAACTGTGAATTCAAAGTTTAGTATATATTTTTGGAATAGGATCTAAGAAAATATAATTGCTTTGCTCAGCACAAGCACTTTATACTTGGGAAAAATCACTGAAATCACACAAATTCTTTCAGATTTAAATGAGTAGATGGCTGGGCAGAATACTCATTAGATTGATTTTAGTAAGTATACAGGTTTTAGTACTTCTTTTTCATACAGCTCTGTGTTAAAGCTGTACATCTGACATGGGACCCAATAACCTGATTTCAAGGATCAGATCGATCTCATCAGAATTCCAGTTTACAAAATATACGATCAAGAAGAAGTAGGTACTCATCAACTACTAAGTGGGTCTTTTCTATCTTTTAAAGTAACTATGTAGCGCATGCTATACACAATCAGCTCTTCTGAATATGAGGCTTTATTCTAATTTACAAAACCATTTAACAACCCCAGTTTATAAAATGACTATTTCAAAGGGGAAAATATTAAAAATTCATGTGTTTCCATAAGGTCCATAAAAGCATATTAGCTCTGAGTGAGAAGATATTTCTGATTACAAAGAGCACTTTTCAACACTTTTTTTGAGGGGTAAATATATTGAATGATATAGATGTAAGAAGGTAAGGTTATTTAGCAAATAATACACAGCTGAATGGTACAAGTAGATGAAGGGTGGCAACTTTAGTCCTAGTTCATCTTCTGTTGAAGAGATTATATAAGAAATGAGAACTAGTTTTAATTTGACACAGTATGTTTTTGAAGATTTTTTTTTTCCTCTAATAATATAAAAGCATCAAACTTGAAAATAATCTCATGTAAATGTATCTGCTGTGGTAAGCGTATTGAGGACTTTCAGCACACAGAACCCTAAAATAATGCTGTTTTCTAAAACTATCTAAAATTCAATAGACATTTCACAGAGTTTTGAGCTACAAACTCTTTACTGGATTACTAGCTGAGTTATAAACATATTGCCAATTTGGTAAATTCAAAACAGATGATACGAAGCTGGGGGGAGTAGCTGACACCCCAGAGGGCTGCGCTGCCATCCAGAGGGACCTGGACAGAGTGGACAACTGGGCGGAGAGAAACCTCATGAAGTTCAACAAGGCCAAGTGCACGGTCCTGCACCTGGGGAGAAACAAC
>JAWLRI010000455.1:128323-144934 GCA_034781795.1 Crypturellus tataupa | reverse complement strand
GCGTGTGCAGGGGGGTTGGACTAGATGACCTCTAGAGGTCCCTTCCAACCTTAGGCATTCTATGATTCTATGATCTACCATGAAGCTGTCATCATAAAATGATTAAAAAAAAAGGAATATTTTTTATTATTATTTCTTGAATTGCCTTTCTCAAGAAGCAATTTCTTCCTTGACAAAACACCCATAGTAATGAAAAAAAAAAAAAATGCCCAGAAAACAACCCCTCCGTGGTAATACTGTAATACTCCATGTGAGTGTGTGCCACATACAATGAGTACTTGTATTGATACATCTTGACGGGAAAAAAAAATGCCCAGAAAACAACCCCTCCGTGGTAATACTGTAATACTCCATGTGAGTGTGTACCACATACATGAGTACTTGTATTGATACATCTTGACGGGAAAAAGTCAAAATATTGATGACTTTTTCCACAGCTCAATTGTTTAGTTTTGTGTTGTTTTTCCAATAAGAACATTTTTTTAATTCACAGAAAGGGACATAGAATCTATTTTATTGGGCAAAGTGTTCCAACAGTACTTAAGATTATTTTCTTTAAGTATTGCAGCTAAGAGCATTTCACATCCATCACAGCAGTTCCTACAGAGTGTGGATCCCATGTTACAATATGTACTTTCAGAATGTCATGAGGTATGCAACATTATGCAGCAACCCATAGAGAGCACAATTACTATATTGAATCACTTATGCTTCCTCCTTGACTTCATATGATGAAGAATCAGACTACAGAACCAGCTACGCCTTCTACTTTTACCTCCAAAGAGACAGTAGGAGCTAAATCTCTTTCTTTAAGAGTTTCTATTGAAAAAGAGGTAGATTATGTCTGATGTCACATCCTTTCTTTATGAAGACATAAAGAAAAATTAAAGGAGGGAGGCATGGTTTTGCATTCTCTCTGCTTTCTCCTAACTCTTAGAAAAGAGAAAAGAGAAAACCTCTTGTGAATCAACTATATAGTTTTTATAGTGTAACAGCATCCTGTATAGGATACACAGATTCTCTACTTATATTTCTGGAGTCATTCTCAACATTAATTTCAGATATATGCTAGTCCTAAGATCCATCCAAAAAATAACAGCAAAAAAAAGGCTTTACTCACAAAACCAATTTGCAATAACTGTAATAGAATAAGTTACCTATTCCTCTTGAATCATATGAGTTTAGATACCAAACAGTAAATATTATATGTTAGACTGGTTAGATATGGCATTGTTGACTATCCTGTAAACTATAATATGAACACTGTGTTCAAATACCTTGATGAAGATTTTTTCACTAGACCTTTTAGTGATCTCTAAGTGCTTATTTCTAAGGTGACCTACTTGCTCTTAATAGCTTTCTTATAAAACAACCCCATCCCATAAAAAGAAATCTAAAATTACTACAGAAACAAACACTACCATATTGTTCCAAGTTAAAAGTGAATGAACAGTGACACCCAGTGGCTAGGTAAAAGTTAACATTGATATTCGTTGTGGATGCATTGTGACTTGTTCGTAAAAACACAATACTCAATGTATTTAGTCTTCATTATCCTAAGGCCAGCCTGTTCCTAATTTTGGCAACATGGCATTAATTAGAACTAAGCTCCTTGTATGATATACCCATTTCTTTTTTCTAGTCATTGCTTAATTATGCTGACATCCAAGATATTAGTAGCATCAACAGAGTGTAATGTCCATATTTTATATTACAAAACCCTGTCCAATATACAATAAAGAATTTTTACACTTTCACATAGCAGTAGTCAGAGCATAAACCAAGGAACGGATAAATGAATCGCTACTTTTTTTTGTTGTTGTTGTTCTTAAAATGTAATTTCAGTAGATCTGCACAAAACATGAGGTTTCCAATGCATGGAAAATTAAAGTTCAATTTGAATCAGATTAAAAAAGAAAAATAAAAGGTTGACATTTTCAATTCCAAAGATATCTCTTATCAGTTGTGTTTCAGAACTGATTTATGTTCCCAGCTTCCTACTCTTAAAGGTATTACAAACACTAAAACTGAGACAAAGAGTAGTTTCACTACTCACCTAATGAGGATCCCACAGTGCCTTGTTGTATTTAGAGTTAAAGCTTACAGACCTTGTAGGCAGAGGGTTTCAGGGCAAAAAGTTGGAATTCTACAGTCTACAGTTTAGACATATTGTCTAAACTAGAACCCTGGAGATGAAATGCTTGCTTTGGGAAAGACTGTAATCTGAACTTGGTTTAGAGTGTAGGTACCAAAAGCATTGAGTCTTAGGCAGCCTAACAAGAGCCTAGACAATATTCTATGAAAATAATTCCCTACATGGAAATCAAACTTAGCATTTGTTAGACGAAAGTACCTTACATTCAATGAATTATCACTTTTGTAAGTGTGTGCAGATAAACTATTCAGATTTTTTTAAGAATATTCTATAATGGGGAAAAAGGGATTTACCTACAAATGAAATATATTTTATCTTTTGCCTCATAGTGTAAACTATTTGTGCAAATATACTTCTGTAAGTACTGTAAAGGAGAACATGTTAGTACCCAATCTATGTTCAGGAGATCCACATGACTTTTGAGTTCTTCAAAGACAGACCAAGAACAGACCAACAGTCACTCAAATATAATAGTCTTTAGAAGTGTTTAGAGACATTAGGAGTGTTTTTTGAGAAGTTATTATGACAATTTTCAGTCATTATGTGGGTGAAGTGAATCCTACTCTCATAAATTTACAGCAGTTTCATTCAAAGGCCTAACTCTGTGCACAGTAAGAAAGAATTAAAGGAGATTTTGTATCCTCTTAGTTTTAGATAGATAGCAAGTATAATTATAAGTATATAATAAGTGTTATGACATATGAAAAGGAGTTTACACAACAACTATCCTCCTGTACTGCAGTTAGTCTTTATGAAGATCTGTTGTTCATCATGCAATATTGTATGACTGAACAACTAATAGATTGGAGTTGGAAGAACATTCAAGAAGAAAATATTCAATAAGCAGCTGAAATGAAAAGGGTAAAGGAGATGCAAATCAATGCAAAAAACTAAATTAATTTATTAAAATATGTTCTTTGCCTAGGATCCAAAGAATATGATACAAGATACAAAAGCTTTGTAAAAAAATGCATGTGTGATTGCAGTAGCTATACCTTAATTCTCCTGCAGTTTTTCTTCACATTCATATCCTTCCTTCTTTGTCAGAACATTTTCAATTTTAAAAAATTTCTTAATTCACAGAATCACTGAATTACTGAATCACAGAATGACAGAGGTTGGAAGGGACCTCTAAAAATCAACCCCCGCCAGCTCAAGCAGGGGCACCTCAAGTACGTGGCACAGGGTGGCATCCAGGTGGATTTGGTAGATCTCCAGAGAAGGAGACAAAACCTCTGTGGGCAGCCTGTTTCTGTTTTCTGTCACACTCATAGTAAAGAAGTTCTTCTCACATGGAGATGGAACTTCCTGTGTTTCCATTCGTACCCATAAGTTCAAAGGATACAAGTGTTCAAGGGATTCATTGAAAGGATTCAGAGGATTGATGTATTCCATTGGTCTTCTCCAAAGTTTATGTGAAAATGTTGCAGTTTGAAAGCCATAGTAGTGTGGGGGGAAGAGGGAGTAAGGAGATACAAAATCAGTACCAGATTCACAAACAGTCTGTGGACCGTAGGTCCAATCATCCCCCCAGACAAGTAGTTGAGTTCACAAACAGCATGATTTATTCAAATGCAACATTTACAAAGCAGATTTCAGGTGTCAGTACAGGAAATTCTCCACTACAGCCTAAGGTTTTTAGCTAGCTCTGAGGTACAAATGTGCCATAATCACTCACCGCAGAAGATGGGAGAGGGTTCTCAGTCTCGAGTCTCCTCACGTGTCATCCCAACCCGAAGGATCAACTAACCCAATAGTTACGATGGTTTCTTCCCCCTTCCCTTTTCCTCCTGAGTTCAACTTTTATACTTTTCTTTACATTCAGGTGGAGCTTGAGTGACTGGTCATACTTAATATCGTTATTGATTGGTGAAAAGGTTTCTTGCTCTCATTTAAAGGTACAATCAATCGAAAATCTAGACCACGTGCTCAGTGAGGAGTGGTCATACCTCGGAGGCGGGTAACTTTTGGGATGGAGGTGTGTTTTGACATTATAATGAACTTATAATGAGAAAAGTTCAAGCAAAGTTGATCCAAAAGGAGTGATTTGCCAGCCTTGCCGGCTCAGCAAGGTTGAGTTATCGTATATCTCCCGTTGGACAGCTGCTGTGCGGCTCCTCATTGGCCCAGCACAGGGAGTGCAACAGAGTTTGGCCGCGGTGTCTTCACTCCGCTCCATCCTCCGTTACTCACCTTTGCAGCTGTGGGGAGGTCAGATTGTGGTGTCCAGGGAACCGTGGAGGAGCAGAGTCCGTGTGAAGTAGCCACTGTGTATCACCCCAAGTAAGCCTTTATAATGCCAAAACTTCTGTTAGGTCCTAGTTTTTCTCTAAGTTTCCCCCTTTTCAGTCCATTCCTCCACAGTTTAATAAGAAACAAAATGGTTGGGCTTATTTTACTATGAAATGTGCTTTTTGAATCAATTATTTTAATCAAAATTTGTGAAGGCATTTAGTGCTAAATATATTAAACATCAGAGGCATTTAATAGTTCTGTGATGGATATCCAATGACTTTTGATATCTCTTGTCAATGTGGAAATTTCTAATTTATCTTTGTGATATGACATCCTGAAGGCGATCATGAGGCTGGTTCATCAAGAAAGAGAACAAATGGCATGAGGAGTGTAGACATAAATTAGAGTAGTTGCAGATAGCTGTCAAGCAATGAATTTTGGAACCAATTCTCCAGTTTCTTGCCCAAATAGATCTAAGTATTGAATTTACCCATGAGTAAATGGCATTCTCCTCCTTCTTTCCCTGCCAATAGATGTGTGAATGCAAAGGTGACGGAATCACAGACTGCATTTGTTGAAAGAGTAGTGGAACTACCTTTTCAGTGTGAGCTTTGCCTATACTCATAATAAGACAATTTCTTGTGCCTTTCCACAGCTGAACTGCAAAGCTGAATTTCCAGAACTAATTTTATTATTATTATTATTGTTATTGTTATTATTATTATTATTATTATTATTTTGTGATTGTAACACCTGTGTCAATATATTAAAATAACTGAACATAGAGACTCCAGCTAGTGAGTATCTGTCCGCAAATGCACGGACAGATAGGTAGAGAGATAGATTGCTTGATCTGATAGAAACCAGGTCTCATGGCTGTTAAGCATTTTCCTCCAGGTTTTGTGACACCTTGATACTGTTAGTATTATTTGCATTTAAATCACAGCATCTGTGCAAAATTGTAGACTGTTCTCAAGTATTTAGCCCTGCTGACCAAGCTTTTGAAAAATGAATGATTCTGATACCTGAGATCTATTAATTAAAATAATTAAGGAAAATGAAAGAATCATCTTTGATAATCAAAGTACATAGTAGGTTTAACCCGGCTTCTGAAATTTTTAAAATAGATAAGTGCACAACTGAGCAGTATTTGTTTGATGAATGACAAATTATTCTTGAAGAATAATGAAATGTTACAGGGCTGGTGATTCACTTAACTGCAAAAGAGTAGTGAAGAATGGGCAAAGTGCATTTTGATTTTCCTAGCAAACTGTGTTTCTTTATTTTGGACTGAAAAAAAAATGCAATTTCTCCTGTATGTTTTTTTTCCCCCAAATTATGTATTTTTTGCATTTGTGTATCAGGGTTTGTGATTTGCTCTTACAATAGAATTTAGTGCAATGTAACAGTTAGTGCAATTTTAGCTGGCAGTTAATAAATCTTTATGAGTATCCATCACAAGATCTTTTGTCTTTCTTTGTTTTTCCCACTGTACATTAGAGTTCAGATCTGTAGTTCATACTAATGCAAATCTCTATTTGTCTTCCACTAGAATAAAATCTATCCTGGAAAACAAAACCAAGAGTAAAAAAGCTTGGGGAGGGGAGCTAAAGAAACATACAGTAAGGATATTAAAATGGAATTTGTTCTTTATTTTTTTCTCTAATATTTTATAACAGCTGCATTCTGTTTTGTCTTATTCAAACAAGTTGTTTCTTTGAATTCAAACAGAAGCTAAGCACAGTCTGAGAAAGAGCTGCTTATTTGAGAAGGCTCTACCATGACTTTTTGCGTATTAAATGAATAAAGTCACTCAAGAAGCACTTATATTTAAAATACACAATTAATTTAATCTCTAGCAGAATCTACTGAAAGCATTACAGACTGTTATGGTGATTCATTTGCAAGACCAACAATTATGAAGCCATTTAATTTTGCACTAACCTATTACTATTAAAGTCACTGAAAAGCATAATTTATCTTCATTTGAAATAAGCACGCAAAAGCAATTTTAAAATACTTTTATTCATTTTAGCTTTATACCTTTAGCTTTGAGGCAGCCTGGTACTGACCTAGTGAACCAAAACACTTCCTTTCAATTGTTCTAGAGTTTAGAAACAATGATAATAGTGTTCATTATTGATTCACATTCTTTTAACTTTTAAGCTAACTGTTACTCCCTTTAATGTCAAATTCATTGGCCAAAAGGTGAAAATACAAGATAATAATAATAATAATAATAAAATCTAATAAATAGAAATAATTCAAATATATTTCATCCAAAACCAGAGCAGTGTAGTGCCTTCTCTTCAAAAGGGAGATTCTCTTCAAAAGGGAATCTATTTTAAATTAAATATTTCATAAGTATGGAAAGTGATAGACAAGGATATAAAGATGTATGTACAACTTAGGCCAAGAACATTAGTTCGGTTAACTTACCTCTTTTCTTCTGGGTTCTAATTGAACTACATACCTGAATTGATTTGATTGGAAGTTCAATCCCAAAGACTAAACATTGTTCTTAAACCTCAGTTCAGGACATCTAACTAGCCCTCCACAACCACTAGCCTAACTTGAGGTATATACTTAGGTGCTTTCCTGGATCTTTTCCATCACCAAAGAAATCAGTTTTGCAAAGTAAGACAAAAGCAGTATGTGCTTGAAATAAAGAAGCAGAGACAGCATGGGAAAGACTAAAGGGACGAGGACAATATTACGGGAAGTGTCATTATATCAATTGATGGAACTTCCAAATTAGGTTAGGGTGAAGGAGTTTGCAAAAGAGAAATAATAAGAGGGAATCTTTATTTATTAGCATTATATGACAAAGAAACCTCTGATTGGGTGAAAGGGAGCTGTTTGATGAAAGTTTTAGAGTGTCAACTAATGGTCTAAAACTTTCTTAAATAAAGACATTGTATTGGAACCTACAGCAAGAAATAATGGATGTCGCTCAGAAGTCTTTACTTTGTCTAGCAGCAAAAGGCAATGATGCCCCCTTTTGCCCTTCCTTTTTACCATAACTCTGGAGCAAATCAGTCAAAGAATCCAACACAATAACAGAGTTGAAGGCATAAAAATATTGGACATCCTGGATAGAGTTTCATTATACGCTGTCGATGTCATTCTTTTCTTATCCAATCCGTATGAATCCCTTGGGGGAAGTGGCCAATGAATTGAAAAGTTTTCAGGAAGTCTCACTGCAGAATCATAATCAAAGGAAGTTCAAGATTCAGTGCATCAAACTTTCAACAACAATACGAAGCCATACTAAATATGGGTTCATTTGGACTAAACATTCAATTGGACACTTCTGAGTGCAATTACCACATAGTACTGATGGTCATATGATCTCATTTTCGTTCTGCTATATAGATTTATTGACATTGAATAGCTTTACTGTATAATGGATATAACAAGAAAGCTACTAAACTTATAGGGAGAACTTTTCACCCAAAGTTCGCAAAGCATTTTGGAAAGGAGGTCAGGATCATTATCTGTACTGGCTAGCAGAAGCAGGAGCTGCAGAAAACCAGCTTGACCGAAGCTGACTATCAGACCTATACTATAGCAAAAAATAAAAGACTCTTTTACATCACAGTGCCAGCATATGGAAACAAATTAAAGCTTTGTAAGATTAATATTTTCTCCAGTTTTGCTTTGTTACTCCATTATTTGCGCTATGTGAGAGCACTTCATATGTGTATATATATATATATTTGTCAAGACAATGAAATCTTCTTAATTTCTTAGCTTCCAAAGCTTTCTTTCATAACTTCATCTCAATAAGCTAATAATACCAGAAAGAAGTAGTGTATATCAGCAGAAAAGGTTCCTCACAGTTGCAACTCTCAGCAAAAAAGGATTAAGAGTTTACATTGCAGATGGATGAATATGTGTCTGTCTATACTAAGATAAGTCCTACATTACGTTATGGCTTTAGAAGGGGAATAATTGGTTTCATCAGCTTTAACAATTGAAATACCAGTTTCCAGGTGTAAACTGAAAGGCTATACATGATTCCTTTTTTTTCTTTTAATGCCCAAAGGAAACAACATTTTGCAATGACAAGCTTAATGGTATAATATCCAATGATTAAAAATGGTAGTTATTCTTTTAAAAAGGAGGCTTTGCTAATTTAAAATAATTAGCGTCAATTAATGTTGAAGGAATACTGAGAAAGTGAGGCTACTTGTCTTGCAAGGTGTCTCCATAGGGAATCAAGAGGAATATCTAATTTTAGAAATATTGAGGAGTTTTCAGTTTAACTAGGGATTAGTCAAATCAACTTGTCATTTTTATCCATATTTTATTTCCATGTAGGGAATTATCCCTCAAAATTTCCTTTTCCATAGGTTACTTCTTCCTCCAAATGACAGTATTATGCAATTTGTCTGATGCTTGTTACTATTGTAGGCTTTATAAGCTAACAAAAAAATATGATATGAAGAAAGGAAAGTATTACAATCCTGCTGTGCTATTTAGCAGTTACTGAGAGTCTTACCATAGGTGGCTTTCTGTAAATATCATAACAAATTTTACTGTTATCATAGGTTTCTTATTTCAGTGCAATGATTTGGAGAGTTAAAGCTTATCTGTCTGAAAAGCTGCCAGTCATTGTAAAGTTGAAGCACTGGATAAACTTATATTAAAAACTCCACGAACACTAAAACACTAAAAGCTGAACACTAAAATCTGATGTCAGTTGGGTTATGCTTATGTCTTCTGAAACTGTAAACCTGCACTCTTCCTCCTAACAGTTCTGGAAACTGCTCTATGGAAGAAATTATGCATTTAACCTTAGACGTTGAGGATGGTTCGGCTCATTGCAAGCTTGCAAGTCTTACATAGAGGCATCAGGGAAAGGATCTGTGTCAAAGAAAACTGAGCAGGAAAAGCCGTGAGATGAATCTGCCCTATAGTATGCTTTCCAATGAAGATCAAAAGGATTAATACTCAAAAAGTCAAGTTTTACTTGAACTAAGATATTTAAATGTTCAGATAAAGAAAACTCAAAAAGTTTAGGGAAGAGAGATAGAATTAACAATTCATATGACTGTAACCTGCCCACTGCATCTTGCAATGTGATTTCTCTCTTCCAGGCTTGCATCTATGCAGTTCAGGGGCCTCCTGAGCTGTCACAAGCTCTGCACAGACCCCTTCCAGTCTCTGGAAAGCTTCTGTTGATGCTTCTTCTGAAGTTTGACTTTTTGTTCCCAATTACTCAGTGAGGTGTCATTGTCTCTACAGAGCTGGTAGTTTTCCAGACTTATTGCCATGATTTTCTCTCCTGTCTTTTACCAGTAACTTTTTTTTCTCTGGAAACTTTTATTCTTCTCCTGCTTCCCACATAAAGTTGTAATATCCCTCTGCTTGTAGATATTTTCAGATATACAGCAATGTACCATGCCCAAAAATACAGTCAAAGCAAATACACTGTGCCCCAACTTGCTTCCCAAAACCCAAAGTGAGGTTAAACAATCTTCCAAGACTTAAAATAAAATGAATTATGAATATATTATGACTTGCAGACAAGTCTCCTGCCAGTAATAAAGAAAATGTTCACTCAGAGACTGTTGTGTAATTATAAGCATAGTTTTACGTACTTAGGCATACTATATAGCCCTAGATCTTTTCTTTATATTTTAATGAAAAGTCTTATGATTTGTTTACTTGATCCCTTTCATTTAAATAACTGTCAATTTTTAATACAGTGAAGTTGTGGAAGAGTTAAGTTGACGGACATCTAGTCACTAACTCACAAATATAAATAACTTCCATAATGAGGAATAGAATAATAAATATTGACTAAGGATTTGTTCAGCACTGTTCTCATAAAAGATATAAATGTCATGATACTAAAGCTTTTTTTCCAGTGAAAAATATGTATATATTTCTTTTTCCTGTCTCCTTGTCACGAAGTATCTGGTGTGATATTTTCAAAACAATTTAGATAGCTCAATACATTAAACCCAACTTTTGGAAATGTGTTATAGACACAATTCCCAGAGGCAACACAGAAAAGTTAGATGTTTCATCCACAGCTGCTTTAATAACAAAATGAAAAACTGCGATCCACTTTTATTAAAAAGTCTTAAAATGCCTCAGGGAAAAGCAATTTCACAGTTTTAAATTTCTTTAGGCAATACAAAAAGTCAGTATTTTTTACCAAAGACTGCATCATGTTAGATCCTATAAAATAAAGTGAAGGCATATCTGCAGTGACTCATTACAAAAGTAATAGCATTCTAGAAAGCAGATGTGATGAAGTTTTTCATTCTCAGTATTTCAGAGTTAAAGTAATCAAAAATTTGAGGATGTAAAAATTGAACGAATTCATATTTTTCAGTTTCAGTAAAACCCAACCTTTTGACATCATAAGTGACTCATATGTCAACAAGGCTAATAGTTATATATTTTGACCTTCATTTCACTCCAGAGCCCATGAAAAGCAAACATTTCTAAGTGTGCATGTGTCTGTGGGTGTTTCTGTTTGTATTTCTTTTTCTGAATCGTTGTATATGAAGTGGAAATACTGGTTACCACTTGGTCTTAAGGTAAGGCTAAAACCAAAGCTAAACTTTGCATTATACTAGGAAATAATATAAAAATGTTTAATTTTCACTAGCCACCTAAGCCACATATGTAGGTGATTTATTCTGGAAACACTCCCAATGTATGCGAAGAAATGCTGTCTTTTTATGTGTGTATTTTTCTAAAGATATCTCACTAACAACAGACTTAAATTCTTTTACTTAATGGAAAGTTGAAAGGCTATTACAAAATGTGTTTTAACCATCAGCTTATACAAGCAAGAACACTTGTCATTACAACTGTGATTGCTGCTGCTTACATGTTCTTTTAAGTGTTCTTCATTGTTGTCTTTCTAATATCATAGTTCTTCTTTTGGATGGATTTGTTCTTACCATAACATCAAGAAACTGGTGTAGACCCCACACCACAATAGATATGTCCTCACAATAGAAATTTTGAAAAGCAGTGAACTTGAAGTATATTGGAAGCTGTGAAATATGTCTAATATTTAACAGACATTTGAAATTGCAAGTTGTAATGATAAGAAAAGCTTAGTTATAGTCAAGTAGTCACTGAGCCTGTCTCCTCAAAGGACACAACCTTTTAGGTTAATATATCTTTATAACACAGCCATGATCTATAGCTCAGAGAAACAGATCTTTTTTTCAACAAATCTTTTTCACATATAAAGATCGGGAAAGTGTCCTGGATAAAAATCATGTGCTGTCTAAAAACAACAAGAAATGCTGGAATGAACTCTCAGACTCATAAATTATGTCATGGAATACGTAGCTGTTTAAGCTGACTCAAAGTGTTCTTTAATTGAAAGGATTTTCTCCTTCTCTAAGTATCCTTAGAGAAAAAGACAGATGCTGTGAAATTGTTTTGACAAAAAAGAGAGGCAATTTTCTTATTAGCTGATTTTTGCTTGTTTGTTTTTGATTTCTTTTTAGGAACGAATATGATTGTGCCATAAATTTTGTTTTCTATCTCTTTAAGGTTGAATAGATTGTGCTTTTACACCAAAGAAGGATATTCTTCTCTCTACAATAATATAAAAACAGGAGGTTCAAAATAAGCAACCAGTTCACCCTCTCTCTGTTCCAGTCCTCATTTTTTTTTCTACTCATCAAGTTTACTTTGTTCATTTCTCAGAAAAAAATCTAAGTCGGTCTGCAAAGTAGAAAAAAAAAAAAAACTAGATTTGTTGCAGTTTGTTGTGATTTAAGTGTCAGTGGTAGCATTTTTCAGACAGTGGTATGATTTTTCTACTCCCAGTTTTCTGAGACATTCACATAAGAAGGAAAGATATGCCTTAAGTCCTGTGGCAAACATGCACCTTTCTAGAATGGCAGCTGGAGGTCAGGCTATGTACCCAAATGTTTCCAAAATGGCACTAAATATGTTTGTTGATCAATCTATTGTATTTATGTAATAGAAGTAAAAAGACATGAATTTCCAGTTCAGATGATATAACCAGCATAACTTCAAATTATTTTGAACACCTATTTTGAACATAAGTTCAAACTTGAAAGGCAAGGAAGAGTTAAGAATACTTAATTTACCCGAAACACTTTGGGGATTCATTCATATACTTACTTCAGTAATTTTGAAGCAACTTACTTAAAGATATTTCTTTTTGGTTCATGGGCCTTAACTAAGATTATCCACAATTTTTCATTTACGAACAGTGTCTATTTCCTTCATAAAACAATCAGAATATAATAAACCTTCATTTCAATTATTTACCCATCTTTCAATTATTTTTCTCTTTATGTTACAACAAGGCAGGATGGACTCTTGAGTTGAAGGATAAGTTACTTTATCTCAGATATAATACAACTTGATGAAGCACCTATACTGCTACGTAAAATACAGCTTTGAGGCAAGTTCAAGCGCTGGGTCATGGATATCCACACCGCTGTGTGTGATATGGTAATCATACCATACATACCATTGGTATGCAATATGGTAAAATTTTGGTCTGTGCCACCTTTGACATCTCTAAAGTAGTGACTGGACTGGTTAAAAGGTAGCATGAATCATAAAACATAAGGAAAGGAAAGTATGTGTAAGATGGTACAAGTATGAGTTCATCCAGCAGTAGTCCTCAAACACCACCCTAGAAGGCTTTGAACCCTCAAATACCCACTTCATGCCCTCATGCAATATCCTTCGGCATGAAACAAGAGCGGTTTTAGGTTCTGCAGCTGCTTCTCTGGGAAGCTCTAGCATTACTAAATAAATAACACCAAAATTATAATGATACTATACAGAGACAGAAATTTTCTACTTTATACTACTGAATCAAGTCTGGCTTGGCACTGAGAGCATGAACACTGTCTTAGGGACTGAGATCATGCCATTCATATTCTTTATCTACTTGGTCTCCATCACAGTTTTGGCTAATGATGACTCTACACTCCTACTCAATGAACAACCACAAATCTGTAAAGACATGTTCCTGGAAATGGGCTAGTCTCAATTGTCAGGATGGAGAAGGCCACTTTTTTTGTATGTATGTTTTATTTAGAAGAAACTGAGGGAGAAGATAAACTATATACAGATGAGATGTCCTGTGAACCTTTCCTCAGTGCAAATGAATGTCTCATCTAGTTCATTTTGCTTACTAAAATATGCATACTTTGCATATATAGACAGAGATTTTGTTTGCAACTCAGAGAAGGCTCAGCACTAAAGATTAGTGGATCCATCAGGTCTCACTGTAGGGCCTGAAAGGTTGTCTTTTATTTGACCATATTGATATTGCTTCAGGCATTATCTGTGGGGAAGGTCTTCAAAGACAGACATACATTCAATGGGTTGTTGTTTGCCCTCTGATCCTACCCAGCTGAGATCATGTGAATATGAGACTTGAAGCCTATTTTTAATCAATCTTTTTCACACTTGGAGAAGGGGAAAAAAAATAGAGGAATACAGTATTAAATTAAAAGGTCAGCTATAGAGCTTTTATCTGCAAACACATGAAACTAAGTAATTGTATTTGATATTCATTGCAATCTCATCTTTTTATTTTTATTGCACCATAGAAGGTTAGAATGCAGAAACACTAAGACAGTAGGACTTAAAATTCAAAGAAAAAATAGTGTCACTTCTAGATCAGCGCTTAAAATGTATGTGCGATATTCCAGCCAAATGTAACAGGGTCAAATCAGCACTACTTTATGTCTGGTTAATCACATCTAATTCATCCCTAAAACTGAATTCAAGAGCACTGTTCTAAAGATAAACCATGAATCATCTTGACAAATTAATACACAATTAGTTGGTCAGTGGCCTTTGTAACATGCATTGATATGCCTCAGTGCAATTCTCAGCGGAGGAGTGGCTGAACTATTAAAAAAAAATGAAAAGAATTTAAGAGTTCCTGGCTGATGAAGGTGACCTCTGTTTCTCAATGGCCTATCAGAAAATAAGTGAAATATATTGATTAAAAATATTAGTCTACTGTGAGGGGTTGTAGCCGTATTGTTAACAAGGCGTATTGCACGTGACAGAAGCAGAGATAAGGAATAGTGGACGGAAGATCTTGTGATGTCACAGAAAGGGCAAGAGTTCAACCATATTAGGGCAAAAGGTGATATCTGGGACCTGATTGGTGCCTAAGACAACTTCCACGTTGGCAGAAAAGATAAAAAAACAGCAGTGTATTTCAATAAACGTCATTTGGCATATCATCTCATAGGTGTCAGTGTTTCCTGACCCTGAGGTGGATGGTCTCAGTATTCCCTCTAGAACCAGGGGGAACCACCACAGGTTGATACGAATCCGACAGTCTACCTTTGTTCTTCTACCTTTGTCCTATTCTGTAGAGAATTTACCTATTCCTCTTCTGGGATTGTACATGTCCTTTTATAAATTCTCTCCCAAGGTAGTGTTCTTTGTTATTTCTGTTATAGTCACAATGGGCAAATATTCCAAATCAGTAATGCTTAAGTCCTATAATTCACTCTTACCAACCAGGCTGACTCAACTACACAAAAATAAATAGTTTTAATTGTTGATTCTCACCCAATAATATTTTTCCTTCATTGACAGACAAAAAAGTTCTGATGTCACCTGAAGTCCCTGATTTAGCAAATATGAGTTACTCTTCTCACTTCTAGATTTTTTTGTTTCTTTTTTTAAGAATATTTTAGCATCTGTTAGTTATTCTCAGTTAATTTAAAAAGTAATTACGCATCATTCCAAATGATTCAGAAATATGCAGTTATTAATCCTTAACGTAGCTTCCTACTGTGTCTTTTATTCTTTCTTTTCAATAAACATTATTCCTGAATTTGAACAGATTGTTTTGAAAGATGAAATCTAAATCTATCACATCTTAAAGCAGCAAATAGTTTTCTTAAAAATTTGTTTATTAGTTTAGTCTTCCTAAAATTAAGAATATTAGTATCAGATGTTTTTTAATTATTATTTCACCTTGGAAAAAAAATCTGCCGTAGAGTTGGACATGGATTGAAATTTGAATTTCTTTATGCTCTAAGTGCATATAAAGGACTTTTTACCTAGATACATCCCTACCACATACATTCCTTATGTAATCATACATATAACTTTAAAAGAATGAGTAATCTATATACAGAATTATTTTTTTACATGTGGAAACTTGATAAAATATGATTACAGTTCTCAGATTATCCACATTATCTATTACTATATTCCTATATCATCCATAAGAGTCTTAAGGATATTCTAATACTTCCCAGTGGCAAGAATTTTGAACAACACATTCATGATCAGGGAAGCCGTAACTGATACATCAGCTCAACTGTTCTTCAAACAGATCCTGTTGGGAAGCAACTAGATCTCTTCTGTTACAAAGTAGGATAATTTAAAAAGGAGAAAGTAGAGGTTTATATGTTTTTAGCTGATTTAGTTCGCTAGAGAAGCAGTCCAACAGGAATCACGTAATCATACAGAATGGTTGAGGTTGGAATGAACTTTTAGAGCTCATCTAGGCAAACTTCCCTGCTCAAGCAGTGTTATCTGGAGCCTATTGCACAGAAACAGATATTCTTGTAGCTATTTTTTTTTTTTTTGGGGGGGGGGGGGTGAGGCGAGATTTCATTTAGTTAAAAACAGCTTTATCTGTCAAAGAGGAAAATAAAAGTCAGCTATGTACATAACTTATCAATATGGTTTTAGGTAAAATGAATGAATCTTTACTAATATGCTGCATAGCATTTCTGGCATCTAATATCTGTCTTGGGAGTCAAAAATATTTTCCCTTAAGACAGTACTAAGATTTTAATATGAGCATTTTGTTTTCCACTTTATTCTATGTACAGCTATCCTCAAACTGTATCCTTGCTGACCAAACATGCCTTTTCTGGGCTTTGACCTATACTTTTAATGACTCAAGTATAATATAGAAGAGGCTTAAGTGTACCATATATGAGACTTGCGGAGAAAAATAATCTCCTGCTTCAAAGTCTGAGAAAAAATGTATGTATATGTGTGTATATATATATATATATGTATATTTAAGAGTTGCATCGTTGCAACTGAAAAAGCACATAACTAAATATTAACAAACAAGCTATCTCCAGGTGTTGAAGTGCTATAGAGAGAAAAAAAATGTGTGCAGTCCTTTCCTTTCCTTTCCTTTCCTTTCCTTTCCTTTCCTTTCCTTTCCTTTCCTTTCCTTTCCTTTCCTTTCCTTT
>JAWLRI010000455.1:110576-127851 GCA_034781795.1 Crypturellus tataupa | reverse complement strand
TTCCCTTGCCTTCCCTTCCCTTCCCTTCCCTTCCCTTCCCTTCCCTTCCCTTTTTTTTTAACAGAGGAATGTCTATTAAAAAAGTGATAGTGACATCTAATTGATGAAGCACAGGTTATAGCTACATATAAAATATACTGGATAAATAAAGTAAATTCTGAGAAAAGTTCCCAAACAGCAAGTGACAACAGCCTGTCTAGATTCTTTGTAGAATGGGACACTTCACTCAAATATATTAAAAAAAAAAAAAAAAAAAGAAGGAATATGTATATTTTTTAATACTAGAAGTACTGCTCTCTCTTGTAGTCATCATAAAAACTATAGGTAACATGAGAAAAAGAACAAAAACAATGAAGACTGGAGGAAAGAGAAAGTCATAGTACTGACTGATCATATTATTGAAAATACACATTATATGCTCTTTGAATGTAGAATGAAAGAATAAGAAGTAAGAGATCCTGATAATTTCTATAAATTTCTTGAAGAGATGAGAGAAATGTGCATTAAAGTAAGTTTACAAAAATTTTATTTTCACTTTTCTAAAGTGAAAACTCTGGAATATCTGCGAATGCGTGAGAAAAAGGGAAATGAATTCTGCTACAAAACATGAATTAGAATAGATCTAGATTAGTTTGGAGATTCATCAGTTAACTGAAAGGAACACCAGCTGGATGATATGAGCAAGAGGAAATTGAAAACTGTATTAATAGTAATAAAGTCATATCAAAAATCTGAATCTCATAAAGGCATTAATGAAAAATTGAAACACAAGCTGTTGACACAGTCTAGAGAACTCAAAGTATGTACAAACAAAAATATTACCAGCAAAATCTTATATGAAAATGACCATGATTTCTGCAGGCAGTCTGACTACAGAGATAAAAACAATGTGATGATAAATAAATAATGATGATAAATAATGATAAATAAATAGTAAAGAAAGATCCGCATTTTAGGAGGAAGTTCATTTTATTCCAGAGAAATATACCTATGATGATCTGAATCATTCCCTAAATATTCACGCAAAATACATGTACACATGCATATATGAACACATATACATATATATGCCTACACTTATACATTTCTTATTGATTATAGAGGCTACAGTAGTTCATCCGTAGATGTATTCTTTGGATATTTCTAAAGTTTAGTGAAAATCCAGCCATATCTGCCTTGGAACAAGCCTAAAAGATACTGTTATTGAACGTAAGCCATCATACAAAGAACACCAGCTATTGTATAAGGATATATAGATAAAAAAGCATATGAGGATTTTTTTTTTTTTGAATAAAAAACATTTAGAGAAAGTGACAAATTGTAAATGGCTTGCAAAAGAAGAAAAAATAAAGAAAAAGAAGCTGAGCATTTGTTGCTGAAAGATATATTGTACTAGATATATTAAAGAAACTATAAGTGATAGAAGAGATACAAGCCTAGAATGAAGGATATGTGGCTGGATCATGGATAAGTTTAGTTATAAGGATGTATCAAATTGGCCTAAGATAAAATTCTACTCATTGCTTTATATATTATATTATGACAAAATTGGCAGTATTATTTAATGGGTGCTAAAAATAAAAATAAAAAAAGAAAAGACCACAAGTCAGAGGGGACTCTACTGAAGGAAAAGTTACAGACAATAGGAATATAAGGATGCTATAGGAATTTTTAAGTTATTATAAGAAATATAAACTAGGACAACTAAGTGTGATAACTTTAAGAAAGAAGACTGCAGGCTCTTTGTGAGATTATGAGAAAGAAAACTAAAACTAAAGAAAAAAAACACTAAACATGACCAATTATAGTAAAAGATGTAGGAAACTTGGGGTAAGAAATTGAAAATATTAAATAAATAATAACATTATATTATTAGATAATTATATTAAAATATTATATTTATTGCAATGAAGGAGTTATTATTATGGTGGAGTTATCAAAAGAGCATAATATATACATTATGCTATAGAGTTTGTTTAAGTCAGTAAGGCAAAATAGTCCTTAGAAAGGAATGTAGGTGAATACCTTCAAAAGAGCAAGAGAGAAACATGTCAGAATTACTGAAACCTTGGTCTTTGCTGATGGCATCCCTTATCCCTCCTCTTCATTTTCTAAGGTCTTAGGTAGTGGCAAGAAAGGAATGTGATAATTAGCAATTTTAGTAGTAGTAGTAATGATGAGAATCATTGTTATCATTCATTGAAGCAAACAAGAAACAGATTTTTAATAAGGGTTGGACTGCTGACAAGTCATACCTAACTCCTGAAATATCAACAGGAGCTGCATTAACCTGCAAAGCATTTCTTTCAGATTCTGTGTTCACGCATGGCAGTATTTCTGAAGAGGGGAGGAAAGTACCTTAAAACTTATTTTATTGGATGATTTGTAATGAGTGATTTTCAATATTTGAATAATTAAATTGAAAAATTTTAAGTTGTCAGTAAATTTCAGAATTTCTCATCATTTATCTTGCTTACTGGTGGATTTTTGTAAACAGAACTGATATGTAAAAATAGCACCAGCAGTAAAATCCTTGGTACTGAAATGCCTACTATTTCCCGTGCGTTCCTTGTAGTGAAGTTGTAATGACAGCTGTCATCAATGGGCTTTCATGAAACATACTCTGACCTTTAGATGCTATATGTTACAATTACTGTTGTAAAGCCTTTGGGGCCTTGCATGGGGATTACACACTCCAGCATAGCAGCAAATTGTTAACCCCTGTTGAAGTTGTCTAAAAAACGATAAGCTTTGCATTCCATTTTTTTTCTTTAAACATGAGGACCAGCACACAAAGACACTCATCTGCAAATGAGAGTAGATATGGGTTGAGAGGCGACTGTTTCATGGACAAGTTCTGAAAATAACATACTTTATTGTAAAAATGACACATTAATTAAAAATGATACAGTCACATGAATGTTTAAAAGTGAAATCTAAAAAGATAAAAAGTCTGACAGAACAAAATTTACACTAAGATCTGGATCCTTGATAGAGTCCTCCAGAGCTGACTTCTCTAAAAAACTGCAATGATTCTTTTTTTTTTTCTGTAATATTCATGCCATTAGTTTAAATAAATAAAACTCTGTAAGTTATACAGTCCCTTTATATATGATGTTGCATTTTATGGCAGCCAAGAAGAATCTTACATTCTGCTGTTTAAGGAGTTCTGCAAATGCAGCAGTTCAGCACACACTAAAATCTATAGTAAATCAGAACAAAGTTGTGTTATGTTCAATTATACTCAAAAAATAACAAAAGCATAGCCTATATGTATGTGTGTATGTAAATATATACTTTTAATATCTAATAGCATATTACAGTGTTTTGCCTACTAGGTCTACTAGGATGCTTTTAAATAAAAAAAAAATCCTATCCTACTAGGATAACTTTTAAATAAAAATTTATTTGTATTTCTTCTTAATAGACTATATCTTATACCAAATATATTCACATTTTTCTTGATAACGGAATATTAATTTCTAGGTTTATAACATATATGTCTTTGATGAATTTATACACAAAAGATTTTCTCAATATACGTTTACAGAAAAGAATGCCCAGATGAAACCAAGTCCTATGAACAGTTTTGTGATTGGTATCATATTTGTTCAAATTGCCCACTTAAACTGGCTTAAGAAATGTAGTTTCACCAACTGTAGCCTCTTTTTCTACCCAGCCTCTTACACTATTACAAAGCAAATAAGTAAAAGTTTTAATTATGTTTTCAAAAGAAGAGATTACAAAAGATAACACAAAGCCTTGAAAAAAAAAGAGTAAAACTTTTAAGTTTTGCTTGAATAACTACTGTCTATATTAGTAAAATCAAGCAGTTTATGGCATTTAAAGTAATTCACTGCTTTCAAGAGTATTTTTCAAAGATATTAATATCAACTGTCTCTTTTAATGAGTTTTTCAGGAGATGCAATATATTATGACATTTAAAAAAGACATTTTATAGGGCAATTTCTAGAGGTCTGAAAAGATTTTTTTTTTTTTTTTTTAGATTAAGATATATTCATAAATGAGCAAATCTCTTTTTGGCTTGCTCACCTTAAAATGTCTGTAAGCTCAATTTCTAGAAACAGCTGGTGTTTCAGCAGATTAGCCGAAAAGAAGAAATAGAGTCAATTATAAATATAGTCATTTATTCTGAAAACAAAGAATTGCATCCTTTGCTTCTTTTATCTGCCTTGTATTAGTATGGAATGAATAAAATTTACTATATAGCCATCATAGATGAATATGAGGTATTATGGTTTCATAATTATTTTAGTCTGTTTGATAATGATTCTGAGAATTACTTTTCAAAAAAAAAGTTCATTTTTGAAATCTAAGGAAAATCCATGGAAATGATTACAAACAAATCATATTATAGATCTGATTCTAAACAATTGTCTTTTACAATATTCACAGCAGATGTAGAGCACAGAGACCAACATCTCAATATAAAACAAGGGAAGGGAGGACCCTTCAGAATGACTTTATATGTGAATGTTTACTGAGATAAAACACAATTTGCCTTCCAGGGTAAGGCACAAAACCTATTAACACAAGTTACTTGACATTAGCTGGATTTTGGCTTAAGGATAGATTCAGACTACCAAAATAATGCAGAAAATGGGAATTAGATGAAATTTAGGTAGACTAAGTGCAAAAACGCAGTTTAAATCACCTTTGGTGACAATCCTTCCTGATATACACATGCATGACTGTCTGTTATGTCTATACTGCCAAATAAAAGAGGGTCTTCAGACCAGAGCCCCAAAACCGCACAGGACTGACTGCTTTTTGCACACACTGCTTAAAGTTATTTCCCTCCATAAAAGCTGTTTTGGGGAGCAAGATGGTTATAACTGTCCATAGCTGTTAAAATTTTAAATTGGTTTGAATGTCAGCAGAAAATTGCTTTGTAAACTTCTAGTAGAAGATGTGCACTTGTACAAAGTGCAGCAAAGGTTTAAGAGAATATGATAAAACAAAAGAGCAGAATAGGTTAAGATAGCAAGCAAACAGACTACAGTGTCCCCTCTCGGATGTACCCCTCTCTCCCTTTCCTCTCCCTCTCCTCAGCCTCCAAAAGGGTGGAGGGTGAAGAGCTTCACCATCAATGGCTTATTAAATGATGATTGGAATTTTGCTCTTGAATTCTTGAGGACTAAAAAATCAAGCCCAGTTTCCTTACTTGCCCTGTAGCCTTTAAAGCAACTCCTTTAGCCTTTGTCACTAAAGGAGTCACTTGGTGACAGTGATATTGCCATATATTTTAATGGCAGGAAGTAGAGCTTTTTTGCACATAAATGCCATTCAAATGTGAGTTGCAAACTCAAAGCATACCTGTAGAATGGTATATGGATGCATATACACAAGAGCAGGTGAGACCAGGAAGAAACAGAAATTACTTTTCGCATATCTAAATCACCACAAAACTGATCCAGGTACTAAGCATTTTAGATCTTGACAAAGCTCAGAAGTTTGCACCAAGCCAGGGAATGCAGTGGTCCACATTAAAGGCCCTGTTGGTTTTGGGGTAACTATGACACAAGGTTTTTTACATCCTGACCATAAATTTCATGCACCTCCCCTTTAGAGATGTAAAGAGTTATTCTGAACACCTCATAGAATGCTTCAAACTTTTCAAGACTGAGCATATACAATTGCAGTTAACCAAAATACTATATACCTTATATTTGTAGTTAAGGAGAGTGTATCCTTGCATGATGCTGTGTTATTTGAGACAAACGGCTTATTGATAACCATGTATCCCTTTTTTGTTTCATTACCTGACTTGCCTGGTAAAAATGGGAGCTGCCAGGTTTCTGTTCTAGAAAATTAATGGTCATCTGAATTTTTTATTCAGACTGATGAGCCTAGAGAGACTCATTCCAAAAATGATGCAGCTGTTAAGTTTAAGAGAATTTTATAAATTGGAATCATTTGGATGTGCCTGATTTGAAAACATCTATGTAATATTCAAAAGTAGTCCCCAAAGAATTTTGCATACCAAATGTTACACAGCTATAATTTTGCATTCACTCTCCACTAACACATTTAATCTGTGGTAATTAATTATCTACCTGTGAAAAATTGCATCTGAATATTTACTTCAAAGTTTGGAAGCCAAGATACCCATAATTTTCTTTATAGAAAGGTTTTATCTCACTTGCACTGCAGTTTTTCTCAGAGATCAAAAAAGGAGAATAACTTCTTAGCAGGAGGATATATTTTAAAATGATCTTACCAGATATATTTGACAATTTTACCACAAGAGCAGTGGTTAACATATCAATGATATTCCATAGGGAAATCATGTTGATTCTAGAGCATACAGTTTATCTTTATAATCAACAGAGTACTGAGCACTTTTTAAAATTTATATCTATACAAAATTTATCAGGAGTTTATCAGGATCATATTGGTTGCAATCCAACTTTTAATATTCACAAAACTTAAAACATTAAGAAGGAGAAAAATGTGTTAATTTACAATATCATTAACTTTACAGTAACATTAATTTACAGTATCTCTTTAGTCAAAATATCATATATAAAATAACGAGTCACATTCAAAGCAGCACTATGGTATTTATCTTCACAATATTGGATTTTCTGGGGTTTGCTCTGTTTTGATACCTCTGCTATTGGAGTAGGAGGCTGAGGCTGAGAAAAGGATCTCTGGTCCATTGATTATCAACAAGAAAATATTATCCAAAACATCATATGCACTGCAATTACTTTTTGATTCAGATTTGCAACATGACCTATAATTTTACTAAAATTTCCTCCAGCAATATAAGATCTTTTAATATAGAATTGCTATACAAGTCACTTGGTAACAGTGATAAACAGGTAAAAAAATAAACATGCAATAATGTCATACCCTTCCCTGCCTTTAGTCCTTTATCCTATCCTATTTTCCAATTTTCTAGAGAATTGAATGTAACCATTATGTCTTCTTTTTTCAGTTTTTCAGAATTTTTCATGCTTCGAAACTGTAGAAGTTCGAAATTATAACTAAGGAGCAAAACTTTTTCCAACAGCTTCGGTTCCTCTTTTACCATTCTTCTTGTGTATTTTTGGTAATACTTATCAACTCTTGACATGATATTATTTGAACTTTAATTTTATAGCTGTTTGGAAATAAAGAAGCAAGAGAAAAAAAATAGTGAGTTGTAAAAGAAGAAAATCAGTGTCAATCTACATGATATTTCTAAAAGCCTTAAATTTAAGGTGGAGTTAAAAATATCTTGTTAGGAAAGTAAGATCTGCCTTAATAAGTAGATGCCTGAGCAGAGACAAGAAACTTGGTCACTTCACAAGTGACAGGGATATTGAAGCCTGCCAAACTGCCAATCTTCAGGCACAGGTGGCCTCCAGGCTATTCTGTTCCCACCTTGCATGTGCAAATCTTATTACTTCTACATGATTGCTGTATTTTGTCAGAGTAGGATAGATTCTGTGTCCCCTGGGAACAAGGATGCCTCACCTTTGTTGTGCTACCATTTAGCACATTATATTGCCTTTTTTGTTCCATTTGGAAAAAAGAGAGTGTCAGTGTCAGAGAGGTAAAAATTATGCCGCTCAATAAAGTCCACACTCACTCACATCCTCCCTTCAAAGTAGTTAATAATTGCACATTTAATAGGCACAATTCTGGCAGAAGGTGACACAAAGACTTGCAATTGATGTTCCCAAGTAAACTAAGCTTCTTGAACCCCAGATTCTCTTCTAACAGCCCCTTTTTCCCGCAACAGAATTATGATTCCATTACAATCTACCAGAAAAAAAAAAAAAAAAAAGATGCTCGAGGAGAAAAATTATTTTGCACATTCTCTCAAAAAAGTATATGCAGCAATTTCAATAAGTTATACGATGCCTGCGTAAAGACTTCATGGAACAATTGATGCTGTGCGTATTTTACAAGATCTCACTTCTTTATGGCGTGAAAAATATTTACCATATTTCTAAAATCAGCATGAAAACTTTAAGTCCATTCGAGTATAACTTAAAGAAAGCTCTCAGCAGTCTACAAGATTTTCCTTGCAACAGTGAGGGACCTTGAGAAAATAGCTTTACAATTTCAGTGACATGAATTGATATTATATGCTAATAATTTGGAAGTAATATAGAAAAACAGTAATTGCTTTATTTTAGTGTTTTTCTTCTTTTAAGATAAGTTCTAGATAATAGCAAGCTAATATTATTTCTCTGCTTCTGCAAAATAGAGAAAACTGACTTGGTATGTGCTAAGGGAGTTCTGAAATTGTTGTGATTGCAGTTAATAGAGAAGCAAATTTTTTTAACATCAGCATTTTTATATTGGAACTCCATTAATTAATTTTAGCAAATCCAATAGAATAGATTTGATCTCTTTAATTAGTTAGTTATGTTTATAAGCACTGCTATCAAGATATCCACCATCCATTCCTACCAAAAAAAAAAAAGAAAATTAGAGGCTCTGATTAATAACTTCCCTTTCTTTAAGATCATATTTCAGCTCCGAACACTGTCCCAGGAAACTATCTCTGCTCAATCTTAAAGACTCCTCATTTTCTTCTTAAGTATTTGTAAAGATTCTGACATTTATATTTTATGTAAAAACAAAGTGCAATACTTTTTGTAGGACCATGGAACCACTGGCACTTGGTAAGACCACTAAAACAATAACACATACGCTAGTTCATGCATGCAGCCAAGTACTCACTGTCATATAAAACATTATGGATCTGTACAGAATATTAAATGGTGAAGTCCTTGTATTATAATTTTATATTATAATTTTGTATTATAACCTGCTATGAGCCAAAATTATATGTTCAGCGAAAGGAAGTCCTATAATCTTTTTCACTTGCCAGTGGACAGGGATTTACACAGAAGCATCCATCCCATCATTAAATCTCATAAAAGATTTCCAGAGAAACATCTATTCCATCATAAATGCTGGAGTTCACCAGTCCATGCAATTTACGACAGAGGGATTCCCCACTTGGACATGGTTCTTTCTGTTGCTTATGTATCTATTTGCCAGCCCTATGCAGGGCTGGCAGGAGAATGGTGCCAGACTCTTTAGGGGTGCCAGCAATAGACAGGAGGAGATGGCCACAACAGGAAGTTCCGCCTGAATTTGACAAAAACTTCCTTGACTGTGAAGCTGACAGAGCAGGAACAGGTTGTCCAGAGAGGATGTGGAGTCTCATTCTCTGGAGATATTCGAAACACACATGGACTTGACTCTATGCAATGTGCACTAGATGACTCTGCTTCAGCAGAGGGATTGGACCAGATGATCCAGAGTATGATTCTGTCATTATTTTTAGAAAATTAAATTTAGGAATTACATCCTGGGGGCTATATTTTGGGTACTGAGAAATTTTTGAGGTAAAGCAGAATCCTATGTAAGAGATCAGTTTCAGAATCATAATTTGCAGATGGCACCAACTTATCCATGGCTAATGATTTTTGATGGTTTGTTGTTTTACTTTGAAGATAGCAGATAGGAGATAACATTGAAGTATTTGTCCTTTAAAAGTTTTCTCAGAAATGACATAGTATATTTTTCTTTGATCCTACTTAAAATCTCAATTTATTAACATGTATTTACTATATCCGAATTGCCAGTCCTGTACTTTGAAAAGAGCAAATTGCACTGCACTTTGGAAGAAATACCAGCACTTACAAAAATAACACATATTTTTACAATTGTAATTAAAGAGGTCTAAACCCTATTCTTGGATAGCTCTGATTCTTTTTATTTTCTGACTTTGAATTTTCTAATCACATATGTATATTTTAACTTTTACTAGTTTGCTTAGTTTTTGTATCTCATGATTTATTCTTTACACTTTTCTTTATTCTGGATCAATCATCAAACTGGGAAGAAAAAAGTAATTCTGAGTGTATAAATAGTAAGATAAAATGGCAGAGTTTGTAAAGTGGCAGAGTTTGAACTAAACAATGCATTTCTCATCTCCAGTCCTCTACAAAGTGTTCCAGGAAAAAGACAATTTTCACATAAAAATTATTGACTCAGGATTTTAAGTGATGTAGGTGGACCAGTAGTACTATTATTTTTTCTCTATGTCATTTTTTTCAAGATTATAGCTGCTACTTCTGACTGTTCAAATGTGTGAGAAAATACTTTCTAATTTTATGAACTGGTTTTCCAGGAATAAAAATATATTTTGGAAGCCATAAGGCTGTGAACGAACAGTGAAACAAATTGTGTATACACATGGAAAGCCTATGAAAGCATGTACAAATGAAAATGCCTATGAAAATATAAATTTCCATTTGTTTGTATCCCAGATGACTAAATAGCTAATTTTTATCTTAGCAGTTAAAGGGTGCAAATTTGTTTTCAGCCTATCACTTTAAGAGTTACGGCTGAAATGACAAGAAAAAAAAATCATCTAAGGAACAACACCGGTCGGCAAATTGGAGATATAAACACCTTCATAGTACTTGTGAGTGCCGGGCTTTAATCTGATCTGAAGGATAATGTCCTTGCAAAGTATTTGTTGCCAGTCACTTTGGAGGCGCAAAAGACAGAACAGAGCATGATTGAGAGCATGATGTCAAACAGTGGAACAAAGGGATTTGCTTCAGGTAAACCTAAAGCAACCCAAGTAAACATTAATTTAGCTAGCAGAGGAATTGGAGCTTGAGAGAGAGGATAAGAGAAGAATAACCTTTTTGTATGGCGTGTTTGTTGTAAGTGCAGTTTGATCTCTAGCGGCTTGCCAACTAGGTCAACAAAAGTATTTGTAGTAATTGGCAGTGAGTTTCTGGAATTCAGTGTCAGAAAATACGGTGCAGCTCCTGAAGAGTGCTTGTTCCTGAGGGAAAACAACTTCAGAGAATGGATTTGAATAATTTTGCACTGCTCAAAGAGTTCATGTGGCTATGTTGATGGTTTCTTTTACTATGTCTCTGCTGCTTATTGATTACTTCCATACCTTTCACTGAGGAACCAAAGAATATAAATTATATTTTTATATTACCTACAGGATACAAAATTGTCATGTTTTGCATGCTAAAGAAATCATAAACTGTTATGCTGTCCCTCTGTGCTCACGGTATAAGGGTGATGCCGCTATCCTTTACAGAGGAATAACCAGGGCAGTGCAAGAGCAGACCTCCGTCCTGGGCAACTTTCTGATGCAGTATTAAAGGGAGGGAGAACATTTTGAGCATTGCAGGGTTCTAATGTGACTTTTGTCTTACAAATTAGAATAAGGCAAAAGAGGATGAAAAATGTGGAGGAGAAAAGATATTTACAGGAATGCATTGGGCTAGGATACATCGTTCTGGCTACAGTGAGGTTGCCTCAAAGCAAAGCAAAGTTTCCAGTTAATTACCTGCACTGCTCTCCCAATTGCATTTTTCTCTTCAGTGTTTGCATGTTTCTTCTTCTATAGCTGAAAAAAAAAAACAAAGAACCTTGAGACATAGGTTAAATAACTTATAAATTTTATGTCTCAGTTCATTATTGGCCTTGATCATCTGACTTTCCACACTGAATAAATATTATATATTTATTATTTATATATAAAAATCCCTGAGTCTGTTTCTGAGGAAAGCTTATTCTGGAAATTGGTTCTTAAAGGTCAGTAACAGGAAGCTCCTCCACTCTGAGCAATCATTTAACACAGATTTCTCTTATGGAGAAAAGGGATTTTGGTGTGTTGCAAACATGAATAAGAGCAATCTACTCTATGTGATCCTTCTTGACCCCAGGGGTTGCACTAGATGTAGATATGCCCTTTTGACCTATCCCTCAAAGTGCTATGCAGTGACATGCAGGCAGTGCTATGTAGGCAGTTAACTCCAGAGAGGACTACTCAGGAAAGCATATGTAAGCCATTCTACACCACTTGACCTGGAGCATTTTTTAAGATAGGCTGCAAAATCATGGAAGTGTTGTGTGGATGAGAACTCCACTGGTCACATAGCCCAACATTCATTTGAAGTGGGATTTTTGTCAAAGCTGGATCAAGTGAGAAGTCTAGCTTAGTGCTGAGAAACCTCTAAAATGCAGATTTTATAGCCCGTTTGGATAACCTGCTTCAGTTAACTAGTATTCCAAAGAAAAAAAATATTTTCCTAATGTCCAATCAGAACTTTCCAATCTGTTATTTGTGGATGTTGCCCTTGATTTATTATCTGCTGCTACTGAGAACAGTCTTGTTTTTTTGTTTTTTTTTTTTTTTTTTTCTCTGTCATGTTTGTAACTACCCTTCAAGTAATTTAAGACATCCATTAGATTAGCTGGTAGCCTTCTTTTCACAAAATTAAGCCTAACTCCTTCAACCTCTGTTCATAAGACATGGACTAGGTCTCTGACCATCTTAACTGCCCTCACTAGACTTTCTCCAGATTCTCAGTTCCTTCTTCAACTAGGGGTCCAAAACTGACCAGAATATTCCAGATGCTGCCACATTAGCACTTCCTTCATTTTGAGAAAAATGCTAATGTGCCATTTTGATGGCATTGATGTTCCTGATGTATTCCAATCCACTGGTTGCACCAAGCCCACACCATTGGCTCATATTCAGCTTGACAAACACTGTAACCTCAAGGTTTTCTTCTGATGGGACTGCTACTCTAGCAATAGCATTTCAACCTGTATAGAATCATTCCATTCTAGGTGCAGAACCTCGTCCCTCTTGTTGAGCTTTGAAAGATTTCAGTTGGCTCTATATTCATGTTTATTAAGGTCTCTTTGTTTTTAACATCTACTTTTCTTCGTATTAAGCATATTTTGTGTCAGTGTGTTCTCCTCTGTATTGGATATTGTCCGCAATAGTGTGCCCCTTTTCATTAAATATGTCCATGGAGATGTTGAACAATATCAGACTTACAACTCTAGAATGTTCTGCTTATCAGCCATCAAATGGACATCAAGTCAATTTTCAACTCATCTGAGAGTCCACTGATTCATCTCATAAGTCCTTGCCTTAGAGATTAGAATCCTGTATTTAAAATGGTGCTAAATTTGAGGGTTTTTTTATATCCACTGCTCTACCATCATCTACATGGCTAGATATTTAATGGGCAAAGGCTGGACAAATGTAATTTACATTGCAAAATTCAGTAATATGTGCTGAATGTTCTTGATTATCTTTTCATCCTTTTCATCTTGTGATGGAGAGCTCGCAATGCTAAGTTTTGCTTAATTTTACTGTCATACTTTTATAGATTCCTGTTACAAATTCATTTGTCTTTATTTGCATTATCTCAGGCATCTCAGGTATGTTTGGATTTTGGATTTATATATATTTTTAGTCTTCTATTCATCTTCTATTTTTTTTTTTCTTATTATCTTATCAGCAAGTAAGTTTTATTTGCTAATCACATCTTGTAATGGACTCAGAAACCATATGAAGCTGCAGAAAATTGACTGCATTGAAACAAGGCACATTATTATGAGCATATTGTGGTTTGGCTTAACTAGCAGTTTACATTCTGGAGATATTAGATTGTCATGTCAAATAATAGAAAAGTTTAACTTTTATTCTGTGCCAAATTCTTTTACTTGTCTGAAGTTCTCTTTGCATAAATTGCACAAATGTAAAATTATTTTTGGTATAAAACTAAATTGCAGGACTCTACTGGAAAGTAATTGATGTGCTATTAATTTTTCATTTTTTGTCCTTAATGCTTTAGAAATTAAGAATACCGACGTGTGCAAGCCTTTATTGTTAAAATCTACATTTTCCATTACAGGACTTGGATATCTGCAGTTATTCTATCTGCCCAGTCCTGTGATGCACATTTCTTGCCTGATTGACCTTGTTTGAGCATGGGAGTTGGACTAGATGATCTCTAGAGTTTCCTTACAACCTCAGCCATTCTGTGATTCTGTGTAGTCTGTGATTTAAACTGTTAATTATATAGACAACCTAATAGATAGCCTGTTCTTGAACTGCAAGAAGAACAAGTAGTTCAAATCAATAGGGAGAAAAATGGATGGAAGGAGACAACACAGTTAATTCTGCTCATGAAATGATAGGAAACCATTTCATTAGAAAGTCAAACAAATTTCAAATTTCAAGGTAGTTGTGAATATAAATTCTTGATATCTAATGAACCACATATTATATATTTAATATTTGCATGGTTGTGGTCTAAATTTATATATGCTTTTGTACCTTTCGTTATGACATACATATCTGTAAAAATACATGGTATGTATCTTCCTGTGAAATAAATGCAGAGTACACTGGTGAAGTTATTTCCTTCGATCTTCCTTAAGTCAATAATCAGTCAATAATGAATTCAACAGAACTAGAATTTTCCCCTACAAATATTCCCAGAACAGAAAACCTTTACTTGAGTTCAAGATAAGATTGATCACATTTTTTTTTAATGAAGAAAACTACCTTTTGGGGCACAAATCCATAAATGTTAGTTAGACAAGAAATGTTAGTTAGATAAAGAAATTTTCAAAGATGAAAAATATAGATCTTCCTTAAGTAGACTTAAGTATGATTTCTTGAATATTAAGATGACTTCCTGAATGACCAGTTGGCAAGTAAGTTTCAATCCACTGATATGATGTCAACTAATATTTAAAATGTCTTAACTAAAATCTACTTAACTGTATCCCAAGACCTTCTATCTCAATCACAATTCTAAATTTATAAGTTTATGTCTTGCTAGCTTGCAAAACCTTTGACCAGAAGTCATCCAGATGCGCACAGGTGCCTACACACAGACATATATTTCTAGATGCCCTTGGGTGTCCTGTCCCATCTCCTTTCTTCAAAGGCCACCATTTTCCCTATGTCCTGGGCCATATCTGCCAGTCACATGTCTTGGGCAAGTTGCAGCACCTAAGAAAGTAGCAATCATCATCACTTAGGTATTTCAGCTGCTCTATTTATTTGATATGGTCAGATCCATGTTCTCTCTATTGGCTCCAAAATCTGAGGAAGTTGTGTCATGTTAACTCAGTACTAAAATCTGTATGAAACTATACCTAAATTATTGTAGATTAGATTCTCTTCCTGAGAAAGTCTCTTACTCATTTAAAGATTTTTCTTAAATGAGGCGTCAAGTAAAATAAACTGTGGGAATATTATATCTAAATTTAGACAATTATACAGGTTAGATTTTTTTACTACACAATACTATAGGTTTATGAGGGATTTTCTCTGAGTGATTCAAGCACACTTCAATTTTCTTTGAGATAAGAATGCTTGATAACAGTGATGCAATATAATGTATGAATGTCAGAATCTATAAAAATTGTATAAGGATTTATATATATATATAAACCTTTTCATAAGCAGCATGAAAAGAGTTTTATCTAGTATGAAATAGAACAGAGGGTCTCCGCAGGAGGGTCTCAAATCAATTAGAACACACACTAAGCTTTATGCATTTGAAAATCTTTTATTTTAACATGAACCTGTGATCTGCAAGAGGAAAGAGAATTTAGATGTCTAAAAGTTCTTTCCATTCGTTTTCAATAAATGAATGGAGAAATAGAGGAACAAGGATCATCAGAGCTGATATCAATGGTCTTGGAAATTTAGAATAGAAGTGTGAGTCTTAGATTTTGAGGCAAAACCTGAAGTACAGACAGTCAGTCACCTTTTTCACTGTCCTGTCCATGGGAAGAATGACAATTTGTACCAGCTTTTGAATTGCTCCTGTGACTCCAGCCAGGGCACAGAAAGAAAAGGCATTGTAAAAGCAGAGTGCTGCCAGTACTGTAGCACAGAATGTTTCAGAGAAAATCAATCATACACCAACTTGATAAATGGCTGAGATCTGAAAGAGAGGCAGAGCGACATCACATGCCCCACTTTTGCTGACTTGTAAACTATGTATATATGTGTATATACATGTATTTGTATGTATATGTACATGTATGTGTATGTATATGCATATGTATGTATTTCATAGAATCATAGAATCGTTAAGGTTGGAAGGAACCTCTAGAGATCATCTAGTCCAAGTCCCCTCCACATGCAGGGTCACCTAGAGCATGTTACACACTTGCGTCCAAACAAGTTTTGAATATCTCCAGATAAGGAGATTTCACAGCCTCTCTTGGCAACCCGTCCCAAGGCTCTGTCATCTGTTAAAATTTCTGTTAAGAAATTTTTCCTTAAGTTCCTGTGGAACTTTTGATGCTTCAGTTTGTGGCCATTTCCTCTACTCCTAACCCTGGCCACCACTGAAAAGAGGCCGGCCCCATCCTCCTCACTCCGTCCCGTGAGGTACTTATACACACTGATCAGGTCCCCTCTCAGCCTCCTCTTCTCCAGGCTGAACAGGCCCAGCTCCCTCAGCCACCCTTACAGGCAGATTTTCCAGGCCCCGATCATCCTTGTGGCCCTGCACTGGACTCTCTCCTGCAGCTCCACATCCTTCTTGTACTGGAGGGCCCAGAACTGGACACAGTACCCCAGATGTAGCCTCACCAGGGCTGAGTAGAGGGGCAGGATCACCTTCCTCGACCTGCTGGGGACACTCCTCTTAATGCACCCCAGGATCCCATTGGCCTTCTTGGCCACAAGGGCACAGTGCTGCCTCATGGTCAACCTGTTGTTCACCATGAGGCTCAGGTCCTCTGCAGAGCTGCTCTCCAGAACATTAGTTACCAGCCTGTACTGGTGCCTAGGGTTGTTTCTCCCCAGGTGCAGGACCTTGCACTTGTCACTGTTGTAAATGAGGATTTTGTTAATTTTTAAGGACAAGACAGCAGTGTTAAAATAACCGTAAAAAGACATGCTTTCTAAGTTCCATCAGCTTTGTGAGTGAGCGCAGGGATCATCATCAGTTAGAGACCAAGATTGTAACATCGCAAATGGATTCACATACAAATAAGCACCATAACCATGTTGATTTAGTTTAAGATTGTAAAGAAGCAATTGAATAGCATAAGGCAGAGAACATAATCCGGAAAAACTAGAACTAGCAAATGTCTTGTAAGCTGTATTATGAGCTCATTTTCTTTTCCACAACTCAGAGCAAAATTGAGAACAACAAAATAACCACAACTTAACAAGAAAACCTTTTTTTTTGTTAAAGCTTCATTTCTATCATTGCTATTGATTTATTTTGAAAATGATATGGAATAGATCTCTATATTGAAGAATTCATAAAAAGTGTATTTCTGTACCTATTCTGCATCTAAGTCAAAATATTAATAATAAAAAGACTATGTTAGTACTACCAAAGACCTTTTTAAAATGGAAGGAAGGAAGGAGGGAAGGAGGGAAGGAAGGAAGGAAGGAAGGAAGGAAGGAAGGAGGGAAGGAAGC
>JAWLRI010000455.1:93922-110476 GCA_034781795.1 Crypturellus tataupa | reverse complement strand
GAAGGAAGGAAGGAAGGAAGGAAGGAAGGAAGGAAGGAAGGAAGGAAGGAAAGAAGGAAGGAAGGAAGGAAGGAAGGGATTCCAGATAAATTGTCAGTATAATTGACAAATTCTAACAGAAAGAGCCTGTTATAGCATGTACTGACAAAAAAAAAGTCATTTAATGAATATTCAACCTGCTGTAGATGTAATTAGGTATGTCAGATATAATAATTACATAGTTGTGTATATGATAATGCATAGTATTTATGCAAAATTGATATGTATAAACACAGCTTAGATGATAGGATTCCTCTGATTTTACAAGCTATCACTTTTACAAACCACAGAGATAATATGATTCATCTGATCTGCCAGATGAGTGCCCTGGAAGATGACTGCACTGCAGCATTGCCTGTTTTGTCCTTTTGACTGTGCAGGGTGAGTAGAGAGACTAGTTAAAATTACACTGAACTGATATATATAAGTATAGATAAATTCTCTAGCTTTATCTTTTTTCTTTTCTTAGAAAAATGAGAAATCAAATGTTTAATATAATTTTCTAGTTGGCAGAAAGATTTCATTACTTATTAATTAGCTTTTTACTTATAAGTAGATTTCACAAAGAAAAATATACACATATGCAGGTAGTGTAACAGTGGTGGCAAAAGTGTTAAATAATTAACCTTAAGTTAGAATGAGGTTTTCCCAAAAGTTAGTGAGGTGATTGTTAGATTAATTAGGGCTCAAGTAGAAACCCGTAGCACAGATTATATAAACATACTACATGACAAATGGCATAGCACATGGTCTTTTAATGCTCTATTAAATTGCAACTGTCCCCAGTAAAAGAAATATATAGAAAGACTCTTAGGAAAACTTAGGGTAATATATCACCTTCTTACTCACAATACCTACCAGTATAGAAGTTTGTTCTGAGAAATAATTCAGATTACTTAGCAGTTTTTCAGTTGTCACTGCTACTGTACAACTCCTACGTATTTTCTAGAAACATTACATTTAATTACATCACATGAAATACACATAAAATTCACAACATACATACATATACCTTAAAATTCAAAAAGAACTCATGTGCGGGTGACTATTTTACACTTGTCCAACTTAAAAAGGTGAAATTATTTTTAAAAATCACATATAATAAATGTTTATTGCAGAAAATTAAAACTGTAACAGGTTAGATCATAATATTGTCATGATTTGACAGGACATGAGACCAATGAATTATAATGTAGATTCCATGATTATTTTCATTGTATTATGTGATCCATCAGTGAATCAGTACAACTGGATAATGCAGCCATTCAAGGTCTCTGTGCCTGTTTTCCAGTTATAAAAATATACTACAAAATGCTCATATACCCTCCAAGCAATCTAAGAAACATGAGACGATCCCTGGTCCTTAACCTTATCTAATTAATTTAAGAAAGAGAAGGATTACTAGGACCCTTTGAAGAATAAAGGACACAAAAAGAACATGGCCTGTTTTGTCTGGCAAAACAAAGAATGAGAGGGAATATAATTGTTGCCTATAAATAATTCAGTGCTAAACCCAGGGAAGAAGAAAGAGTTATTTAGCCGACAGACAATGCTGGCACGAGAATAGATGGGTATAGAATAGCCATGAGTAATCAATGCAGGCTTGACAGAAAAAGTATGCTAGTGAGCTAAGGAATGAATCTTGGAGAAACTGCTTAACAGGAGTACTAGAGGCAAAAACAAACCAAAAAGAAACACATACTCCTTCCATTCCTACCTCAAAAAAAAAGAAACAAAGAAGGAAAAAAAAAAAAAACCTTTACATTTAAACAGAAAAACCTAGCTATTATTCTACTCTTAAAATGGAAATTGGTTAGCTTATGAAATTCATTATATGAAGCAATTAACTGCGATAAAAGGAAGAAGGGATCCATGATACAAAAGGTCCCTTTAAGTTTAATGTTACATTACATCATTTTTATTCAATATGTGAAAACAAAACTAGACAAAGTAGAAATAAATGGAGAAATGGATAGGCAGCACTTAAAATTTTAAAAGAGCATTGAGAAGTGCTACCATAAAAACAGTTGAAGAGATTTTTTTAATTTGTTGAATGACAGAAATCACAGTAGATAAAAACTGAGCCACAGATGATAAACAGATTTTGGTCTGATATTATTCCAGGATTGTCCACGGTGATTAAGAGAGGTGACTTTCTGGAAGATGAGGGAGAAGATCTGTAAATCAGGTAGCTTGATAGTCATGAAAAAGGCGTCAGGAAATTTGCCAATAGGCTACATATAGACCTGAGTTCTTCTGGGTTACTTTCTGGGGTGGCTAGGTATAAGGCAATTCTAGCCTAGAAATCACATAATCACACCAGTCATGTGTTATGCTGAAACCTGGATAGCTTTCTGCTTTGCAGAGCTTATTAGCTCAGACACAGAGCACACTGTTATTTCTATATGAATTCATATACAGCAAAGAATAAATCACATTTATCTGCCCTTGCTCAAGTAGATAACCCTAAGAGACTACCCAGGACTTAGGAAAAAAGCAGAAAAATGAGTATAATAGCTTATAGGATTATTTAATATAGCTATATAATATTCTTGTTTTCATTTATTGTCTTGTTGTAAAATTTTAAATTATGAATTAATATTATAAGTTGCTAGTAATACACAATATGCTGTATACTAAGTCCCACTGGTAATAACTGCACTTGTTGCTTGCTCTGCCACAAGAAATCTGTAAGTCTGGAAGGGAAATTTTGTATGATATAGTGTGGCTTTGAGTCCTTTATATAAAAGTGAAATTAAATGTTTGTTGGAAGGTGAGACTCATTTCTGTTATTAAAAAGTTATGCTCATGATGATGATGATGCAAGATTGGACCAGAATCTATTCTGCATCTGAGCCTTTACTGGTTGCATCACCTATTAAGGAGCGTTCTCATAATTACATATAGCTTGCTTTTGCTTTTCTCTTTCCCTCACTTGGTATTAGTTGAGTCAGCTGCTAATATTTTTGCACCACATGCCTCTTTGTTGTGCACGCATGGCGCATCGGAGCATTTCAGTTCTAGGTGACTGGTTCAGTTCCAACACGCGCTCAAAATGAAAATGTGCTGTAGGTATCAATCCCACTCCAGGCAGGTGTCTGCACTGCAGCCACACTAACAAGCAGTGAGAGACACCCCTCCAAAGGGTCTCGCAGGATGGACCCGGGCTGGAATAGAAATAGCTTTGTTCCCTCTGAGCTGATGATGGGTCTCAGAGCCAGGATCAAGCCCTGCTGGTCAAACAGCGTGAGACAGATTGCGTTGGCTGTCAGCATCTGTGGGATGGACAACATTGCTATCCTGACGGCTAATCTGACTCTGTGCCATGTAAGTCTGGGCTTTTATATATTACCTCCTCTCCTCTCCCAAAGACTAAGCTCATTTCTTTCAGCTGTGCTTTGCCTTTGATGGCAAGAACACAATGTGTTTTAGACATTGATTTCATTAACAAAAAAAAATGCTCTATTTTTTAACAAATTTTCATATAATGGTCTCAAAGGGAAAATGCTGTTTCTAGAAGCGTCAGTTACCAAAATTCTGATTGCTGAGTTTTAAAGCAATTTTTATATTGTCAGAACAGGCAAACTAGAAAGAAAAGGCTTTTTGATGAGAAGAATTGCTAATAAAATAGTAAAAATGAAGTAAAGAGTCATTATATTAGTTCCTTTTAAGTTTCTCTTTTAAATTTGGTTTTCTTTTAATGGGAATAGGAGGGCAAAGTAGTTTTTTTATTCAGTGGAATAAACTGGAATTTCAGTGGAATTCAGTGGAATTTTTATGCCCATAACAGAATGTATATATATTTTTATGTGGTTGCTACACAATACAATATTTTGTATTGTTATCACCTGGACATAATCAAAGATGACAGCTTTAAAAAAAAATCCACAAAAGAGACAACAAAAAAAAAATCTTATTCTTTGTACATTTAAAAGTCTCATCCACTTAATTTCTGATTTCATAAGAAAATAGTAAAGAAAAGTAAAACAGACATTAACAATTGGATATAGACCATTCTACATAGAAGGGGGAAATCTTTCTATTATTTCCTTTATTTCTTCTTATAACATTTGAGCAGCACTTTACTATGTAAGTAATTCTTCAAGTAAGTAAAGTGTTACTCTTACAGTTCAGGTAGTTTTGGCCCTTTGCAGAGTGATTTAAAGTCTTTCTAGATAAAGAATGCGCTAAGAAGACACCTCATCACTGTTCCAAGCCTGATTTCAACTCTCTTCTTACATTTTTGGTTGCCATGCCATTGCAGTTGTATAAAATCTAAGCCCAGCAGAAGTTATTGAATTTCAGCATACGTCAGTATGGAAGAGAATTGAATAAAGAATTACCAGTAAGGAAAAATCCTTTTGTCCTAAATAACATACTTATGTCTGTGCAAACTATGTTTCAAAACCATGTCCTATGAAACACATTGTTTTATTAGAAGATATTGCATTATAGCAGGCATTTCACCAGGTCAGCAAGCACACAGCCAAAAAATTCTACCCAGTCAAATCATAACAGCAGAGGAGCAGGGTTTTCTTTCTGTTGTCAAAAACAATTTGCTGATCACTCATGAAGGATCACTTCACAGGACCAGAAATATAATTTGTTATTCATTTCTCTTGTGTAGGCCATCTCTTGTTTGCTAAGAAATATAAAATGCATCTAGTAGGAGCTCAATTCTCACAGGTATGGAAGAATTAGAAAATATTAAATTATTACCTTATACTTATTCATCCAAAATCATTTGATATATGAAATATAAATCTTTGATTTCTTATATGGCTTGAAACAGTTTAGAAAATATGATTATGTGCATTCTTGTCTGGAGAACAGGCATTTTGAACAAAAAGAGAGCTTTCCTGGTCATGCCATAAATAGCTAGCAGCCACAGTTAATGTCCAGGATGTAAGAACTATAGGTGCAATGTTCCTGAGGTAAGCACAGAATGCAGGCCTTACTTCCTGAGGGAACGTCCCATTGATGAACACATATTTTTTGAACTTTTACAATGTACAGAACCTTAAAACAGTCTCATGGAAGTGCAGACTCTTACACTATGAATTTTACCACTGACAATAATCTTTCTTAATTATCTCCTCTTAGACAATTTAGGAGATATCTATTTCCTTAAACAGTTTCTAGGTCATAAAATATAATCACTGTATTAAGCTATTGTGCATTGTCACTCAAGACCTTCGTTATGAGAGTGATTTCCCTGACTTCAGGGAGGCATCGCAAATGCTGGATCCAATGAGACTGCGCACACCTTAAATTCAGGAGCTTAGATAAATATTCCCATATTTCAGGTTTCCAGCAGGCAATTACTTTACATTTCTCATTTTAGGAAAGAAAATTATTTACATCCTGTAAGCTTTCTGGACTTTCTCAGAGACACTCAACTCTTTCCATTGCCTGAGCAGGAAACCTAAACGCCTGTTCTTGGTACTACTATTGAAGATACAGGGCATTCCATCCAGGCATTCTCCCAGGTCTTTTCTGCTGCAAAGTTGATCAAGTGTTGCATAGATAAGATAATTGTACGTAGTCAGTAGAAAACATTCTACAAGTGCAAAAACGATCAAGTAGGACTGCAGATAATTAAGACAGGAGGTGCACAAGATGGAGTGGTCACATAGGACCACAAGCAGGTAGATATGAAAAATCAGCAAAACAGTGTTTTCAGAGACTATCATAATCCAGCTGAAGACATCACTGCAAAAGTCATTATGTTTAGGCTTCCATTGCCATCTGAATGGTGACCTACCACTCACTTCAAGAGATCTGATTCTCCACATGAGAGTTATCTTATGCTAAGATTCTAGTAATAAAGTAGGTAATTCTTGTTTCATTTTTTTAAACAAACTCTCTGTCTTTGAATAGGGTGCAGTAGTCCCTTTCATATGGCAAGTAAAAGCTTTTCTGGTTTTATATTTATTTTACTTCAGGATGCAAATGGAATTTATCTTCAAGAGACTCTATTTTTCTGGTGCAAAACAGATTAACTTGTAAACTGTTAAGAAGGCATCCCTCATGTAATATATTGCATGTTATATGATATTGCATTTTAGTAACAATTGAACAAATAGAAAAAACATGCTAGTCTGCACAAAAATGAGTATTTTATTTAATGATAACAAGCTAAGGAAATGTTAAGTGTAGTGGTCTGCATATTGACACTGCATAGTGTAAAAGTCATATGACATTATTTAAAAATGCCAAGGGCTTTAGGTATGAGCATGCATGGGAAATTAGGTATTACATGTATATGTTTGGACAGTCAGAAGTAGGATTCAGGAAAAACATAATTAAAAGTTTTCCTCAAAAATTTAATAAAACTCTTCTTACATAATTTGTGCTAGATTTACAGTTATAACTAGTAAACAAAAACAAATATTTAGAAAAATCTTTTTTGATTGGGAATTAAAAAAAAAAATAACACTTTCATCACTCTTTTTGCAGCCTGCTCTTCTGATAGAAATGTTCCTAATAAAGTCACAGGCAGAAAATGGATTTTGATTTAGTCTGGCACTAATTCATTAATTGCACCAGGACTATAGGATATTATCTATCTCAGTAGTCTTTACTGATTTCAGCATCTGAAGTATAACAAATTTCTCCCAGCAGAAGCCAAATTTATACTTTTTTTTTTCCTAATACCTTATCCAATTGATTTGGATGAACTGCAGTATTGTCAGAATATAGTTTATTATTTGTGCATCCTGAGAATTACAGACAGAAGAGTGCAGGGTTCTATAAGCTGTTGAACTTGGTTGTCAGTCTCATAATTCCTGACCACCGTTCTCATAGAAATATTCTGTGACCTTGGTCAAAGTCCCTTTATGATTAATTCTCTGCATCTGAATCATTAGCTCATGGAGACATTTTAACAATTAACTTTGGTAATGTTTGCAAGATATTTAGTGGGAGGTTGTTCATCAAAGCAGAGTTGAATGTGTGTATTTCTTTTTTATCTTACAGGCATGTTACTGCAACATTTAATTAACTGGTTAATCAGATTTACTAGTTCAATATTCATATTAGTTGAAAGCCTACATAACACCTTCAGGATATGCATTATTCTGAATGCAAAATGTCTGAATCTATCTAGCTTTGATTATATGTCTGAGAGTTAAAGTGTTTAAGTGATTTAGGGCATCTTTTTGCAGTTTTTACATCTTGATTAGAATGTGAAAAATTCTCTGTGGAAGTACAGCAATATTTTGCATTCTTTCCCAGGTGCCAGTGTGCTGTTAAGAATTCTATACCAATTCACAAGATTTCATTCACAGCTTCAAAGAAAATATTAAACAGAACCCATATATCTCTGAAATTATACAGATACACTACTTTGCATTTAATAGCCAAAAAACTTATGCAGGGCTGGCCAAAGGATAATTAATGGAGTGTCTTTCGCTTTCTAATTGTTCTAATGACCCACTTGGTAGTGTGTCCTAAAAGTGGTGATTTGCCAACACCCTCGTAGCTAAAGCAGAGTGGAAATCATTGCTACACTTCTAAGGTGACAGCAAAATTGTTCTGCCCCAAATCAAAGTTGTAGAACATAGGATGCAGAGTACTAAATCATCTGGAAACATTGAAAAATTCAGGCACATGATTGATGCCAGATTTCTGTTGGGGGATCAAAATCCATCAGCCAGAGTAGTTCTTGCTATTAATCATGTCTCTGAAAAATGTGATATTTCTGTGGCCTACCAAAATACAGAAGCCCCTCTGGTGGCAAAAAGTAGAAAAAGATCAAGAGTTTTCTTTCCTGGTCTCTAAAAGCTAATGCAGTAACTACTACAGGAAAGAGGGGGAAGAAAAGAAATCAATAAAACATACTGATACTATGACAATCCTACAGGCAAGATTGCTTTTAGTCACACAAAACAAGGCTGGTTGCAGTGAGTCTTCCCAGGTCTCTGTGTTCATGTAGGGACTATATCCACCTTCATTCTAGTTACAAGCATGGCATGGAAGTAGTGTGCAAGACAACAAAAGAGTGACACTGCCCTGTCTGCCTGTGGTCAGGAAAAGGTCACAAGTGTCCCTGGCATTTTGGCACAGTGCTCACAAAACCACAAATCCACGACTGCGTTATAATGACAGAGAACCTCTTTTTTCTTTCTTTCTTTTTTTTCTTCTTGTTTTTATTTTTCAGATGATTAAATTGAAACCAACCCAACCCTCATCTTGACATATTCTGATGTTTCTCAAGGTTAAATTATAAACTGAATGAAATAGGACATGAAAATTATTCCTGAATTTCCTTGGGAAACCTGGGATTTTAGTGTTTTGGGGTATTTCTATTGTTTTTGAGGAATGATCACTTTCTCAATGCCCTCACATATCAACATTTTTTTTCTCCGTTATGAAGGAGTTCTTGATAAGTGTTACCTCAGTTACAGGGTAACCACTAAATTACTGCAGCATATTTGGCCCATATATTCACCATGGGAGACACTGATGATCCTAAATATACATAATATGCTTTTTTTTTCCTCTCTCTTATTTTTAAAATTTCAAGTGTCTGAAATGTGAAAGGTGAAATCTGTGTATAACCCACTAAAAGGATATTTTATGAGCATAAATACAAGGTATGTCAGGTATATCTCAGGCACATAGATGAGCTGGAGTGTGCACAACCTGCCAGGAGGGTGTTGGAGGAATGTATAGAATGGAGAAAAACAGGCCTTTTGGCAGAAATTCCAAGAGCTGATCACATACAGACTCATGTTTAAGTTGTGTTTCAAGAAAACTTATTGGTTTACTTGACTTAGAACCTCAAGACTAAATAGATATTGATATATACACGGACCAGGGCTTGAGAGTTTTCTGAAGAGTTAGATTATAGTACAGATATATCCATAAAATTGGGTAGGAGGAAGGAAAAAGGCAGGAAGGAAACAAAGATTATGAGTGTATTGGTTGCCATTTTCACATATTCAGGTTTGAATTATAGTCAAAAGAAAGAAGTAAGAGTTTTACAGCTCAGTTCAGTGATATTAGATTTAAAAAAAGTCAATAAGCCATAGAGAACATTTAAATCTCCTAACTTAATTCTTCTAAGCTATAAATATGATAATGTATCCTCCAGATGGATAGACTTTAATAGTCTGCTGAGGTTGTGGTGTTGGTTTATAATGTCAGCTTGCATGGTATTTATTATATCTTCTGCAGTGCATTTTACCTCTGAACTAATCACGCAAGGGTCTGTTTGCATTGAACAGAGAGAAATAGACAATTGTATGTTGCTATTCTTTTAACAAGAGAAGGCTCTTTAGGATAATAAGAAACCTGTCTGAAATGCCTACTTCTCTTTGCCAATGATAAAAAGAGATGGAATTTGGGCTCAGATAAATCCCATCCACTAGATGCAAAGCAAAACTGAAAATATAAACATTTACTTTTCTAGGTTTTGATTCTACACATTCCTAATCCAAGAGTAAGAGCTGGTCATGTAGATAGATATGCAGGAAAATCATTGCTGTACTTTGCCCTAATAGCAAGGAATATCTGAATTCCGCTCTTGTCTTTCAGCATTGCATAGAGATATAAAGTTGTTTCACCCAGATCAAATTATCTGACACCATCTCTCACTGTTGTGTGTCTGTTAGGAAGAGCACAAAAATACAACAATTTTTGTCTTCACAGAAGAACTCTGAAGTTTGCTTTCTATTTAAAAAAAGAGAGAAGAAATAAATAATTAGCTCTACTTGCCCAAGGATACCTTGTCATTTAATTTCAAATGTTTTCTAACAAGGACAATAGCAACACAGGAAAAAATCCATATAGACATAACAGTTTTCTCTTTTGGCTGCTGTTTTAAAATCAATTATATCTGAGCAAGGTTGGCCTGAAGGTAGCAAGTCAGTCAATGCTGTTTTTTTAGTGCTGGACTGTCTTTATGACTGAAACATATTTTAGCTACATGTCTATCATATTCTAACATCAGTCTTCTATTAGTTTTCCCTAAATTATTACTTTCTTCTCAGTTTAAATGGAATGGAAAATTGAAATACCTTTTTATATTTTTATATTCTCCATGAGAAATTTTAGAACTAATCTAAAATAAAGCAACCAGCAATCTATCTGCTTTGTCAGCCAGTATTGACATACTGTTCAATTTCATCTGTATGCTAATGTTAAGATTCACTTTGGCAAATGTATTCTTCAAATTAAACACAACCCAAAAATGCAGTTCTGATGTAATTCCAGTGGATAAATATGTATCATTCACAGTTTCATGAGGAGAACCGTTATATTTCACTAAGATTTTGAATGAAAAAACAAAAGACATAAGAAATCTCTGCAGAAGCTGAGGGCTGCATTTATATAGATTTTTATCCCAAGTTCAGATTTAATAATAAAGACATAGCTACTGCATTCAATATCTGGCTGAGATTCAGCAGGATATTGAGCAGCCACATCCTTATTTTTAAAATTAATTTATAATAAATGTCTGTATGCAGAACACAAAGCTCTGGGAACTTCCTTTAAAAAGTAGAATGAAAGAAAAAGGAAACATCAACTGTGTCAGTAGTTACGATTACTTCTTTCATGTTAACTATGAAGCAGTATACAAAGGAAGATTACAAAGTCTTTACTTTTCCTGGCATCCGTCTCCTCAGAGGAAGGCAAATCTCATACAGTGTGCTTAGAGGAGAGAAATGCATTAAGTGAGCACTATCAGTTTGCTTAGATATAGATCTTAGGGTTTTGTACTAGCAAGTATCCAGCCACACTCCACACAAAACAGATTGATCACAGTGAAGTCTTTAATGGACGTCATGGAAAGCCTGGCTCTTCTGCCTTTCCAGATTTATAGAAATCTCTGCTGGAGGTTGACTACATCCTGGGGAAGCCAGGGAGAAACAGCTGATGACATGAATACCGTTCTTGTGAGGGTGCTCTCCAGGAAAGAGACTCACAAATTTTTCTCTCCTCTGTTTATGGCATCTCTCAGTGCGGTATGACTTTTACTTTCACAGCAAAAATGAGAAAATGCTGCAGTTTTCTTTTTACAACCCATTTGGCATTATATTAAATTGTTGCAGAAAAAAAATGATCAAATTTTCCTAGGTGTTGGGCTTTTGAAGGAAACGATAAGTGTTAGCAGGCCTAAAAATCAATCACCACAACAACTGCTGCCTTTTTATTAGTAGTTTACTATTCATAGAAAAATGAACAGCTGAAGAACGTATTCTCCCTATTCCTAAAAACACTGTTTAATGCATCTACTGTGTTAGAAAATATGCAATTTTCCATTGAAAACAGCATTTGAATGAGTTAATTAAAAGGTATGGGCAGTCTTCTCTGTGTGGAGCTGTTTGTATCTCATTTCAAGTTTCATACTTTTTGCTCTTTAGTAAAGGTGCTGCTCGAAGAGGACAGGAGGTGAGTTTATAAGAAAATATAGTTCTGTGAAAGCCGTAGTCAGAAACACCGAGTGGCACCTTGAACACCAAAGGGAAGATATTTTACGCCTTGGTGGTTTTGAAAAGGTTTACACAGGCTTAAGGTGATTATAGAAGCATTAAATGAGCAAGGAACTGAGGAACATGATCTAGACCATCAATAAGCAACCCAGATGTGCAGCACAAGTGAATACAGAGATTGATGAATCCTTTGAATTGGGTAAGGGAAGCAGTCGGAGTCTGACAGGTTATTTACTGACTGCCATAACCTTTAATGCTGCTCCATGAATCAGCTATCACGAAGCTGCAGCATTGGCAGGCTCCGTCTTAGGGCAGAGGCCCTACCGCTCCTGCAATGCCCTCATCAGTTCACCTTCAGGTCTGCATTCCTCTTTCAATTTTAAAAGCAACCATTTGTTGACCTTTCCTGTATTAGAGCTTCTTGTATAGTTGCTGAAGAAGAAAAGGGCTAAAAGGTTCATTCAAAACATTGAAAAGGCTAGGAAAAAATAGTTGCTTAACTCTTAGCTCCTACTTAACAGGGAGACAACACATGCAGTCAAAGATCAGATATTTATTAAATCATTTATTGTGCCAGTGCTGAGAAATCTGAGAGCCTTTTATACACTATCATTATCCTTGACACCTTATAATTTATGGCTATATTTAGGCCTTCTTCTCTGGATATAACTGATGAAGTTTAGGAGATTACCTCCTTCAGTTATTTAACACCACCTCTATACTGGAGGCTATAATCCTCCCAGGAGAGCAGACTAGGGGAGCACACCTTGTTTGCTTTGGTCTGAATTCCTCTGGAAGCAACTAGGTAACACATTCTGCTGGCAGTTCTGCCGGTCCAGCAGAGCAGTGGGATGAGCAGGGATGAAAAGCTTCATACATGCCTACAATGAGTGATGACCCATAGCTCTCTAAAAAATGATGAAACTGTGAAATTGCTCCTGCTCAGAGAGCAGCTAAGCCTGAATGAATATGAGAAAGGAACACAATTTGGGATGAGGTAGCAAAATGGGCTAAGGGAGTGAGAGATCCATAAGCAGTGTCGTACAGGAAGAGAGCAGGAGGCTACAGCAGAGTATAGACACACAGACCTGCAGGTGACAGAGTCAGCTTTTCCTCAGTTCCATGACTTTATAAGGACTGATGAACCAAAAGGTCCCTGATGCACCAGGGGATGAACCATCTTGATGCAAAGATACACCAACAGTCCCTGAAATGCCAGTCTGAAAGCTAATCTAGAGAAAAAGACCTGTTTGCAAGAACATAGTGGATAAAGAGAGATTTGGTTACACACATCTTCTATTTCTGTTCTATCGGCATGACCAATTCTGGACTTCTCTTTCAAAAAAATGTCATTGCTGGTTAAATTATAAGTTAAACATTTGAATTCAATGTTTTAATGCTGCTCTCTGAAAAGGTACGGTATATCTGCCTTACAATGCTGGCCAATGCAGGGTCTTTTACAAGCTTGTTGCAAATTTTTAGCTTTATTGCTACAGACTATACTATCATGATGCGACAGTACAAGTGAGCCTGGGGATTCATGTTTCTATCACAGTTTACTCTAATGTCTCAGAGTAGGCAGATGCTGACCAAAAATACAACTGTTTTGAGGTATTTATGTCATATTGTCTAGAGGAAAACCATAAACCATCTGTCAAACTGAAGTTAAAGCAAATTGTATCTAACCAGTAGTAGCTGTGGTAGTGGTAATTCTGTAGTTTTTTGAATGAGTTTTTACTTTAAGTTGGAGAGAAACCATTATATAAAGGACTGTCTTTTTATCTACTAAAGGATATTAAAGCAGGTGCCTTTGACGTGCTACAGAATCCATTCAAAATTCTTCTAAACACCAGATACCCAGGAAGCTGAGATTTCTATATTTCTCAAAGCTAGTAAACAATTATTTGCAATACAGCTGGTTGAGAGTGATTTCTCATTCCTAATGATGTGTAGATGACAGATGCACATCAGTAATTTTGACTGTTAAAAAGACTGCAAAATCATTTCCAGTGATTTAAAATTAGATATAATTCACTTTTACAAGTTAGAGTTATCAGAAAGAAAACTTTGAGGATAAACAAACTGACATCTCATCTTCTGACTTTTGCAGACAAAATCATTCTACAGTTGATAATAGACTCGGAAAAAATAGAAGAGTTCATAGGAAAATGAGCAATAGAAGAAACCTCACATTTTGGAGGAGGATGACAGGAGATTTCGATTCAATTACATTGCAAGTTACCCTGAAGAAATCTGTTTCCAGTAAAAAAAAAAAAAAAAATAAAGATAAAATGTTTTTATAATAGCACTGATAGAATATTTGAGTAAAATACACAGGTAAATACAGCGTATTTTGTATCTGTAAGAGAAAATGCCTCTTACTTCTTCTGCTAACACTGAACTAAAGAAAATGCAAGAATGGAAGATCAGCTGATAAGATGCAAGGAAGAGAGTTTTCATAATCGCTGATAAAAATGATTAAGTCAAGTAAATAAAGTACAAAATAAATTGAGTGCCAGAGGAAGTGCAGTTGAAAAAAAGCATATTAGATATGACAAAAAGAACAGTTATATCCTGGATTTTTTTTTTCTGTTTAAAAAGATAGCTATCTTTATGCTTATTTATAGATTTATCTTGTAAAGTACTGACTGTCTGTAAGACTCTTTAATGGGAATTTAGACTGCTTCACACTTTATATGACACAATCCTTGAGGAGGGCCAGAAATAAGGGAGAAAACCTAAGAGATAGTATTTTTCTTCTCTTTATATCAAAGAGGATGCAGAATAATTGTTAATAGAAGCAAATAAATAAAAAAGATCAAAGCTGTGAATGAAGCTCACAGGCCACAGTAAGGAAGGGCTTTCAAAATTGGTTCTCTTCCTTGATCCATATAAACATAAACTGCAACTCCAGACAAAACAAAGCCCTTTTTTGCAATATATTAAGTTATTCTGTGAAGGGCATAAGTAACTTCAAGAAGAAATAGGCCTCATCATTGACCAAAACAGTCTTTTTTTTTTTTTTTTTTTGTGGGAGATTGGGAAGAAAGATTCTCAAATATACACACTTATGGCTCTTACCGAAGTTTTAGTCAAACACATGAATTTAGCTTTTCCCATGAGAATATACGGAAAAGAATGCTTGAGACTTCCTTTACATTATTTCTTGCAGAATATATTTAGAGGAAACTGATAAAAATAAAGAGAAGATCTCTGTTCAAATACTTCTTACATATCATATATTTCTCATATATCTGTTATGGGAATCCTAATCCATCAGATTTTAATATCTGGAGGATTTATCTTCCCCACCATTTGTGATTATTCTCATTAGAAGGTCCAGCCTGAGCTCATATTTTAAAGATGCAGATACACACACACACAGCACATACAAAGAGACTATACCTTTGGCCAACCAACCACAGGCAAAGAACATTTATTGGTACTGGTACTCACATAAAAACTATCAACCTTCATATAAATATAAACAACAGAGCTCATATCAATTCCTCCTCTGCCAGCTGATCTGGATTAAAGTTCAATAGCAGATATACCCATACTCACTCTATTCACATATAATCATGTCCCTTGAAACCCAGACCAGACTGTAAGTCCATCCAGTATCCATGCCCAACCTTTGGGCTCACACTCCATTTATCCATTCCCCAGCTCTGACCTTATCTCTTTTCAGATTCTGGTCTCCTGCTTGCTGACTACCCCAGCTTGAAGTTCATTAGGGAATCACTCCCTCACTTTCACCATCAGAACAGAGAACAAGTCATCCAGGAAATAGGTAGAAACACAGCTTAATAAGGAGATAGATCAGTGATCAGGGGCAGGAGTTGCCTGGGTGAGCATACTAACCAGCAGTTTTGTACACGTAAGTTTTACCTCTCCCACCACTCCACTTTCCCAAGCCTGGTCTCCTCCAATCCACATTGAACCCTCCTAAAATAAGTTTCTCAATTTCTACAACCTTCTTAAAATGTCGTATAATAAATTTTACATAATCCTACAAGATGCCTCAAGCATCCCTTAGTAAGTTTACTCTTTTCCATGAGATCCATGATACTCCTGCTTCCCCTTCCTTATCAGTTACCAGGTTCTGGCTTGATCCCTCAGTGATTCATCAATCAGTGACCCGAGAGTACTGGTCCTTGTTATTTTTTCGTTAACTCCTTTTAATTAGGGTTTTATTTAGGGTTTTAATTAGAGTGTATTTGGGTGTTTAACTTAGTACTTTTCCTTTCTCATGTTTTTGTTTTAAACTAAATATACTCACAAACTATGTGTCTGTACATTCTAGGTATCTATATAGTCTTTATCTTTCACGTATCCTTTACCTTAACAGATTTCCTTTACCTTACAGTATTTCCCATGATTTCTAGCCATTCAAGGCTATAATAGGTGCCTGTTTAGGAACGGAGTAGATCAGCTACTGTCTTAGAGTAGAGAGCAGGGATTCATTTCCATCCTAAAATATTTTATAAAATACTACCAGTGCTAAAAATTTGCTGTGAGATTAGAGTTAATTTCACATTTGGACATCAGTACACCTCTTTTAGGGGTACTGTAATTCCAAATCTTTCATGTAATTTTCTCCTTCAAGGCAGAGAATTCACAGACCATGATAGCATAAGTCAGAAAGTAGAAGACTTGAAAGACTTCATACTTGAAAGATTAGTAATAATTATTAGATTGCAAATTAGTTATTTGCCCCTGCAATTGATTAGGAAACTATATGCATATTTTTACATGCACAAATGAGTTACTGCTATTTATAGATTCAGTGAAGAACATCTGAAATACTCTCTTTCCTTTAGAAACTGGAGGATATAGAAGCATTATCATAAATAATAAATTTTACAGGGGAAGTCCTGTTGCATGCTGACTTCTTTTCATTATGGTGAAAATGAATGATCTTGAGAAGTGCAATTGTGCTGCTTTGTTTTTTTTTTCTTGTTAAACGAAGTTTTGTAGACACCACTATCTCCAGATAATCATAGAATCATAGAATCATAGAATGCCTAAGGTTGGAAGGAACCTCTAGAGGTCATCTAGTCCAACCCCCCTGCAC
>JAWLRI010000455.1:80028-93822 GCA_034781795.1 Crypturellus tataupa | reverse complement strand
ATCCCATCGTAGAAGGCTATCAGGTTAGTCAAGCATGATTTCCCTTTTGTGAATCCATGCTGACTAGTCCTGAGCACTGGAGAAAAGGAGAGCATGGAATTCAGGAGAGTTTTACTAGCTACCTAGGTAGCTCATTAAAATCATTTCTTGTGTTCAGAGACACAGAATAGACAAAGAAGATGGGCTGAAAATCTTGAAAGAAAGGATTGATTATGTACTGTTTTCCTGCATGACCTGCGTGACTGCTGTGTACGTACAAATGAAATTATCCTTATTCTTTGATGCCTTGTCACAAATTAATATAATTACAACACATTTAGCCAAGATGCTGAAGTTAGTCTCAGTAGTTCTGGCTGAGGATTAGGCTCCTGAAGATGGAAGCTCAAATCTAAAGGAGGCTGTAGAGATGACTGTGTCATTAAGGATGGCAAATTCCACAATAAAAATGCATCTTCAGAATATAAATTAATTATTAAAGCTAGATGGAATTAGAAATTGGAAAAAAAAGTATTAGTGTAAATGTTATTTCAAAAACACTATTCAAACTTAAAAGGAGAACGAAACAAATTGATGTTCACTGTGAAACCTTTAGCAAGTGACATGAATAAACCAAATAAAACTGTGAAGCCACTGTGAGTTCATTGCTGAAATATTTAATAACATCTAACAGTTCAAAGAAACTGAAATATATTCCAAGCTCCTTTTTTTATATAAATGCCATCATGTGACAGAGAATAAGAAATGAACCATTTTAAAAATGCAGTTACATATATTTTAATATTGTCATTTTCTTTTCTTCACCTTACCCCTTATTCTCAAAATATGCTAAGAAATAAAATTAAAACTAGAGAAAATGCAACTAAGAAATGGCCAATGACAGGACCCAGGGCATGTCATGAAACTTCTCTGACTCAAATCTCAAATCCACAATCAGAAACATTTTTATTTATTTATTTATTTTTAAACTACAGTTTCTCTGAGTATCTGTTCCATAGCTGCTACTCCTTCTCTGTAACTATATAATCGAGAGGTGGAGTAATTGATAGAGGAATTATTGCTGCACTCTGGTTAATTAGTCCAGAAATGAATTCACAGACATTCTCATCTTGCAAACAGAACTTGACCATTGGTATATCATAAGTCCTGCCCAGTTGTTTTGTTTAAGCTCTCCCAAAGTGTATATACTTTGCAGAAACAAACAACACTGTATCAAAAATGCTCAGGACTGACAAATCACAGACCCCCCAAAAAAGAAAAAGGCCTATTTAAAAGTAGGGATGATGCTGTTCATCTAAAGGTTATATAAAATATATGACAGCATATAATTGTATGCTTATTATTTAATGCATAGGACAAAACACCCTACACAGTTTTACAGATTTCAGCAGGGCACTCCATGAAGAGATTAAAAAGCAAAATTGTGCTCTGAGTTACAGCTGGCTTTGAATGAACTACAGAATAATTTTATGAATTTGGTTATGTCTAGCACTTAACCACGACATTGTAACCTTAACTTTACTGTAGTTATTTGGAGATGGAGGATATTCTTGGAGCAATAAATTCATTGTTGTGTTTGACCAGGACCCTTTAACCAGAGCTGTGAAAACACATGCACCAGGTCATGCAGTGAGTGATTTACCTCACTGAAAAAAACATTAAAATAGAGAACACTGTGGTCTTGGAGATATAGAAGTATTTAAGTATTGATTGCTTTTGCTAACACATTGTATACAATTCTAAGCAAATGCAAGATCATTTTTTGACTCCTTTCCTTTAAATCCAGACCTTTATCAGTGAATTCCTTTGGAAGACTGCAAAATATGAAGCAGTTTCTATAGCTGACTCACTGATCTCACTTGGGCTTCAATTGATTTGGCTTCTATAAAATAAATAAATAAACCACTCCATGTGAAGTGAATATCAAAAGAATCAGCAGCATCTCATCTCCTGCCCACTGCTAGGACTCCTACTTCATATTACAGAAAAGCAGAACAATTGGCCTTCAGAGGAGGAGGGAACCTGTTTCCTCTTTAAATCAGCAGCAAAGCCTTGGAAGCCAAGAGGGTCATCTCTGCATTTTTGTTTCTTGCACTGCATAAATCAATCATTACCTCTCTGTCTCTCTTTCTCACATGTGCAGATACAGTCAATGCAGATAGTCAAAGGTTCTGTTGTGATGTTAATACTTGTTGCACGCTCTATATACATAAATACCTCTGTAAATTTGACCTGTTAGCGTGACTGCTCCCCTTACTGTGAAAAGATAAAATTCTGCACCTGATGAAGTGAATGAAGTATCCAATGTATTGAATCTTTCAGAGGAGAGATGATGATACCCTCAAACTTGAGTTTGAGCTGAGTAAAGAACTACCAAGGCTCCAGGCTCACCAGCTTCCCGTAATACATACAGAGGTTGACTCAAAAAAGAGGACCCTTACAGAGAAAATTTCACCTTTAATTGATTGTTTCCCTTTTACAGAAAGAAACATATGGAATTTTGTGTCATAATTGTGCACCATAGTGGAGAAGTCCTTTTAAAGTCCCAAGCCATCTGCTTTCTTAGCAGATTGTCCATCTCTTGAGAATCACCTATCACTTCAGGGTTGAAGTGTAAGACTGTAAAGAGTGATAGAAATTTCACTATTTGCCATCTTCCATCCCACCTACTTCCAGGTGACAGCAATACCTAGAAGTGCCACAGCTAATGGAGTTGCTAGAAGGTATAATAACATATACTCCTTCCAAACAAGAAGATTTCATCAAGCTAAATGTTATGTGAGCTTGAGGAAAGCAAAACTGTGGAAAAGTAGCTAGACAGTGCATATATTTTATTTTTATTTTCATCTTCTCATTCATTCTGTGTCCTGTACCTGTGACAAAAAAAAATGTGAATTTATTTTCAACATGTGGTTGTGTATGATACTTCGAAATACAAAGGCTTAGTTCTGTTTCCAATTAAGTCAATAGCAAACCTCTCACTGACCTAAGGGTCAGCAAGAGGAGGCCCTAATTTACCAAAACTTGTAATTTTAAAAGGTAAGATGCTAAACTGATTTGCAGACCTCTGAAATCCAGTCACAGTGACCTGTATGGGTTGGCAACCCATTTCTTTGGCTCTTCACTGGAATTGTGAAAATTCCTTGCAGCTATCGTATTAGTCTTTGTATTAGCATGCAAAACAGAGCTTCCTAGTCTGTGAATATAAGCTGGTCATATAGCGCTTTTTCCTTCTCACTTCCATCTATTTTCCCTGTGGTTAAAACTCATCTCTGAACTTCAAAAAGTTCTAGTCAAAGAATAGCACTTCAAATATATAACCCTAGGTGTGAAAAGGTTGAATCACCATGGATGAATAAAGAAAATTGTGTGAAGCAGTCATTAAAGACAAACTGAAAGCTCTGATCTTCTTGGTTATCTATAATAACAATTGTTACTGTGTAGTATGAGAAAACTCAGACAAAATAAAACTTACAACTGCTGGGTGGTCCTCTTTGATCACTCCAGAATACTCATGATCTATCACAACTGAGTATATTCAGTTATAACATAGCATTCTTAACTTCCTATATACAAAAACACCATTCTGGATGACCATTTCTGCATCTCTAGAAGCATCCTGTATTGGTTACTCAATTCCATTTCAAACAGAAAAGGAGGTGACCAGGATGTTAACCCATTCATGCAACCATCCACCCAGGATATTAACCACTTCATGCAACATACAGACGGTTCCCAGAACAGGACAGTGCCTGGAGACCCCTGAGTGTACTACGAGATCCTGAGGACAGTCCAAAATCCCCACATGTAGAGATTCTGCAGCGATTAGTCAAACGCTTTGTTGTGACGGAGTGTGTGAGGGAGTGTGTGAGGCTGGGTACAAGTTCAGTCTCAAACTAGTCAGTCGTGCAGAGACTTGCAGAGAGCTGGTAAACACTCTAGGAAATTAATGACTAAACACACTCATTTTCACTGCATGTCCTAAAGACCTCTGTGTTGTTATAGTCACTGTGGCTGTGGACTGAGGACTGTGGTTCACTAGTACGTGCCTAGACAGTAGAAAGAAATCTGCTTCAGTGTAAGTAAGATTTTAATGTATTTGTAATTCTGTATTTAAAACAAAGAGTCTGTATTTGGCCCATTTCTGATCTAAGGGCAGGGAAATCTGTCTCTAATGTTTAAATTATATATGCTCAAGGGGTAAATTTAGAAGACTATTAGTCCTTCCCAATTTCTCCAAAGTCTTCTTTCAGCATCTCCTATAAGCTGTATAGTTCCTCAAACTCAGAAAGAAACCAGGGAATAATTCTGTCTTTTCTAAATGCTAGAAGGCCTTTCTGAGTTTGCTGTGTTGTTCTTTTGCTCTGAGGTGCACTATACATCTAATTCATCAGAACTCCTGTACATGCATCCATAGTTCCGCTCTGATAGAGCTATTGCGTTTTATCTGCTTTGGGAAGAGAACTGTAATCAATGTGATGCCTGTTCTTGAAGGCATCTGGAAATTGTCTCTGTATAAGCTTCCTGTAAAGTGCAATGGAAGTGAAGTTTGAGGTAAACAGCTAGCAACAGAGTCCAAAGTGATACAAAATCAGGTGTAAGAGTAATCTCTTTTTGAATTTAGAAGCTAGAATACCTGCAAAGTTTCTCCTTGCCCTATTCTTCTCCCTTTGTTACAATATATAAGCAAATACAAATTTTGCTTTATATACATAATACACCTCTACAGGGTGATAACAAGAAATAATAGAGCTGTTTCACATCATTCTGATTAACCTGTGTGCTGTCTGAAAATGCTGATTCCATTAAAACATTTTGCAGCAACATATGAATTTCATCATAATTGACAACAAGATATTATCAAAGTTTCATTTCAACTTGATTGTTTCATTGTGTATCTAATATAATATAATTGACGAGTGATGAAGGCAACCTAAAATTTTAGGATTTCACTGAAATCCTAAACTGAGGAATTCCTCAATAAAGTTTTTACATTTGAAAAAGGCAAACAAGTCAATGAAATGAGTGACAGTATTTCTTTTATCTTCTTGCAAGCTACAAGAGGTAACTTTTCTTCTTATTTGCAGACAGAACAGCTGGAATAATCTAGCTTTACTTTTGGGTCTCACGAGAATATGTATTGCAAATAGCTCTCTTTCAGTGACTTTTCCAAAAGTTAAAGGTAATCTAACAGACTAACAAACAGCTGTATAATGATAGATTCACTAAAGGTTACTTAAATTTACCAAATTAGGCCCTTGAAATCTGTGGCAGTTGGATCAGGTCCTAAAGCATATTATAAACTTTCAAATGCTTCAAAAGATGTTGCAGTCTGACATTTTGTCAAAGATGTAGAAACTGTAATTTCAAGTCTGTAACTTGGGAGTTGAAAGTGGGAGTTCACCAGCCTGAAACAGGAGAACTTTCAACTATGGAAGCACAGAGTTTTTAGTAGGGTGTTTCAGCAATTAACATGACTGTTTAAGCGCTTTATGGAACACTTTGGACTTTGCTATATCCTTTTATGTAACAAAAAAGGAGTCTTTAATTTGTGGCATCTCAAGAGTGCTGTGTTTACCTTTTTAAGGTCAGATAGATAACTGTGTATGAGTCAGGGTGGAAAGGAGGGGATTTGTGATTTTTTTTTCTCTCTCGCTTTTCTTTAATCTTCTTACTGCAGGAGCTCTTTTTGATTCAATAATGACATTTGGTGGTAATCCCAGAAGAGTAATAATTTTGCCTGAAGTCTAAACTGAGTGAATGGTGATCTTCCTTGCTGTCAATGACCTATAGATGACATTTTGTACCTAATTAATTAGATGTCTTTCTTTTGAAAGAAATGGCGCATCATGCATAATTAGAAGAGGCATCAAAGTTGGAGTCATTGGCTCATTAATCTAATGGAGCTAGCCTATGGCACTTAAAGAACATTTGTATTACTCATGTTGTTTGTGCTATTTTATGAGCAATCAGCACTCTCTGTAACACTAAGCCTCTTGATGGTTTTCGTTTTTCTTACACCTAAAGAAAAGATTTAGATTAGTTTAGAATACAGTGAATGCTATAACCTGTAATATTTGTAATCAGTCAGATATTAAGCGTTTACAATATGATCAAATAGGTTGCTAGACACTAAAACACTGATTTTCCTGTTGTTTACAAGAAGAATGGGAGAAAATTCCCAAATATGAGTTTTCTCCATCTTTGGGGAGAAAGCACATATAACTATAAAATTGATAGTGAATAAAATTAAACTGTTAATACACTGGAGGAAATAATGCATTTTATTGATGACTTTTTAAGGACCCAAGAATGATGAACTCAGTGTGGAATGAACTCAGTCATGAACACATGCATGCAAGAGTAAAAGGGTGTTTTGTTTATTTATCTTTTTTTCAAGCTTCTTACCATTATTTTGTTGGGGGTTTTTTTAATAATATTTTTGAAATATATATAAAGATATAAAACACATGATTTTTGTAAACCAGATTAATTATCAGATTTTCTGGATCCATTCCATTCTTAGAATGAGAGTTCCAGAAGTTTAAAATTCACTGTCAGCCCATAGTTTGCCAGATTGGTCCATAATCCCTGATAATTACTTCTCTGGAGAGTCTGACTGCTTCAGCTTTACTAGGATTTGTTCCTGAGGAATGCCTGTTTATCTCTTTCTGTCTCAGAGAAAATAGTTCAAGTAAACTAAGTTGTACCTTACCATACTATGTAGCATGCTTAAAAATATATCTGGCAACAACATTGGAAAATTAGGCATCACTGAAAGTTTCATACTATAATTTATAGAAAATATAGAAAAATCACATGCTTTAGCTATTCAACATAAGAATATAGATGTGGCTGTGAATATTCTTGCATGTGAAGGTTTTATATATGCTACTATTGAACAAGAAGACATATATTTCTTCAAAAATTGGGCCAAATCTGAATTTCAGTGAAAACGTAAAACAGTCTCTTTTGTTGTCTTTATATTTGTGTTTTCTTACAATTCTACTTTATTACAAATTTGGAGCCAGCTAAAAGCCTTACTCGGTTTTCCTAAGTCAATCAATATTTCTTCTATTGCAGGTATTTTTATGATTTATGAATTTTGTGTTTAGATCTTTATGACAGCACCTCAAACTCCCCCAGGAAAGTACTTTACAGTTACAGACCAGTACACTTCTTCCCATACTTTTTGACCCCATACTTATTATATATGTCTGCACTCGTAAAGTAGAACCCATTATCATTGTTCTTTAAATGTTAGACTAATCTCTACCTGAGTTTACACTGTCAATTTCCCAGACAATTTTTAGCCCATTTTTTCCCCAATAGTTCTCACACACAATTTGGAAAACTATTCTCAAAAGACAGTTTGCACAAAAGTGCAGTGCTTTTGAGGCTAAAAGAATTCTGAGAATATGGCCAAGCCATCTCAACTATCACACACAGGGAATAGATCCCTGACACTTCTTAGTTTACTAGTATAGCTGTGGCCCTTCTATAAAAAAATTTATGTGAAACTGTGTGTGAACATATGTGATGCTGCATTAGTCAGAATAATCCTAAAAATAAGACATTTAGGTGTCAGTCTTTGTTTCTCAAGAGACAGGAGAAGACTTTGTGGATTGCTAGTATGTTGACTTAGCTTCCAAATTTAAGGAAATCAGGGATTCTGTGAGCAGCCTTTGTCCTTCTGCAAATCTAGATCTACATATTCCGCTTTTCTTTATGTTTATTAAATATCTCAAGTTATAATGAAAGTATTTATTTTTTTTTACAAATATTCTGTAATTCCCACAGCTCCACGTGATACATTTTCATCTTTTACATGAGCTCAGAACCATAGCACATGAAAACAAGATCTCAAGAAAAACATACTGTTGGTATTAATATTTGGAGAAGAGCCATCTTGTGTGTTGAATTATCTACAGGTCTTGTGAAAAAAAAAAAAACATGCAATTGTGCAGTTCAGAACTGTTTCATCTTCCACACTATAAGGTCGGCAAATCTAATGCATCTAGTTCTGGCATCTGTTATATTTTGGTTTTCTTGACTTTGTAAATTTTAAACATGTTCTTTTAACTTATATAGTGGTATAGTGCAATGTATGAACTTATGAAATAAAAGAACAGAACAAGTCATCATGTCAATATATTTGTAGTTCGGCACCGAGACTGGAACTTTCAGATCAATGCCAAGATTTAGGTAACTTGAGCTAGGAGGCAGTCATTCCTCTGTGTGATCTCAGCTCTCCCATGATGTCTCATTTATGCTCATTTACGGGCTCTCCATTCATCTCCTTTTCCCCCTCTTAGAATCCCAGTCCTTTTCTTTTTTATTTTTTTTCCATCCCAATCTCCAAGTTCCTGTCTATCCTCAAAGCTCTTATATCCATGACCAGGCAAAAAATCTCCACCACCAAATCTTTGACCCTGTTTCCTCATTCTCTCAGAACCTCCACAGATGACATTAATTCTGGTATTTCCTGTCCTCTGTTTTTCCCATTTCCTATTTACTGTCTCTGTTTACCTCCCATTAACAGTATACTTTTGTCCTTTCATCAAGTAAGTAAGTCATACAATTTCTTCCTTTATGTTACTTGTTCAAAGTTAGTGTTCCCTGAAAGCAATGGAGAAGCTGCAAGGGAAGAAAAAAATCAAAATCATCTTTATCTTCTTGCAAATCCCTGTTTCATTCCTCCTCTTCTTTCTTCATTCCTCTGTCCTCCTCCTCACTTCCATTCCTTTCCCTTCCACCAGAAACAAATAGATGTTGTCTGTCCAAAAATGGTTACCCACTCTGATTTGAATCCCTAGTACCTAAAACCTAAAATATTTGTAAGCTACTTCTTCTAATACAAAAGTAGCATAAATGAGTGTATATAAGCTACATATGTAGGAAATTGTCAGCAGTATTTTTTTCCTTCAGGCTGCAGTAACTTATGTATGAATTGTCTTTTCTCAAAATCTATCTTTTCAGCTGACTGGCCTTCTTAAGAGCATCACTCACTTGTGGATGTAAATAAATGATGACTCATTAATGGACGGGTGCAAACAGGTGTACTTTGCAGAGGAATAGAACTGAAAACTGCACTCCTCACTCCTGACACGTTCATTTGGCAGGAGCATTACTGAAATAGGCCAAGGTATTTTCGGAGCAAACAAAGCTTTCTGTCATATTTCATTCTGACTGTGTTCTTGCTGCAAACTTCTGAAATGCACATTTACCAATGTCTTGAGTGACATCTCCTGGAGAAAGTAAACATGGTCACCCAAAGCAATCTACCAGTGAAACGTGACAAGGAAATGTTTGGAAATTGTGTTCCTGAAATTTTATGTTTGGCAATGGAGATTTATGCAGCAATTTTATTTCCTTTTCAAGTCCAACTTCATCAAGATACTTCTTTTTTCTCCCTCTCTCACAACTGCCCTAGCTGAGTTGACTCAAAGTCCTTGCCTGGTGACATAGTAACTGCCATAAAACAATGCGTCCATTTGTCTTTATTATTGCAGCTTATGACTGGGTGTCTCAGGAGAGCTATGTAGGTTACCCTTATTCCATTGACATTGAGGTAAATCAAAAGAGACTCTGCAGAAAGCTGTGGACAGAAACCTGATAAAATTTGCTTAAAGAAAATTCAGACCAATATACAGTGAATTACCAAGAGATGAAATTAATGTAACTCCAGTGGAGTTTTCCTTCTGCAATGATCTTTGGGGTAGGATGTCTTTTCTGCACAATGCAGTGCACAGCAAAGCCATTCCAAAGCAGTCGGATTAAATAATTGCACTGCTAGGAATAGTCTGTTTCCAGGAACCAAATTAGCTTATTTAGAACTAACTTTGGAATTTCTGTACTGTGCACCAGAGACATACACTTAAGATCAGAAGCAATAAGAAAGAGAACAGTTATTCCCTTCCATATGTTCCCAGAAGGTAAATACAGGTTGGAAAAGCAATGGATCATTCATCCTCAGCTCATCCTTTTCTTATATTTTAATTCTATTTTACAGATGACAAAAGTGAGGGTAAATGCTTTCCACAAAAATATGGTTTATTGCTTTATAGTTACCTTCAAGCATGCTGCTATTACTTTCATAGTACTGCTGCATTCTTTTGCAGGAGGAAAAAAATTGGTAAAAATGAGATGTTAAAAGGGTAGATAAAATAATAAAAGCATTTAGATGATAATGAAAGAGAAACACACAGTACACACAATAATCCTTAATACACAATAATCCCTAAGTCAACAAGAGAATTCTTTGATAAAATCAAATCTTTTCAAAAAAAAAAAAAAAAACTTTATTCATTAATACTTCCATAGCATGGAGCAAAACTAAGATCAGGTCTTTGCTTCAAATTCCTCCTTGTCCTAATTTACAAGAAGGCCTCTCACACAGCATACTGACTCAGGAAGATTTGGAAAGTGATTTTTTGATCATTACTAGATTCCTGAAAATAAAATGTTTATCTAAAAGGCTTGGAGGAATCACATATCTTTATGTAATTCTATATAATTGAAACTGCTCCTAACGGCTGTAATAATTTTGTTGAAAAAGTTTTAAGCCAGATAATTGTTCCTTCTGCAATTATCCAGACACCATTACATACTAAGTTAAATTAATTACATACATTGAGATACATAGACATTACACAGCCTTACATGTGGTGAAAAAATGGCTACTTTGTCTCAAATGATGCAAATCAAACAGAGAAATTTCTTTTAATTTTGTCAGTTCCATCTGTGCTACTTTACAACAACCGCATCAAGTTTGGACAGTGTTTGCAAACAGAAATGGACCCTCTTTCACTTAAATATTGATCTTGAAGAAGAAAAATCGTAGACTGTGAGTATATAAATTCCTTTGCTGTCTCCCAATGTCTCCCAACATCCTCATTCAGCTTTTTTTTTTCTTCAACTTTGGAAATATAATTTGGAGTTCTTTAAGTTCCTTCAACATTTTAGTTAAATACCAATGCATTTAAGCCACGGTGGAGTTTGCTGAAGATTTTTAAAAAGACTAAAGAAGTCAGGCACACAGATTTAAATGGAAAGGGAAAGACCAGTGTCTAACTCTTGAGACTGACAGAATTCTCAGTCAGAGTACAGTCAGACTCAGCTTGTAAAAAATCATGAGGAAATACACCAGCAAGCTTGAAGAATTGCATTGGCTCAAAACTCACAGATTTATTCAAAAATAATAAATTTGTATATATTTTTTTCTAATTCCAGAACTGAGTTGGGTATTTTTGTTGATTTTTGTTTGTTTGTTTTCCCTAAGATTTTAAAAGCTACAATTGGAGTCATACCAAGAGCAATAGTAACTTTTCAATTTATGAAAATAAAGGGCATCAGACATTCCTGTGAATATCTATAAAATATACCATATATCAAGAGATACAGAACAAGACTGGACTGTGAAATCTGATAATGCTGCAGCCCCCAGCACTGTCAGAATGATTAGTGAGAATACAAATTCTCTTTTTATCTGAACAAAGAGCTGGTGTTTGGTGTTTTAGACCTTCTAAATCTTTCTGCCCAAACCTCCCTCCTTTAAGGTATCACAGAACACCTTTTGAAAATCTTGTGCCACAGCCATGGCAAATGAGGTCAGGTAGTTCTCTGGGCTAAGTCTAAACTCCTGTGAAGTATTTGAGACATTTGCTGTCTTCAAAGGGCATTGCAGCCACTCAGCAAATCATCACTCCACCCTTGTTGAGTTTGTTCTTCTTTACTAGCATCCAGCACAGTACAAGTTGATTTGTAAGATAACAGCAACAGTCTGTGAGCCTGTAAGCCTGTGAGCAACAGACCAAAAAAGGAGGTGGCAAGCTCATCCACACCTCTTTTCTCAGCCTTTTATCCTCCTTGCCTTTTAGCAGAGGAATTCCCTAAAAAGAGGTGTAAAATCTGACCAGACACAGCTCTGTCTACCCAAAAGGCCAGCATCATCACAAGAATTAAAGTGAAATTCCTAGCTAACAGACAGGGAAACTTCTCTTAACATGTCTTCCTAATTCAGTAACTAATGTCAAGATTTATGTTTACACTTTATTTTCATTTAAAAATATGTAAAATCTATTATACCGTCAGACCTTCTCCTGGAACAGTTTTGATCCCCTGCCTGTTATTGTTGCTTTGATATACAAATTTTGTTTGGCAACTTAGGCTTTTGATCAGAAAAAGAAAGAAGTGTTCGAGGCTGACAATGTCCCTCACCTGCATCCTTCACTTTTCACATGGAGTACTCATGGAGTAGCTCACGTTGCTCAAAATCCTCACCTTGAGCGCTGCACTTCCTTGCAGCTGCTGGATGCTCATTGTATCTGAAGGTTGGTATAGGAGACCTACATGAAAATTTCTTCAGGGTAGAAAAGTTCCTAATTGGGAAATCTGGATTGATGAAGCCTCAGTGGGGATCTGTTATAGGAGTTGGGTAGGAAATACGGCCCGATACAAAACTTCCTGTTGTGCTGCTTGTTCTAAAGGAATGTTTCCCTACTGTGACAGCAGTTGTACCTTGCATGCATGAATGAACTTCCAAAATGACCATGTTATTATATGTGCCTTGAGAGAAGCCAAAGATAAAGGCTACATACACACACTGTGTGTTTAAATCTAAAAATACTCCAAAGCCTGTAAATAGAGCTAGAGAAAATTAAGATCATAATTTCCTAGCTGACTAACAAGGTTGCAGCTAAAAAAGGTATTTGGCTGAATACGGTGTGAAAATAGAGTTAATAATAATAGCCAGTGGATTTGATGGGAAAATACTAGTTGAAGATCAACCTAAAGGAAAATACTAACTGAAACTCAGGCTGTTTCTGTAGACAGCTACCTGCCATGCCCCTTTCCTGCTCTGGCATTGCCTGCCTGTACTCATTACCACCTTTGCCGTATGCAGAAGTCTCTGTGGCCTAACTGTGGATAAGGATAATTCCCATCAGCTGCAATTTGTGCATATCTCAATTTTCTAGCGAAAGAGTCATGATTACCACTGCCTATAGAATTCTTTAAAAATTCCCCTATTATCTGAAACAATTCATTATCCAAACCCAGACAGGGCTCCACACAGGATTGGGGGATTAAATTAGTAGTGCATGCACTAACAATGACATTCTTTGGGTCGCACACAGATTCCAGCTATGATCCCACAAGTTCTTAAATGTAGCCAAAGGGTCAAGGAAATGTATGCTCACAAAGGATTTTAAGATATTTTGATACAAATAAAGAAGTTGAACATCATTATCTGTTTTCTTTTTATCATCTCAGTTCAGGATTCTTTCAACATTTTGGAAACTGTAGTTACTTTGGAATGTAACAGTAGCAGAATCCTGTGCAGTTTGATTCAGCATTTCTACAAACTTTGTAAAAGAAAGAAGGAGCTCAATTCAGTTACTTAAATCACAACCTGGAGTGGGGTAATTTTTCCATCCTTGAGGTTGCAGTCTAGGGCAGTGTGAGTCTCTCATAGGTTTCATAGACTCATAACCTCATGAAATTCAACAAGGTCAAGTGCACGGTCCTGCACCTGGGGAGAAACAACCCTAGACATCAGTACAGGCTGGGGACTGATCTATTGGAGAGTAGCTCTGCCAAGAAGGACCTGGGTGTCACGGTGGAGAACAGGTTGACCATAAGGAAGCAGTGTGCCCTTGTAGCCAAGAAGGCCAATGGGATCCCAGGGTGCATTAAGAGGAGTGTCTCCAGCAGGTCGAGAGAGGTGATTCTACCCCTCTACTCAGCCCTGGTGAGGCCACATCTGGAGTATTGTGTCCAGTTCTGGGCCCCCCAGTA
>JAWLRI010000455.1:68023-79928 GCA_034781795.1 Crypturellus tataupa | reverse complement strand
CTCCTTCTCTGGAGATCTTCAAGATCCGCTTGGATGCAGCCCTGTGCCACGTGCTCTAGGTGGCCCTGCGTGTGCAGAGAGGTTGGACTAGATGACTTCTAGAGGTCCCTTCCAACCTTAGGCATTCTATGATAGGTCTTTCCTAGGTACAGCACCTACCTCTCTTTGGTGAAGGTCTTAGATATGTGTCAAAGAACCTAAAATATCATTAGGTGATAAACAAATATGCTTAGTAACTGAACTGCTTTCTGAACAAAACTAGTTTAGCATTTTTAAATGACAAACTTCTCATTAGTTATTATCTAATGATAATGAAAAACTTTCAAAAAATGAAAAAAAAAAAAAAAGTAGCTGTGGGTAAAGTTGAGTGATCCATATCTAAATTCTGTGGTTTCTGATGTGGCAGTACTAAGAACTTTTTTTTTTGCTTTTTTAACTACTTTTTGTTTGTACTTTTTAACAGCTTCTATTAGTATTAAACATTAGAGCATTGTCAATTGGTAGCTCTCAGGAATCTATGTTGCAAAATCTACTTTCAAAAAGTCATATTCTGCTTTGTCTTCAGGTTTACCAGGAAAGAAAGAATTCACTTTTTAAAATCTAATCCATCAGAAAAAATGTATCACTTATAAGACAATAATCTCTTGGAAGTATACTTTTGGATTTGCAGATTAACTCATAAGTAGCAGATGAAAATACTAGCAACTTTTTTACAGAATTTACCCAAAACATTATGATCTATATAATGCTATTTTTTCACATACCCTGGACACTATTTAACTGGGTAAATTTTGGGGATATTATGTGATTTGGATCTATGTTTCCAAGTAACTGGAAGCTTATACATGATATTGAAACTAAAAGTCTAAAAAAAAAAAAGTGAGCTTATACATGATATTGAAATGTTTAACACATTTTCATTTGTGTATATATCAAAGATTGGTTTGAAAGCAATTTTTGTACTGAATTATATGTTCTTGAGAATAAACTTTTGACAAAGAAATATAACACCTATTGATTTAGGAGATTCTGGAAGATTGTGCTTTATTCCTAGGATAATATTTTATATGGAAATCTCATCATCTCTATCTTTGTTGAAATTGAATTATTTTTGTTTTCTTTATTGCATATTTAAAAATGTTGGATCTTAAGCTTTGTGGATATAGAGTGTGTTTTTTTTAAATATGTGGTATAATAATAGGGATATAAACAACTCTGCAATAGCATCTCTACATTTGGCCATTGAGACAAAGATATGAACATAAAGAGTCTCTTGAATCTATCAGGCTCTGCTGAAAGTAAATAGAAAAACAAACAATTTACACAGCAAGCTACACCTCTAAAAAGAAAGCTGTTACAAGAAAAAGTAGCAGCTAACAACTGACAAGCACAACCGAGAAGCACACTCTGGTTTATAGTCAGATTACAAATGTAAAAGAATTATCTGTATGGAACATGGAAGCTCTGGCTCCGTTTTTACTTTGCGTAGAGCAAAAAGAAAATAAAAAGAAAGAGAGAAGAAACCATACTTCAGTTTGAATCAGTTTGCACATTTAGAACTCTAGTTCCACAGATGTTCATAAAAAAAGACTGGAATTCTGTATGTCCAAGCATTTGCATCACTAGTGATGTAGTTGTACATTTATGGATAAACTTAGCATACAGGAAATGTGTATATTTATTGAAATACAATTCATTTGTAAACAATTGCAGTTAGATGGTTTTAGTGTTAGCGGCAAAGAAAGAAAACCAGATATCAGTTCCTTCTGTAGAAGGAAAAATAGTTTTATCAGGGGAAGTTCAGGTTAGATATTAGGATTCAGACTAAATATTAGGAAGATTTTCTACATGGAAAGAGGAGTGAAGCATTGGAACAGGCTGCTCAAGGAAGTGATGGAGTCACCTTCCCTGATAGTGTTCAAGAAATGTTTTGACGAGTACTTATAGATATGATTTAGCAGACATGGTGTTGAAGATGATGATCTTGAGTCTTAACTCTCCTAAATTTCCATAAAACTCAGTCTTTCATTAGGAGATCTCCTTGGAGGTTTAACCATTTTGGAGTAGCACCTATCAATCAGAAAAGATACCCCAAAATACATACTCTAGTAGTACAAGTGTTTTACCCACACAAAGATGTCTACTGCCATCTAAGGCGGCTTTGGTTCTCTTTCTTGGCTGCCGCTCTGAAAGATCACAGTATTCCATAGGTTCCAGATCACAGAATCACAGAATGCTTAAGGTTGGAAGGGACCTCTATAGATCATCTAGTCCAAACCCCAGCAGGAGCACCCAGCAACCTCCAGCAGGAACACCCCAAGCACGTAGCACAGGGTGGTGTTCAGGCGGGTTTTGAAGATCTCCAGAGAATGAGACTCTACAGCCTCTCTGGGCAGCCTGTTCCAGGGTTCTGTCACCCTCACATTAGGAAGTGCTTCCTCACATGGAGGTGGAACTTGCTGTGTTTTAACTTCCACCCATTACCCCTCGTCCTGTCACTGGTCACCACGGAAAAGAGCCTGGCGCCATCCTCCCTACAATCACCCCTCAGGTACTTGAACATGTTGATCAAATCTCCTCTCAGCCTTCTCTTCTCCAGACTAAACAGGCCCAGATTGCTTAGTCTTTCCTTATATGACAAATGCTCCAGTCCTTTAATCATCTTTGTGGCTCTCCACTGGACCCTCTCTAGAAGCTCCATGTCCTTCTTGTACTGGGGAGCCCAGAACTGCACCCAATACTACAGATGCAACCTCATCAGAGCTGAGCAGAGGGGCAGGATCACCTCCCTCGATCTGCTAGCAACGCTCTTTCTGATGCAGGTCAGAATCCCATTGACCTTCTCGGCCACGAGGGCACATCGCTGACTCATGGTTAACCTGTTGTCAACCAGGATTCCCAAACCCTTCTACATAGAATTGCTTTCCAGCAGGTCAACCCCTAATCTGTCCTGGTGTCTGAGGTTGTTCCTGCCCAGGTGCAGAACCCTGTACTTGTTCTTGTTGAACCTCATGAGGTTCCTCTCTGTCCAACTCTCCATCCTGTCTAGGTCAAATCATATCTGCCAGGCATATGTATATGTCTCATTTACTGGTACCTCACATGACACTATCCAGCTATGTTTAGGTAAATTATTCCAAATTCTAGTTTACAAATACTGTCAATATTTGGTGTCAAAGTTTAAGTATTGATGTCTTAAATTGAAGTTGAATTCTTTGTTCAAGACTGAACAAGATGAATGCCGTCTATAAGCTATGAGTCTCTTTTGTCCACCTTCTCCAAAAATTATTGTCTGAACTATAAACCCACTCCCAGCTGGATTCCTACATATTTTGACAGCTCCAAACTCCATTTTCAGGAGTTACTATATAATAGTACTTATCATATAATTTATAATAATTCGATTAATTTCTTTCAACTCTTCTGTTGAACATGCCTTGCAAAGGGTGGAAAATTTGAGGTTCCCAAGCCCTGATTCCTGTTACTTATGGAAACTAGAACACACAGTTTTGTTCAAAAGAAATATATCCATAGAAGAGCTGGGTGGGATTTTATCCTCACTTCCACCAAGAGGAAGATGTTCCATAACATTGTTTTTTGGGGTTGTTTTCTTTCTTTTTCTCTCTTTCTCTCTTTCTCTCTCTCTTTCTCTCTCTCTCTTTCTTTCTCCCTTCCTTCCTTCCTTCCTTCCTTCCTTCCTTCCTTCCTTCCTTCCTTCCTTCCTTCCTTCCTTCCTTCCTTCCTTCCTCTCTCTTTCTCTCTCTCTTTCTCTCTTTCTCTCTTTCTTTTTCTTAACTTTTTGAATGTGATGACAGCTTTAATGTTTGGAAAAGAAGGGGATGAGCCAGGAGCTCAGGGTCACCCCAGCATAGCATTACTCTACTGATGAGTACAGCTGACATAGGTTCTCTGCTTAGTTTGCAGGTTTCTGGAAATGCCTTAGGCATTTGGCTCTTGTGTTTTCTATGTGCTTCCCCCAAAAAAACAAGTCTTATCCAATTTCTAAGCTATAAGAAGAACTATATATAAGATATTGTGGCAATAAAGATAACAAAAGTATGTTTTATAAGAACCATAGAGCTAGAGATCAGAAGCAACATTAAATATCCAGATAAGCTGCATAGTGAAAAACACAGGTCCTCCAAATTATTCACAATAACTTTTTCAATCAAGTTAAAAGTTGATGAGCAAACCTGAATGCTTAAATAATGTGCATAAATAATTATTTACACATAGACATTTTGCAAAAGAAAAACTTAATTGATTAAGATGGTCATTTCAAATTATTCGTTCAGCCCAGCAGCAGGACACTAAGGAAGTTACTGTCTGGAGCATGTGATATACAAGAACCTGAGGGCAGTGAGTTCGAATAGCTCAAAGAAGATAAGGCAAAGCTGGAATCTAGCAGGAGCCCTACCACAGCCTAAAAGAGGAGCTATAGATGAAACAACATGAAACTTTCTTGAGGCTTGGACCCAAGAGACAACAATCACAAATTGCAGCAATGCAAATTGGCAACTGGATTGTGAAAATATTATATGGGAATTATATGGAAAAGAGGAATATCCACCTTGACAGGGGGAGCTGAGAGCTGGTTTCCCGCAGGCTGGGGAATCTCCACCTGGAAGAATTCAGTTTACAAGGCCTTGGGCAACCTGATCTGACCTCTACTTTGAGCAGGTGTTGACTAATTGGCACCCAGCAGTCCTTCCGATCCAAAATATTTCTGTGATTCTACTAATATTTTGAATTGAGATTTATTGACAGATGATATTTTTTCCCAGTTCACAGAAGGAAAATTCTTTTAGCACTGAATGAATTAGTGTGTTGCCTACAAACAGTTGGTAGTCCTGGGGCCCTGCTGTTCTCTGCCATGCATATACATAAAGTCATTCTTAAAATAAAGACTGTTTATTTTAGGTCTTTGAAGGCAGAATATGGATGCTGAAACAAAATCCGTTATTTCCAGTCTGAAAGAACAAAGTCTCTTCTCCACAAATGCATCCTTTTACTCATATTCCAGCATTCATGGACCATGGATCCAGCATACAGGACCTGGGTGGACTGTGCCACCCAGGTCCTGTATCTCTGAAACCAGGATGCAGATACCAGATGTTCTGAAGAGCTTAGTACTGTAGTATTAGTACCTAGTACTTAGTATTTTGCACAATATTTTGCATTTAATTTTTAGAGCAAAGTATGAATGAGAGCTGTAAAGTAATGCTGACTTTATTTTCTGGTTAAAGAGGCACTGATCAGAAAAGTAGTATTTGTTAATGGTGTATAATAATACAAAATAAACTAGTTCTTTTTCCTATGATATTTTATAAAGCATGAAAATATGTTCTTTGGAGTTGCAAGTCAGTTAGAAATTTATTGGAAAAAATATATATTACTTGGGTATCAAATTTACATACATTTGATTTGCAGAGGTAATCATCCCTACTTTATTGTAGAATATTGTGCACATGTTTTAATAGCATTCAAAGGCAACTAACATGATCAGAGATGGTCAGAACTGATTATATTGAAAGAAAAATCCGCTCGTCCTTATATCTTCTGAACTAGTAAATAAGAGCATAAAAATACACTCTATATTTCCCTGCTTCACTGCTTCTATTCTGTGCATCTAGAAAAGATGAGAAAGCAAAGAAGAGAGGCTGGAGGAAAGGGGAAAAGTTTTAAGAGGAGGTCAGGGTGAAATTCCTATGGAAAAGTGTAAGTGCTATCTAAGCACATCTGATTTTAAGGATCGGTAATTTAGGGGCAGTTTGTTGTTGTTTGTTTTTAACATGAGGTTTTGTTTTGTTTTGTTTCCACTGCCACTAAGGCATCTGTAATCATGCACTGAAACAATGTGGGCAGCTGAATGGATGGATGAAAGTTAATCTGTGAAAAGAAAAAGGAACAGGTAAAAGTTAGAGCTCATCTGGCTCAGTTTCCCCCATCATTTTATGACATGGCTCTTCATGCCCTAGGATAATTCAGGGAAGATCTCTTCTCTGTATAAACAGAGAATAATTTGTGGGGAAAACAGAATCATGTCAGCTTGCATTTACAGAGGGCAATACTGCTGAAAGAAGCACTCTAAGATATTATTTTTAGTTATATGAGAAAAAGCAGATCTTAGGCAATGACAATGGAGTACGAACACTCTGGGATATTTCTGTCTTCTGCGCCTTCTCATCTCTGCCTAAAACAGAAAACCTGGGTGAGCTTCTGGACAACAGCTGATGAGCGGATACATCCATCCATTCAGGCAGCATCAGGCTGTGTTGTTGGAGAGCACCACGATGTCTCCTTGGCTTGCACCTTGGCTAGCAAAATTCCTCCCTGCCAAAGAGTGGGACTGTCAGTTTTGACTGTGCTAATTTTTAACTGAGACTTGTTACAAATAGAAACACCGTAAGTCTTAGTGTCCAATAGAAGAATACCTGGACACTCTTGCTCTTTGCCTGCAAGCATGACAAATCCTCGCAAAAAAAAAGAAAAAGAAAAAAAAGAAAACACAGCTTGGTGGACATTTATATTTTCCTAGTATAATGACAGTTTTCCCCAGCTTGAGGCAATGAGGAGTGATAAAAAAATCTCCACTCACTTTTAGTTTTGGATCACTTCTGTACAATAACAAACTTGCCAGCCTGCTTATAGCAGCTCTGGGGCTAGTTTGCACTGACTGTGGGAACAGCACCGCTAAAACCTGGCCCTCCATCTTCCAATAAAAGTAAAGTACCACAATAATTTTTCTGTCACAGTGGCTGCAGCAAGTCACAGAGCAAAAAGAAAATGTGTTGTAGAAAAAAAGAACAGGCCTGGAAATATTGCCTGTTCTCTCCAGCACACTTCTACTCCCTGTTATCTGCTTAATTATCAATTGCTTTCAGCGCACTCCGGTGACTATCCGAGCCAACTCCAGTGAGGGGAAAAGGAAGCATCCCAAAATGATGTTAAATGGGCAAGCTAAACTGTAACACCGTATTAAATATTTTCTGTTTAGAAGCGAATAGGGCTGTATTTGATCTTGAAGTCCCCACACTCTCCCTTCATGGCTGCTTGCTCGGACTCTAAATCAGGGAAGCTGAGGACATGCTCTTCCTAGCAATCTGCTCTTTCAAGTTAAAATCAGCAGAACATGACCTTGCTGGCTCCCAGCGTGGTGCTGTGGCTGAAAGGGCTAATGTGAGTCTCGGCTGCATAAGCAGGGGAATACTCAGTTGGAGCAGGGAGGTTATTTTACCAGCACAACAGCATAAATGTTTATGTTTACTCTGGGACTTGAAGTAAAAACTGTAGTATACACAAACCCCTAGAGATGTAGCTGTTCTCCATGACTGCAATGTTTAAAGAAAAAAAAATGATAAGAGAAGGAGTCTGTTTACCACAGTAGGAAGAAAACATTTCATATGGATTTAAGTGCCAGGCAAAAAATGATAGGATCTAAAAGTACTGACTTCTGCAATATTTTTGTTAGTCTCGTGTCACATGTACAAGCTTTTCCTACATCAGTTTGAGCAGTGAATGAGGAACAAAGGACTTGTATATACTAAGAAATGTACTGTACTGCTTCTATGCTTAATGCTTTCTTCAGTCATCCTAAAAAAAAGGTTTTATATACAACAGTTAGCTTTGAAAAGCTTAGTGAACACCTAAATTCCCAGAAAGGAGAAAAAAAAAAAAAAGAAAAAAGAAAAAAAACTCCTCTATATATTAAAAGTAAATGTGCATGCCTTTGTTTGTTTGTTTGTTTCAATGTGTAAAAGCACAGAGTTTACATGTCCATTTAAAGTTTCACGTCATGCCCACTTTCCTTCATGCCCTTTTGAAGAAATATTATATTCTTCTAATACTGGTTTACAACAGCAATGCCAGCCAAGCTTTTACATTTCTTTTTCACGATTAGAGCATTTTTGCAGAGGAGAAAACTGAGCCACCACAAGGCAACAGCTTGCTCCAGGCCGTTCAGTGGGGCAATGAATGACGGTGGAAACCCAGTCTTGTTTTCCCAGGCTAATACTTACTTATCCACTCGGCCATACTGTTTGCTTAAGATCACAAGCACATTTTGTCTTTCAAGTATGTTATGCCTTACCTTAGAAAAGGCTTTTATTAATCAAATACATCTAAAATAAATTAAATATAGCAAGGTTTTAAGCCAGTTCCCAAGAGATTTGCACTATATATTTTGCATTTACAAATGTGTTGATCTCAATGGGAATTAGGATGTTCAAGATCTCACTTAGGTTTTGAGCCCAAAGAGCAAAACTCGAATAAAAATGAAATAAAACTGCACATAGGGCATCAAGGTGAAAGGGGAAATGTGCTGTGAGTTTTTTCCAGCCCTTATATTGAAAACAGCAGTTGTCCACGGGCACACTCTGAGTGACTTATCTTTAACTATAGAGAGGCAAAATTTGGGCCCTCAGGCTTCCTATTCTTATAAGTCAAAGATGCTAATGATGTGTCTGCCTACCAATGTGACAAAGAGTGCCACTGCTGAGACCATTTCTTTGAAGAAAAGTACAATTCTAAAACTTTCATAAGCTTGGACATCTTTTCTGACCTCATATAAAGTGTTATAATGTAATCTTAGTGGGAGCACCAGAAGTTCAAAATTCACTAAACCTGATGCAAGAGTTGACACAATGATAAGTTTTATAATCAAAAAGAACTTCAGCACAGTAGCTCAAAATTCAAATATATATATTTTCCCCCCTCATAAACAAGCCACTGCATAATTAGCCTATTCTGTGTTTTTTTAAGTAGACATTTGAACCCTTTCCAGTAGATACAGAATGATCTCAGGGAGATTTCCTGAAATCTTAAATGCCTGTAGCTTGAGCTACAATAAGCAGAGAGGACTGCCAAGTTGGAGGCTTTGTTTACAGTTACAGAGCAGGACACCATTTAGAAACAGCACATTTCTGAAGAAGGATTGTAAATTAGATGATAACAGGGTTCTGAATGCAAGGTTCAATGTCAAGTTGTTACATCAGCAAAAGCAATTTGAACAGGTTTTCATTTTTTTTCAAGCTTGTACCATTTATATCTAGGAAAGAAGGTTATTAGCTTAATGAAATACTCATTACAATAGAAAATATGGTATTGAATCATCCAATGATTTCAGTGCTCACCTTACATTATAAAAGATTTTAAAATATAATGAATAAAATTCATACTGAAAAATGACAGTGAGGGATGTGAAACCAGCAATTTTCTATCCAGCATTTAGGCATCTTTAAAAAAGAAAATAATGGCCTCATTAACTCTCCGTCTTCAGAGACATGGAATTTGTGTTAAGGATCTGTAGCCTCTGTGCTAGTTATCAAGAATTCAACCCACCAGGAATAACCATTCTGCCTAATTTAAAATCTTTGTGTCCAAAGAAGAAATGAAAGATTGGATATGACAGAGGTGAATGAAGCTGTCCTTCTTTTAATTTTATTTAACTCACCATAACAATCTTTCTTACTCTCTGTTGCTATCTCTCTACTTTTTCCTTATCCAACAGCTCCATCAAGTGTCACTAAGAGTTTCATTGCTTTTTGGTTTTGTTTACTTGGCTGAAACTTTTATTTTCAAAGATATGATAGAATTCTGAAAAGGTAAAATATTATTAAGGGTTTCAAAGATTCCTAATAACAGTAGATTTTGTTTCCTAAAGCTTCAGTTAACAGTTCTCAAAAGAGTTTTCCATCCATCATTTTCTGTGATCAAGATACAGAGATATATTTTACATATATTCTTATATATTAATTTATGTATATTCTTGCAATATTAATTTATACATATTCTTCAATATTTATTTCTTATATATTAATATACAAGAAATATCTACCTATTTATCTTTACTAAAAATCAATACATTTCTATATGTATATTCATATAATTGTATTTGTTGAGGATGAAGGACTCATCTTCAGTACCACAGCAATAGGGGCACGCTTGACCTCCCTTTGGAGACCTCCCCTTTGGTTTTCTACTTATGGACAGCAAACCAGTATTGCAGACAGATTCTATGGGCATGGCTAAAGGCAAACTGAAAGATTCAGTGTATTTGAGACCCTGAATCTCAAGCATATTGCAGGGGACTTCCTCCAGTTGCATCAGCTGGTCATGAGGACCAGCTCATTGAGTCAACCCACAACCTTAGGGTCAGCTGCAATGGAGATTGCAGGCACTGTTGAGAAAGCCATTGGGTGTCCTGGGCTGCTACAAGAGCTGCTGTCCAAACTTCTCGCAGTGCCAAAACAGAGTCTTGCACTGCTATCACCTACAGAAGCTTTACTTTAAAGAAAATATTTAAACTGACATCCGCATTTGAAAGAGTGCTGCTTTAAGAATGTGTTATAGATCAGGGATGAGTCCCCAGGCTTTTACATGCTATGCCTCCAGCTTAATGATTATTTAGTCAAGATATGCGCAGTGGAATAGATTGAGCATGGTTGACTGAAATTGTCCCATCACAGAACATGCCCTAATTTGGAGCATTCACATGGGAAGTACAGATTAGAAACAGCACAGACAAAGAAGGGAATTTTCATATCCTGAGTGGATTACATAACCATGAAGCAATCAAACAACAAGAGCAGGGACCAGGACTGTGCTAGCTTAAATTCAAGAGAAGTTTTTATAGACTCTACAAGATAATTCTTGGAAACTGGTGCTTTATGCGTAAGACAGGTATAAAAACAAGACCTAAGAAATTTTGAGTGCTTCCAAGGCAGAGGTCTCCCTGCGCATACCACACACAGTTCTGCATGAGAAGAACTTCAGATAATATTTGTAAGAAAATACATGACGAAAAAGAGTACTGGCAACAAAATGGTAATTTGGACAGAGTTTTGGACATGTAAGCATCAGCTCAGGAATAATTATGAAACTGAGTCTTTTTATGACTCTTAAGTGGATCAGAAGATTCAGTAGATTAGAGTTACTACTTGTGGAAGCTTTCCACACTGAAACAATAAATTGAGTTTCCTCTAAGTCCTGGTGGCTCTGCAATCTCTCCATTTCCTGTTCTTCTTTTAATATCCATTCAAAAGATATGACTACAATACACAGATGAATAACTAGGATGAGTGGGACCAATATTTGATGAAACTCTATGGTGATGCATCATGTATCTCTATCGTATGAACTCCATCATATTCACAGGTGTTCTTAGGTGTAGTTGCCTCAACTACTTCTATAATTTCTGTTTTCAATAAACATTAAAAGTCCCTTGTCTGGGATTTTTAACAGAGTGAATTGGATAAGAAACTGGAAAAGAACTTTGAAGAATTTTAAATTAAAAAAAAAGACAGACCTTTTTTGAGATCTTCAGTACTACCATCACAAACAAGAATTTATATTTGCTTAAAAGCTGTTTCACTTTTTTTTCCATTGAAAGTGAATAACTTGTTTAGGAATAATTTTTGTTTTTAGTAAAAACCAAGTGTCAGTAAAAATGACTTACCACTATATACATTGCCATTGCACACAGTTTTTTAATGAAAATTTGATTTAAAACCTGTTTCAGATCTAGTCTTTCTACATGTCAATGGTCCTTTCACAATATATTTACATAATCACACGCACACATATATAAATACTATTTCAGAAACAGATAGCAATTAGACTACTAATCTTTAAAGATATTATTAAAATTTATATTTTCAAAATATTTCACAAAAAATGAATATTTCAATCAACCTGAAATAAATTCTAATATGTAAACTACATCAGGAAAAAATAAAACACAGAAGTGATTTCACTTTTAAGTATGCTAGGAATGAGAATATATATCTACATATATGAAAGCAAAAAATCTTCCTTCCTTCCTTCCTTCCTCCCTTCCTTCCTCCCTTCCTTCCTTCCTTCCTTCCTTCCTTCCTTCCTTCCTTCCTTCCTTCCTTCCTTCCTTCCT
>JAWLRI010000455.1:37237-64111 GCA_034781795.1 Crypturellus tataupa | reverse complement strand
AGAGAGAGAGAGAGAAAGAAAGAAAGAAAGAAAGAAAGAAAGAAAGAAAGAAAGAAAGAAAGAAAGAAAGAAAGAAAAATAAAATGGAGATTACTAACAAGGGAAATGGAAGAAGGGCATTAGATGAACATACTCTTAAGACAGCTATATTACATATTAGTTAAATATTTTAATTCATTTTTTGTCTAATAGAAGAAAAGTGTACAGATGAAAAGCTGATGGTGGGGTAGATTAATTAAGCACTGTCCTGGTAAGAACAAAACAAGCAAACAAAAAAAACAAAAGAATCTTCTTGAGAATTTTAACGGCTAGCATTTATAGGGAAGGGAGGAGAAAAGAATGGTCACAGCTTCACTCTGCCACACCAGCAAGCACTGCTCATTGCCAGGGTAGGACATCATCATTTATTGTCACTTGGCTGCAGAAGCAAAATCAAGAAAGAGTATTGATTGTGAAAGGAAAAAGCTTCTTGTTTAATTACCAATAAACTTGCCTATATTTTTACTCTAACAATAAATAACCTCAAAGATTTTATAAAAGTATGCATTTAATGAATGAAAGTGAGTCAAAGATGTGAATAGTCAGAAAAGATACAAATTTGTCATCAGCTAACATTGAGGGGGAAAAAATCTCCTTCCTATTTTATTTTAGTAAAACTTACTGAAATCTATGGAGTCTAAAAATTCTAACAAGCTAATATAGAATGCAACTCTAAGGACAGATCCAAGTTTTTGCAGCTTCTTTGCTTTTGCCGAAGCACAGGAATGCTTGTTTTTCATCCAAGAGTAGAAAATCAGTGGAGAAGTAAAAAACAGGAATATATCCAAAATGAGATGCAGGAATCTGACTTCCACATCAGAAATCAAACTCTGAATTACATATCCAGGATTTACACGTCTCAGAAAGGGGTCTTAAAAATCAGTATGCTGAGTGGTGTCTAGGCTGTCCATTCAGAAAAAATAAGTATAGGCTCCTAAAATTCTCCCTCCTTCAGTCCTCAGAGGTCTTCTCCATCATCCAATTTATGCTTTCAGACAATTATATATATTACATGTATATATTTTCTGTCTTTCAGAGAAATAATGAATTTGTTTCAAAATTAGGAAAGATCATGACATTTTTCTTCCCAGATTTAGTTAGAGTAGTAATAACAGCTGGTTCTTTTTCTTACTTCTCCTGCCCTTTTATTATAATCTATTTTGTCATTACAGCACCTGCACAGAGAAGAAGAGATGCAGCTGCAATTCCTTCTTCCCATCAAGGGATTCAAATCTACATGTAAGAACTCTCAGAAGATTGTCCTGACAGGCAGAGGGGAGAAAAAATTTTCATTCCTTTCTGTAAAAGGCCTTTGCATCAGTAATTAAAATGAATTAGGCCAGAGAGAAGACAAGAATTAAATTCAGTTCTACCTAATTTTAAATGCTTACATCTAAGCTAGCAGTTGTTCAAGTTAATGCACCTAGCACAAGTGCCATTTGAGATGCATCAGGACTCCTGCTGCCGCTTCAAAAGAAGTGAGTTTCTCATAGGTCCTGTGTCATATCTTTCAGTTGCATATGGATGACTCAGATAAGCATTTCAAATGACATCTGCCAACACTGTGCTCTACAGGGAGTCATTTCAACCTGCAGCTAAGCCATCACAGTAAGAGCAAGTGTATTTCAAAAATCCTTTTCACTTATCTAAAATCTGTCACCTGTAATCTTCCCCTGACTGCAAAGGTGGGTTTGATCTCACCTGAATATACCTCTCTAAAAGTTTCACCTAATCTAAGACAGCCCTCTGGGTTCCTTCTATCTTCAGTAGTGTTGGGTTCCTCCAAGGAGCAGATCCAAAGATTATTCTCCATGATAGGGATAACCGTCTTCTAGAGCAGCCTCTGTGAACTGCACAGGAGTAGAGACAACTATGAGAGTGAATCAAGGCAGTCGAAGCTAAGAGAAGTCAGTTTCACCCTCTATGTCAAACAGTGCTTTAAAGAGCTGAAAATAGATTTACTCTTTGCCTTTAAAATAGAACAGAAATTTGCAACGTTGCATCCTAAAGCAGGAAAGCTTAATTCTCATTTCTAATATCCACAATAAATGGAGTATAGGGCAGAAAGAATCTGGAGGTCGTACAGTGGAGCCTCTGTACAAGTAATGCAAAATTCAGAAAAAAAAAAAAAAAGCTGTAAGAACTGTATGTAAGAACTGTAACTGTAAAGAACTGTATATAGAACAGTTCTACAAGGGAAAGATGTTTTCTAAAAACCAGCAAGCTCTCAAAAATGCTTGAATTTAATTTATTAAATAACATTTCTTTGCCCCTAGTAATCCCTGAAATCAATGTGGCTTTGAATAGTATTGCAAAGTGAATCTTGTTTTACGTAAAGAACACTCTAACAGAGATATTTGTTGAAAATTATTCCTTTCCAGAGTCAGATTCTGGCTAGTTGCCTACAGCACATTCATATCAGCCTGGAGGAAAAAAAAGAAAGAGAAAAGAGAAAAAAATAAAGCTCTTTTATATGTTTCTCTGTTTTGGGGCTTATAAATTTCCCCTAAAGTTAAATGATATTCTCTAGTAATAACAAAAAGAATTTGACATGAACATCTGGAAAATTCATTTTGGGAATATCAGTGAAAAGTTTTGATATATATATCTGCCACTGTAACCTTTCACAAAACATGTTTGCATTTTCAGTGCACATCAAGGCTGTCCTTGGAGTACACAGATGGCTCTGTAAACCACATGGCACCTAAGCCACTGTACACAGTTGACATGGAAACTGCTAGTCATCGCTGAAAAATTAGAGGTATTGTGGGTAAACTGCTTGTTCCTACTGTTTCACTGAGAACTCTTTATTTACATCTGAGGGGCATGTTGAACAAAAATTAGATAACAATTTACGGTATCTCATTAGACCACTTTGTCCACAGGGTTAAAAACAAATTAAGTATTTCAGCTGATTTTGCATTGCCCTCAATAGAAGACACTTACATGGCTTCACAGTTGAATAAGCAATGAAAGACAGTGCTTTTTCTCATGCATTCAGCTTGTTTTTTTTCAGCATATATCATCTTTATGATGTGTATGGATCTGAGGTTGAACTCACAAATTCAAAATTAATTACTTTAATGAAATATCAAAATCCATTTTGCTTTACTTAGAATTAAAGAGAACAAAGAGCAACCTCTATATATCCATGCCAACAATTTGCAACAAAAGGGGCATTTATTAGGATCCTAAATTTACCAGATTATAAATCTCATGGCAAATGATGGATCCAACAACTTACTTTTAAATATAACTATGGAAAATGTTGCTCCTATGTTTTGATGTTAGGCCAAAAGTTAATTTTAATATACATCTGAAAGAGTCCATGAGTTATTACTGGGTGTTCAGCATTTGGATTTCAGGTCTTAGGTTTACAAGTTTTTAACTACTAACCTTATTAGCCTAAATTAGTATTCTTCAAGGGTAGAATCATCTTTTTTTTTTTTTTTTTTTGATAACGAATTAAACGTTTAGTCTATGCTTCTCTGTCCATAAGTAATCATGTTATATGCACCAATTAGAATAGGCAGTGTTAAAATATACGTCTAATAAACTAAAAGGTAAACAACTCCTTTATTAGAAGAAAGGAAAAGGAAGAAATAATGTAATACATGCAGATGGTAGCTCTAGTTAATAATTCTTGTTGTTTTTGTTGTTGTTTTTTAATACAGAATCCTTCTCCACTGCCTATAAATTTCCCAAAATATATCTATCTGGAGTTAACTTTTAAAGAAGGGAAATGTTGGTCCTTAGCGCATGTCAAGATCAGTAGAAGTGGATACATTTACCCATGTAGAAATATAAATAATCACAACTTTCACTGAAAAGTTCTATTTTCCCTGAGCTATTGGAAAACAGATTTGAAATATGGTGTAGTCCTTTAATGGTCCAACATAAATATTGGGATAGTCATCTACAAACTGATAAACAGATGAATCTTTAAAAGACACATATTCTACAAATAATTACTATAATCTTGTTAGAGTTATCACCTAAAATTCTTACAGGTTCTACCTACATTGCAGCTGCTGTATCATGTGCCCACTGCACATTGAGGCCATTGTCAAGGAGTCAATGTCTCTGCAATTATTTCTTGTCTACAGTAATGCCCAGAATCATTAAATAAATAAATAAATAATGGTGGGCATGTAAGTCTTCTGATCTATCATCTTTTCTCCTTTGCTTTCTTATTGCCTCTGGCTGCTGCTTACTTCTGCTCCCAGTTAATCTTCCTATTACAAGCCTTCTATAGCCCTTTTACTGCATCATGGTCTCAATCCCTATTTACTCTCAAATAGTGTCCTCTTCACCTTATTCATGTTTCTGGTGTTCCCTCAGTAGCATTCCCACAAAATCCTCTAAACAAATTACAGAAAGAGCAAAAGGAGAGCAAAGGTGAATGTCCAGTGCTTTGCTGGATCAGGTTTTAGTGGACAACAGTTTACACAATGGGTCCCCAAGAGGAAGGCTTTACCTAGTTTTTAACAGTGACCTTAAAGATTCTCTGTATTACTTCAGTATTTTACTGTCCCATAATTCCACACACAGAAGCAGCTGAGGAAGAAACTAACTGTTGTAAACCTTTGCTAATCATAGGGTTTTTGCTATTCATGTATCATCCTCTTAGGTGCCACCCTTATGAAGGAAGAAAAGGAGGCCCAAAGGATTCCCAGACATATAAATGACTAGACAGTATCAAAACCTTCCCATTTCCCACACTCCGAATGAATGAGTTTCACAGTTTGAGTCTGTTTTACCACTCTGAACACTTTACACTGGACAACTATAACATCTCTGTCTTGTTTATCTTGTTGATCTCATCAAAGAGCTTATTCTCAATCTTTTGGGAGTCTTACTTGAGCCTTTCCAAAGTCTTGCTTAATGTAAGGATTCATCACAGTGATCCTAGGCCACATCTGTTGTTAATCCAATTAATTGTAATGCTCACTTCAAGCACAATAAGCCATATTTAAGTGTGTATATTGAAATAGATTGACTTCATCTTATAAATGAAGTGTTTTAGTTCAAAACACTAGTTGTTTGCCTCCATGAAGCAGGTGAAACACTGAAATATGTTTACCACTGTAAAACTCACCTGTTTTGATGTCTGTCAAAAATTGTCATTTTCATACCTGCCAGCTTCCTTCAACAAATAATCCAGTAAAGTAAACATAAAAGTAAAAATGAATACTTTTATATATTATCTCATACATTTTGCATGGAGTGCAGCTGATATCATAGATTCTCCCCAAATATCAATTAATTTACTCCATATATTTCTATGCTCCTATTGACTAGCTCTTGGTCTCACATTAATTAATTATGTACCCCTCAGCCTCATATCAATTAATCTTGTGCTCCCATAGCCTTGGAACTTTTGTCCCAGGCACCAATAACAGGGACCAAAAATCCCAAAGTCTATAGAAAAATCCTAAATAGTCAGATTTGCATTTTAACAATGACAGGTTGTGAGTGCTGAGCTGATTTTTAATGATGAATTTCCATGTTGGTATTCTGTTCTCTAACATCCTGATTTGGCTCTTAGACAATCAACCACCATCAATCTTTCCTTGATTTATTTTACTTAGGAGGTCATTTGCTTACAGGAAGCGCAGGCGCAAAGTATCCGGTCAGTGACCAAAATAATAATAAGAATATTTTATACTGATGAAGGTTGTGTTTCTCAAACGCTCTTTAAAAGATTTGAAAACCTTGCACTGGCAGGGAAAAACAAAACCAAACAAACAAAAAAACAAACAAACCAACACTAAGTTATTGTGAAGGTTATTAGTAAATAAATAAAAATAAACAATTTTGTCTTCTGCAAGAATATCTGTAGAATATAAAAATCTTAGTAGTATGTGACATGAAGATTAGTACCCTAATAGAACAACCATATTTAAAACAGTTTGGATTTTATTTTATTCTTTATGAAAATGTCAGCTGAGAGAAACCTTGTTATAATTCCCTCCCACAACCAGGAGTATTCAAAGCTAAAACAGTACAAAAAAAATAGTAAAAATTTAAGAGACAAAATACATTCTATGGATATCAAATCATCAAAGATATAACAGGCAACAGAGGCAAATGTTTTTGTAAAATATGTGCATCTAAAATGTCTGTTTTTTCTCTGAAAAACAACAATGAAAGCAATGTTTGATCTCAGACATGTGAAGTCAAGAAAGTACTGCTTTTAACATTTCAAAACTTGAGCAGCTTTCAAAGTGTTGCTATTTAAGATCCTGTAGGGTGAAGTACAAGAAAAAAAGATCTTGTTTTTCTCCTGAGCATAGCAAAGGTCACAGACCAGTTACATTATGAAATTGTGCTCACAGGTGTAAGGTCTCAATGGAATGGAACATGTGGCTATCATACCATTCAGTAGAAAATAATCTTCAGTTTTATTAAATGGATAGTTTTTTTTTTTTTTCTTTTCATATGCCAGATCAAAAAATAGACTTAGTATATTTAGGGTAGAAATTATTGCTTGGAAAAAAAAGGATCTATGAAAAATTCATCAAAATGGACATTTTTAGCTGCACCAAAGTGCTTGATTTAGACTGATTTAGACTTTGAAAAACTGCTATGGGAGAGAAGTACATTACTGGAAAATAGTTTAAGTTATTTTCAATCTTGTAAAATTTGTAAAGTTGTTTTTTTAAAACATAAACACCTCATAAAAGAGAATCAATAAATTTTCAGTCTATTTTAATCCTAGCTAAGTATATATACTGCTTAGCACAAAGTGTGTTTTGTTTTCTTTCTAGATTTTCCTGTTCCTGGAAGTTTTTAAAATATTTTAATTTTTAGAATCAATGCCAAAATAAAGATTCTTTATTCACTAGTCTGAATGGGTAAGTAAGTAGATGTGAACTACAATGCTGCAAATAATCATAATCACTACATTTTAACCAAAATATGTCTTACAATTCACTAATATTTATTAGTACTCCAGCATAAATCTTTATCCTTATTGTCTTAGCAGTAATTCTAGTTTATTTGAAAAATATTCAATATTTCAAAAAAAAATCTTCCTGTGAATTGTAAAATGAATCATGAGTTGCTTTGTTAACTATGTCAATATCTTAGCTTATATGAAATCATAGAATCATAGAATGCCTAAGGTTGGAAGGGACCTCTAGAGGTCATCTAGTCCAACCCCCCTGCACACGCAGGGCCACCTAGAGCACGTAGCACAGGGCTGCATCTAAGAGGGTCTTGAAGATCTCCAGGGAAGGAGACTCCACAGCCTCTCTGGGCAGCCTGTTCCAGTGCTCTGTCACCTTCACTGTCAGGAAATTTTTCTTTAAGTTCCTGTGGAAGTTCTGGTGTTTCATTATAGTGAAATACAGAACAAAAGACATCTGTTTAACTTATTTTTAAAAATAAGGTTTTAAATATATATATAAAATTTATGATATATTAATATATATAATTAATATATTAAATATATTTTAAAATATATTTTTTGCTTCTGCAAAAACAGTACATTAAAGAGGAATAAAATGGCTCTAATGTACCCTATGGATCTTGCGTTTTCTATTCAGATTATTTGCCATCTTCTCATATTACCGATCAAACTGTTGGCAAAAGAAACATTTATTTTGACATGAATGACATACTGACAGACAGTGTAGTAACTTTGCTTAAGTAAAATGATGTGATCATTTTTAAATGTTAACTGTTCTTCTTTCATATATACTTAAAGGAGGATGCTGAATAGTATGACTGACCAATATGTATAAATCCAAAAAGAAATGAGTGAAATTCAAACTGGTTTAAATTGACAGAGCTAGATTAATATTTACCCATCATGTAGTTTAAAATCACCTCAGTCGAAATGAGTCAAAAAAAGGCTTGAAAGAAAAAAACATGGAAGAAAAAGTCTAGAAAGTTGCATAAAGGATGATATTTGTTATTGAGGAACCAGAAGTAGTTTTGGTTCATGTGCAAAGAGAGTTCATGCCTCTTTATAAGAGAATCCAGCTGCAATACAAAGTTAGAACCCTTCAGATTTCTCACTGAAAAATTAATAAATGTTACAGTGGACTGTGGTAAAGAAGTAAGAATAACTTTTTTTTTCACATAGTTTTATAAGGCTTTCCTATTAATTATGATTTTTTTTCCCTTTCTCCCCTTCAAATTTAATTTTTGACATGCAGACAACAAAAGAGGACAGATCAACAAGTTCCACATTTACAATGTTGACTAGTAAAACCACTCCTTATCTGACCACTGATCTACATTTCAGCAATCTTACATGATGTGAAACTCCAATTACAAATGCAGTCTTGGGTGTGTACTCTGACAGAGTTATTTTCACTATGAAGCAAAAGGTAATAAAAATTTTTATAATCCTATAAAGCATAATATTGTGTTTAAATAAAAAAAGTACAACTTGACAATGAATCACTATTCATTGAGGAAGATGTCATCACTAATACATTTTTCAATAGTTTTTTGTGACATAAATTCTCAACAATCAGAAATAATTGACTTGCAGCCTTGAAATTCTTCATCTGAGAAAGACCAGGAAAAACTAGGATCAGAAATAGGCAAGAAAGAAGTATTTATCTATTCTTCTACATCCTGCAACTGATCGTCGCTGTCTTTCACTATCTAATTATCCACAATGAACCCACATTTTGCCTCCTAAACCTCATGCTGGTATTTAAGGCAAGACATGCATGTCAGTTATCATCCCATTCCCACAGGCCTTCCTGGGTGTAGAAAGGTTAAAAGCAGAAAATATTAGTCTCTAGCTTTTAAACTATGTCTAACACTTTTAGTTCATCCATATCAGCATTGAATTATATGGCAAGCAGTTGACCTGTTTGGAAAATCAACCTGGGAATGGCTTTACAAACTGAACCTTAGTTTGGTAGGAAGTGGTCCAATATATGTTGGTTATATTGCCATTGTCTGGAGAGCAGAGATATATGCTTGGTCCAGTCTTAGTCAATAATAGAGTAATAAGACTCTGGCAAGCTGGCATAGGGTGATCCCTATGCCGTATCTCCCCTTCTCTCCATATCTTCGAAGTTTGTGACTCTGACCCTTTTGTGTAGTTTCGTACCAATAACAGACCCTAAGGTAGCGATTCCAGAGGGCGTTGGGGTAGGGAAGGGGAAATGCCATCAGCATCATGAAACAGAGCAAGACATACTCCTGAGTAAAACAAGAATACTGGTATTAAGGTAAGATGCAGAATGAATTGTAACTATGTTATGAACGGCATGGTAATGAGCTGTGTAAAGGAAGGCAGCTTCACAATAAGTAGATGCTAATTATTGCAAAAGTGTATGAAAAAGAATGAGAGTGTTTGGTGCTCAGACAGTTGTAGGAAGGTTCAGACTCTCTCTGTTCCAGGTTGCCCAAATACAGCTGGCTCTAAAATGGAGATCTGTAGCTAACATAAACTGAACCTTGAAGAATAATTTCTGATGTGAGTTTTTGTATATTAGATAGGACTCTTGACCCAGTCTCCTATAATCCTTTTTCACCGGCAGTGTACTGCTGGTTCAAACACAGACTGAGTTCATTTTGCATTTAAAAATTTGTATTTTTTTGCACCAAAAAGTCCAGGGTGGAGGAGGAATCACCATCCTTACCTATACCTGATTTCAGTATTTGTCACAATTCTGTAGTTCTATTAAGCAATACAGACATCAAAAGCTGGAGCTTTTATCCTGTGAGAAAGGGGATTTGTTTGACCTGGAGAAGAGGCATCTTTGAGTGTCAGCTTTTGGTGTCTCCAGGTGCTTTATGGAGGTGACAAAGCCAGGTTCTCCACAGCCGCACATAGTGGGTAAACAAGAGGCATAAACTGAGAAAAGGGATATTCTGCCCCTCAGGAAGAAAGGTTTTTCACCATGAGGACAGCCACACAGTGGAACAGGTTGCCTTGAGAAGCAGTGCAGTCTCTATAGCTTTCCAAGATCTGTCTGGGCTGAACCCTAAGCAACTTGATCTGACCTTACATGACTTCTGGAGGTCCCTCCCAGCCTGAAGTATACTGTGACTGAAGTTTTCTAGTATAAACCACAGACAGTATGTGAAAAATAAGTCTTTTTACTTGTTAAATATAATCAACTATTTTAATAACTATTTTTATCATTTTTTTTTCCTAATACGGTTGCTGTGGTACATAAGATGGATATTCACATAAAAATGAACAGAATGACAAAGTGAATTCAGGAATTGTAGATGCCAGACCTCACTAGATCCCAGTTCTTTGAGTAACTGAAGCTGTGGAAAGAGCTTGGAGAGGGATATATAGTCATAAGTATTAAATCAAAATATTATGTTATTAACTTCTTTTACAACTCTTCCCCTAAAAATTAGTTTATCCTTTCATATTTTACCAGAAAAAAATATATGAAATAAATATGTAAATGCTACTCCCTGCTCACCAGAAACCTTAGTAGTGTAAAAATCTTTGGATTTCCTCTAGGATAAGGAGGAAGGATAACCTATCTGGTTCATTTTCCTTCACAGTATTTTTTTTTAGCAAAAGAAAGTCTTTTAATGAAATGAATGCCAATATATTCCTTTCAGATAAATTTAAACAGTTTTTAGGAGCATCACTGTGTCAGGAGGATTACAGGCTCTCCAAAGATTTATGTAGAATCTCTTTCACTTGATTTAATAATAGATAAAATAGAGATGACCCTGTCCATTTGTCCACTTAGGGGTTAGGTGTGTATACCAAGTCCTCTCTAAGGAAAGTCCTCTCTCTATGGAGAGCCAAAACTGGAACTCGAAGTTGACACTGCTTAACCATTACCTCACTGTTTCTGGTCCTTTTGGGTCACTCCAGGTACTTCTCTCCAGGAATTTTTGGCAGAGGGAGCTAATTCAGAGCAGCACACCTGTGAGCTGGTCCATGCCACTTGGCCACAACTTGTTCAACTCTTTGATAATATAACATAGCTATACAGGTAGTATTTATAATACCAAAAATAAATAAATAAATAAAATAAAAAAATTTTAAAAAGGCCATTTTCAGTACTCTAGCTCTGATGACAAGTGATCTGACATAATACATCTACCATATCACTGAACTCTATTCCCTACTTAAAAGAGGGTGACCTCACCTCTATAGCCAGATGGAAATATATTATCTTCTGCCCTATCTCCTGAGCCATGACTAGCAGATTTACTTGGCAAGCAGGGAAAAAATTTCCGGAGAATGGTCCCAGAAGAAAAACAGGATAGTAAGCCAGTACTTAAGCCTATGGCCCTGGCCCTGGAATCCAGAATAAAGGATATATAGGCAAGGATTCTCTTAGATTGATTCTGAAGCAGCTTCCTGGTGACCTAACCACTAGGGGCCAGCAGCCAAGACAGAATGACAGGACACTAGTCATAGTCTAATACCATTAGATATTTTTTGTCCCACCTACATACTGCTATAGATTGGTTAGGCACACGTAAATGCTGAATTTCCTCTTTTATTTCATCTATATTTTTGAAGAATAATTTAAGATATGCATAAACATATATATATGCACACACACATAAATATATATATCGTAATAGTATCTTAGTATATGAAAGAGCCAAGGTTTGCTATCAAAGTTCTGCCTAGCACTGTCCTTCATCTGACAGTAATTTAAAAATAACTGCCCGTTTTAAGTCTTATTTGAAGATTAGAGCAGATGGCAAAAAATGCCTATCTTGCTAGTAAGATGTAATCTGTTATAAAATGGGGAGTGGAGGGAACAGAATATAGATTTAGGAAAATAACTCAATCTCATCATGCAGGAATGTAAATGATAGATCTGTGATATTCTTTCTGAAACTTCTTAATGATAAGTTACTAAAATAGCCAAACCAGAATGTCAGCCTTACAGCTGCAGCATCTTAAACTTATCATGGCTAAATCCTGTACTCTCTTCAAACTTGTAATCTAATATCAGCATCTTGCCTATCACTTATTTCTCTTTGCAAAACATTTGGCTGCTGATAAAATGATGAATTAAACAAATTATTTTCACATACATGTCATTAATTAACCCTTCTTCACAGTACTTCAAGTTAACAAAAGAAAAAAAATTAGGAATTCCTACACTCCTATTTACACATGCAAACCAACAACATACAGCACCTAATCACATCAACTCAATTTCCACCTGAAACATGACCATAAATTGATCATATAACTTGATCACCTATGTATGAGTTAAATATAATTTCATAGTCACACACAGTGAATTAATAAATGACAGCACTTATACAAAATGAAAATTTTAGTCCTGAGTTACAAAGGGTGAACCAGTCCCCACCATCCCCTTCAGAGTTCATTATCAGAATTAGAACTCTTCTTGCTGTGAAGTCCTGGCTTCAAGCCAAGGCATAGACAATATTGTTGGGTTTTACTATTTATCATCGCAGCTGTAACAATCCCAGCTCTGTTGCTGGTAGGAAGATTCTGACCAACCTTCCAGAAATTCTCCTTTGTTTCTCCTTTGAGACTTACTTGCTGGCAATACTGGTCTTCTGTTTTACAAATCCTTCCCTAACAGATCTCATATTTTCTGCTCCTTTGGAGGAGAGGCTGTATTATGAAAAATTATAGCTGAATCTACACCACTGAAGGTTAAAAAAAAAAAAAAAAGACTCTTCTTAAGGATGTCTCTAAGTAAGACTCCATTAAATCTGAGTTTTAAATAAGACTGACAACTTGATAGGAGACCTCCTAACTCAGGAGTCCTTGCTTTTTTTTGTTATCAGGTCCCAGCAATGAACTTCCTACTCAAGGGGGAAATCAAGATGGAAATAAAATGTGCTTGCTTCCAAGAAAATTCCACTGTGATTCACCTAGAGAATATGACCAAAAGTAGTAATGGAATAGAATTATTTGTTTACCAGGGGTTTGGGTGTACCTCTTGATTAGAGACATTCTGTTTCAAGAATTTAAAGTGTAATATATTCACATGAATACTTAATTTAATGCTACAGTCTTTTGTACATTTATTTTCAATTACAGGCCTTGAAACTACTCACTCAAAGCCAAAACTTTGTAGTTCCTTTTGTTCATAAAAGATACTTAAAGAGGGAACTTGAAAACATCATTAACTATAATTCATCCTTGATCCTTTCATCTTTTCAAAGCTTATTTAAACTTCAAAGTCTTGACCCATTCAAATGATTCAAATGAGTGTGCTGAACTTGAACAAGATACATGACAATGAATAAAACTGTCTATAATAGGAGCTTTCTTCACTGTAAAATTTCCTAGATAGTAATATAAAAAAAAATCTGAGAGAGAAATGTTAATTTTATGTTTATGAAACAGCAAGATGGACCTTAAAAATATGAAATACTCTAGTGAAATTATTCTTCCAGCCTAACAAGCTTTACATGCTGACCATACTAGGTGTATAAAACATTTTTTCAGCATAGTCATACATGAACTCACAGTCTCTCTAAATTGATCAAATTTATATATATATTCATTCAGGGAAAAGAGGTGAAATGCTGGATTATTCTTGGATGGATGCTTTTCTGCTTATCCCTAAAATAAAGAAGAATTAAAAGAATTGATGAGGTAGTCTTACTCTCCCACTGCTCTTATTTTTCAGGTTTTTTTAATATTCCTTATTTTCCTTTCTCCAGTTACTTCTGAAAACAGAAAATAAGTCATGATGTACTTAAAAACAATCAGACAAACAAACAAAACCCTTAATTTTTATAATTAATTTTGAGCTTCTGGTATCACATAAGAAAATCATTTTCCTTGACTTTTTAAGATTGTAACCTTAATCCTTCTTTATGGGAAAAAAAAAATGTTTTGAACATTGGGCTGTAACATACATGAAAAACTAGACTTAGTCCTGAATTAAAACTAAACCAACAAACAAAAAAGTAATAGTAAAAAAAGGGCCTCACTTCGATTGGTATGGCAATAGCAGTTAGTTAGTGCATAATGACCATAAATACCAGTCAGCTTCTCATTGATGATGGAAGAGAAAAGAAGCTTCCCAATCTGTATGGCCTCTATAAAGAATTTAGCCCTGCAATTATTGGGCTGAGGAACAGGTGAATTGCAACATGATGAGTATGCTGCAGCTTTTGAAAGGGCATTGTAAACTATTTTTCCTACAAGTGCAAGTTTGTGGCTGTAATACTCTTGAAATTAATACTATTTAATATTATGTTATAAAAACTTATTAGTGTATTAGATTATCATATTATTGTGCATTTTGTATCATTTTATCCATAAAAGTCCAACTGCTACCACTAGCTATTTACTTTAAAAAAAGCTCAATTAATGCTCACCAGTGTTGTTAATCATTACTGATTCTTGTTGTACTCTTTACCAAGAATCAAACACAAAAACTGAAAGGGGCCTGTTTTGTTGGAGGGCAGTCCCCAGTTCTTACAGACACCGGCTTCCATCTTAAATTTAGTCCTATTTCGTTTACTATGATTTCATTCAGAAGCTGTTCTAAAATTTTACATGCTATTGAGATCACATAAATGACAGTTTTTCTTTCTCTATCTTCTCTTTTTTAATATATAGCTCATGTATCAATAATTACTCATTCCACTCTAAGCTTGATATGTTTGCTAAACACTTGTTACCTATGTTGTAATTACATTTATTAATATGTGTATATAAAAGCTAGTATTATGGTGTGTGAGGGGCTTAATATGAGTCAATCAAAAAGAGTTCAGTTACTGAGTTCAGAGGAAACAAGATCAGGCTACTAACAGGAGACATGGGAATATAAATCAAGTGCTCTACTTTCTCATATGCCTTTTCTTTCTGTGCTATGACTATGAGATCAATAAAAGATCTCATCAGTTACTGTAACTGAGTAAACAGTGTCTCATGGCCTGGCACTAAATTTATCAAGGTTAGTCCTTCAGTCGAGTCAAAGTACTGTTACCAACTTCACAAAGGATTTCTTTACTGTATTTGTTTCATAACAATGCTTAGATCCATGGCTTTTTCACAGCAAAATGTACTTCTGTATCTTCTAAAAAATTCACTACTTGAAAGTACAGGAATTTAGGCTTTCTTCTCAATCATGATAGAAGAGTGATCAGCTAACAGTCTTAGAAAATATCTCTCTTGTGCACATCACCATTTATAAGACCACTTTCTCTACTGAAAAATTTTAATGCTGTAGGCCTCAGATAGCATTCTCAGCTTTATTTTCTAATACTCTGCTGACATCTTCTGGAACACAACACTATTTTGTAACTTTATAACAGAATAGCAGACTTGTTTAGTAGTGATGATGGATCCAATGAAAAGAATTGTTCTGATGTTGCTATATGCAACATAAACAAAAATATCCCTGAAGCTATTATATTCTTAGTTCCATTTTTCACTGTTTTTAGAGTATCAGAATTATATCAGAACGTGTGGAGAAGCATCCCAAAAATAACTCATCTAGAATCAGAGATCAAGTATCAGGAAAATGTTTATATTAGTGATACTGGTAATGCCTATTATATTTGGTGCAGTTTATAGAGACCTAGATAGAAGAACGATGAGATTAAGAGATAATCTTGCTTATTTTCTGTGATTTCAGGAGAGATGAAAATCATATATAGGACATCATGACAACCCATATTTCCAGCATGCCTGTAGTTCTCGTAAAACTCTGTAATATGCTTTACCGCACAGGACTGTGTGTTTCTGATGGTGGAAGTCTTGAAGCAAGTTTCATCTGTTGAGCATGAACATGACCTAGTTGTCCGTGACCTCCACATGAGGCTGGCAAGTACAACCCAAGATTTATGGGAAGCCTGCATCCTTCCAGAGCTGCAGCTGGAGGCCAGGCATTCAATGCCTCGAATGACAACAAATATCTATATTTAGTCTACTGAATCTTCTCATTGCTGTGTTCAAAGACAATTTCAAGGAGACCTAGTTGACTTTCAACCCAAACAACCAAAAAAAAATGAAAAGGCCATAGTTTTTTCTCTTAAAAAAATCTGAAAGTAGTAAGAACAAGTGAGTCATGAAATTTAATATCACTTTGGTGTATTTCTAATTACAATATGGTGCAATAATTATGAGAAGTCTCACTTTTTTTATTTTGAGGAAGATAGGGTTTTTTTTTGCTACTGTTTTGTTTAGTTCTTAAAGGTGCATGTCTTTTTACTCACAGTTTAAAAAAACTGACAACAGCTTTCTATTAGGAACCAAGGTTGTTTTTTAAATCAAAGCATTGCGTGATTTTGCTAATTTACATTAAATACACAGGAAAACACCATTTTTTTAATTGTGGTTGGTAGTAAAAATTAATTCTATATAATAATTATATCATTTCTAAACCCAGTGACCTATACAACAGGAGATATACTTCTTACATAGGCAAAAAAAGCAGGGACTTGGGTTTTAAAAGAAAGGTGACAACTGTTTTGTTTTTTGCTCCTTGATCCTACCAGTCAAAATGAAGGAGTCAAGCAGAAGCAGGCATATCACATTAATCTGGTAGTATAGCCAGTTTAAAGTGTTTTGGCTTCCGTGACCTTGGAATGCTTCAAGGACTGTGAGCTATTAGCAAGAAAGAGGATCCACTTATCAATAATCAATAGGCTAGCTAACAGTGAAGTGTTTTTAAACCAGATTTTTGGGGGAATGATAGAAAGCCTTTAGGAAAAATCAGAGGGTTCACCAGCAGGTGAGACCTCTCAGTAATTGGTTTGCCACAAAACACCCATTCAAGAAAAGACGGAGCCTTCTTCAGACAATCCAAAGGAGCCGCTTGTTTGGTTCTCATGGAGTTCTTCACTTCTTACATTGGGAAAGCAATGCAGCAGTGAAAAAGCAAATTTCTGGAGCTGAGGGGAAATTCCTAACGCAATTTCAGCACGTGTGAATTGAGAGTAATGCCCCTCTGGACATACTGCTTATAAATAGAGGACTTGTTTGGAATGATATTGGGTGATAAAGTGAAGCCTTGACTGTAAGATCACAGAGTGTAAGACCCTAAGGGGTACAATGAAGACAAGTAGTAGAAAAAGACCCAGGGCTTCAGAAGAGTAGATCCTTGTTCAGAGAATTGTTAGGAAAGATCTCATGGGAATCTTCCTTGTAAGACAAAGGAGCACATGATAACAAGAAAGGACTGATATATGTTAGTAGCTAGTGGAAGTACAAGGAAGATGCAAGTCCATTGCTGAATGCAGCCAGCAAGTGGGTAAATCAAGGCAAATCATGTTTGATCAATCATCTGATTGACTTCTGTGATGAAACTACAGGGGAGCTTGGACAGCATCCACCTTAAATTACACACACAAGGCATTTAACACAGTCTCGTTCTTTTTGACAGCCTGGTAATATATTGATGAACAGATAGATTCTAAATTGAGCAGAAATCTCGCTAAGCCACCAAGCTCAGGGAATGTGCTTAATAGCTCAAAGCCAAATAGTCAGACACAAGTGATGTTCCTGAGGAGGGGGGGTCGATATGAGTTCTGGTATCTTCATAAGAAATCTGGATTATGAGATTGAATGAATCTTCACCCAACCTGTGGACATGACCAAACTGTGAGGAAAGATAGAGACATCAGAAATGAGAAGTGTTATGCAGAAAGACCTCAACAACCTGTAAATCTGGGCCAAAAAGCATTACCTGATGTCTAACAAAGATAGATTCCTGTATTTGTGATGAAATAATTCCAAGCAGCAGAACATGATGGGACCTGATTGGCTGAGAAGATCTTTCCTGGTGGGTCCTGCTGGACAAGCTGAACATAAGCCAACAATGTGCCCTTGCAACTATAAAGACAAACCATATATTGGGCTGCACCAGCAAGGGTATAAACAGCGTATCAATAGGTATCATTACATCTATTTGGCACATGTCAGGCCACATATGGAATTCCATGTGCAGTTCTGGTGTCCATCGTTCAACAGAGACATTGAAAAATTGGAGAAGATTCACCAGATGTCACCAATATGGTGATAGAACTGATATAGAGACCTTGATATAATAATAATAATAAAAAGGTTAAAGGGATTTGGAATTCTCTTCATCTTCCTAGAGAGGAGAAATGTCAGGATGGATCACAATCTTTTTTTGCCTAAAAGGAAGCAATAAAAGAAATGGAGGCACTCTCTTCACATGTGTGCATGGTGACAGTGCATGAAATAAAAGTTATTTTGGGGGAAATTCTGTTTGATTTTAAAAAATCTTCATCAGGACATCAATTAAACATTGGAATGGATTTCACCAATTTCACAGAGGTGAAACTATTCATGACACAGCACTGTTGGTCCTTTTTATAATTCCATACTGGTATACCATTTTTGATGGAAAATGAAAGGTCCTTGTTGATAAGAATTCACACTGGGATAGACTGGAATTGCCCCTCACCGTGAAATAATATCATTAGTGGTACAGGATTGCATGTATGAGTAGCTACTTCAATTTGCTTCGTAAATCTGACTCTCATTGGCACAGATAATGTGTAATGATGTTAAAAGTAGCCTTTTCTCCTTTAATATTTGAAGGAGAGCCAAAAGTTAGTTCAGAGCCAAAAACTGTTTCAGAGAAAATTGAAGACTCAGTTTGTATTGGCTTGCAAACTGTATGGAATAAACTGATGATTTAGAAAGCCAAGCAATATTGTGTATGTTTATTTTTTTCTTAAACAGATAATATAAAATAAATATCCATGATGTTCACTTTGTTATTTAACAGTGTGATAAGACAAATAGCTCCATAGTAAGTAGGAAATTACATGCATAAATCCTTAAGATAGTCAATAGAAACTGAGCATATGGACTATAATATTCCTCCATTCATTTCAGATCATTTCTACTTTTCAAAGAACCTACTTATTTAAACTATGAGACACCCTAGAAAGGATTTTTATTTTTGCTGTTGCAGTAATTTTCTATTTTGAAAGATGCTTTATCACTTTTATATTTCTCAGTGAAGTTTTACTAGTTGCTAAAGAAAATTTCTGACAGGATTTTGTGAAAAAAATATGAAAATGCATTTAGTTTGCAGATTCTAAAAATATATAAAATTACTATAGGTAGAACAGAATTTACATATGAAACCACTTCTTAGCAGTTACAACAGAGCCCCTTTAACCTTAGAAAAAAAGACACCCAAGCAATCAACCAAGTATATGAGACAGTTCCACTTGTAAAACAATGATAATACTCGAAATCAAAGTGCTTGCAATGACAAATAGTGGAGAAATTTGTCTGAATTCTATGTTTCATAATGCTGATTGATAGCTTATTGTTAAAATACTCCCTTGTGTGGTTTTGGCCCTTCCAGCACTCATTCTCCCGGTAAACACTCAGGCATGGCATGGGGGCCAGGATGTGCTTCTACCTCTCCTGACAGGCTGAGAATGGGAAGAAAGATTTGGTGGCCGTGCCATGTCACTCGGCATTAGAAGAAGGCAATGGCAAGGCTCAAGGTTATTTACCAGTGCAGATATAACCAATATCACACAACTCTAGGACATTCTGCTTTGTACTGGCCTATGCACTTCTATATAATGCCAAGAAAAAAAAAGTTAGAAAAAAATATTTCAGTATAGCTGTCTTGCTGGTGCAGTTCACATCCCACAGCTTATTTGCCTGAGAATAAGCTATGCCCTGAGCATAGACTGAGAATGCCTATGTCCTGCAGCCATGCATCTCCAATCTTACAAACCCAAGTGATATTTTGATATGAGTGATATTTTACTATGCTTCGTTGTCAGAAGCACAGTAATATTTACTTGTCACAGCATGCATTTCATTAATAAGGTGTTATGACCACAGTAGTGTTGCAAACTAAACAAATATATTCACCATATTCAATTATATACAGTGGAGACAGAAGAAAGGGGAACAGCCTTTAAAACCACTGCGTAAGAGAAGAACCTTTGTTTTTTCCTAGGATAGTTAATATATTTCACTATTTTCTCACTTGTCAGCCAAAAGAGAGGTTTTGATGTTAATTTATCACATACGGCAGTATCCAATGCTAGCATATAACTAGGTATCTCTCTAGGTATCATCAAAACAAAATGAAAAATAAACAAACAACAACAACAACAAAAAAAAGGATAATGAATTACTCCTTATCTAATTTTTGAGTGTTTTTCTTAGAGAATCTCAGATCCTCCCGTATGCTTCTTAGTTTAATTCATATCATATCTCTTGGTTCTTTTTAATAACAATATATTTTTTCTTCTCTGAATAATCATTTTGTGAGATCTGTTGGCAGTCCATTGTTCACAACGTGAACCAAACGCATCTCCACAACAAATTTAAGTCCAGCTTCTGAAATAAGTAGCATGAAAAATACGCAATGAAGCAGTTATACCACTTGATGGAGCTGTTATCAAGTTGCCAGCTAAACTGCTCTTACTGAAAATTAATGGTGAAGCTGTAGCTGTCGAAAGAATACTGAATCTACTCAGTATTCTAGAAATTCGATAAGTAGAGAGCCTGGCCTACTTAACAGTAGGTTACATCAAACTGCCAACCTTGGGATAAATCTTTATACTGTTATCACGATAAACTACAATTTAGTTTGTTACGTGAGAATGCTCTTAGGGCAGCCCCATATCAATGATTTTTTTTCCTACATAGTCGTATTTTTTTCTATAATCAGTAGTGTTTTATTTGCATCCAGTTACCAGAACTGGAGCAATTTCTTCTGCTCGCCTTCTTTCTCGGCTATTTACCTCTTCTTCTATTCTTCCCAGAAAGGAAAAGAAACAAAAACTACTTTATCTTAAAGTCAAAACAACCATTTAAATAGCTATTGCAAAAGTCTAGGTAAATACTATTTTCTCTGAATGCCTTTGTCACAATTCTTATGTTGTTTTTTACAAGCCATTTATATTCCTTAGGACCTGTGAATATCTCATTTCCAAAATTGGCATGTAAGGACGATATGCACAGAGATATACCCCTTTCTGAAACACACCTGGACATGTCATGAACATTTGATTAATACTGTCTACATGCCAATAAATTACTGATAGTCACTTTCAGACATCATAGAAGGTGAGCTAATGAATATAAAGCGAATACGAGCAAATTAAAAATCATGTTTTTTTTTTCATCAGTTGTAGACTCTTCACATGCCAAATTAACAGGGAAAATATTGAAGGACTCGTTTCAATTTGCTATATGCCTGTAAACCTGACTTTTCATCTTCTCTGTTCTAAGGGAATTGCTAATTGGAAGTATTTTCTATTTTCAGTTGAAAGTTAGCACAAAGCTCCATCTAAGGCTATTTTTAACCAATGTTTTAGAGCACACATGTTATTTCAGAACACAAATGCCATGAGCTCATGCTTGTTTCCTCATGCAAGGGTAGAAAAAGGAGAAGGAGTATGCTTTCCACTTCCAGAAAGTAAGTAATTTGGAAGGAAGTGAATGGAAAAAAGGAATTCACTGGAGCAGAATAACAGCCTTTCATATGCATTTCTCTGCTCAAAGGGAAATGTAAACATGGGCAAAGAGATTTTATATTTAAAGGTCCACATGCATTAAATGAAAACCACAGTTTTCAAAACTGCTTCTTCATAAAACTCTAAGCTGAGTTGAGCTGCACAGTGATTAACACCAAATCTGACAACAATGGAGGTGACAAATTGATGAATGAACTGTGCCTGACACTTTCTACAAGGCTTTCTTAAAGCTTTAATAATTTCTTTTTCCATTTATTCATATTTCTATAGCATCGTTTTAGGAACTTTTTTTTTATTTTTAACAATATAGAGATTTAAAAGACTATGGATAGCTAGTTTGACTCCTACTCCCAATAGGAAGTGGGACTCCTACTCCCACTTTCCAATAGGAATTCGAAAATACTTCTAATAATCAAGTTTTCCCATTTCAGTTTCTAGATAGGCACCTCTCAAAAGTCTTGCCATTCATTCCATGCTCTTCTTAGGCAGCTGCATTTTGGTCCTTCATGCTTTTATATATCTCTTAATCCACATAGACTACAGTACTGGCTCCTCCTTTTGATATATTCTGTGGACAAGTCTATGTCATACTAAAGTTGGAACGATATCTTTCCAGGACAGTGGGACAATTTCGACTGTCTAACTTCCCATATCTTTACTGATACACTGGAATATAAAGGAAATATAAAGGCTCTGAATGTGTGAGATTATTCTCTCTCATTAAAGTGAATGAGAGCTGGTGGCACGTGATTCATCACAAGAGCAGATATGATGACAAAACAGCCTAAGAGGCAACAGTGCAGCATAGAAATGGTCAGATTGTCATTCCCCCCTTCCAAATAGAAACAAGCTTTCTATCCAGGATATCGGATTGCTTTGAATATACATAGTGAAAAGTAATCTGACGTTATTTGTACCACTCAACTCTCACCAGCACACATGATGACAAGTGAGAAAATAAAGTTCCTTTTTCTTCATAACTTGAACAATTTGGATAGTACTCTTTCTAGAACTGTCAGGACAGGACATTAAGTGCATCAAACATCTATAAATCAGAAAAGAGCTGCCTTCCATCTCAGCCACGCGTTCTTCATAAATCGCTGGAGAGAAACCCATTACCTCATGAGTGTGTGTCTCAGTGACAACATTTTTAATCGTTTCATGGCCTGGCTCTGATAACACCGTGTAGGTAACTGCCAGGCATGGCTAATGGAGAAGTTGGCACCTGACTGCAGATCCTGCCCAATCACCTGCAGAGACTCGATTTTTTAAAGAAAGACAGGAATTACTGGAATGAAAAACACCACATGCCCTACATAAACTAAAATAATTTTGTTGTTATGCTTTTTTGAGATGCCAAAAGCAAGCTGTTGTGTTCTTTCCATGGTATCATTCAGTCCATGATTACCATTGTATCCTTGGCAGAAAAACACAAGTTGATTTTGGCCACGGTTTCTTTGTCCATGTGCCAAACTCACTTGACACCACTCTGGTGCATTTTGTCAGGGTATCTTATCTCAGGCTCAGTTCTGTCCTAACCACAGGACATAGCTTCTACTTGGCTTTGGGTACAGATCAAGTGTGTCTGCATGAGGCCATGCAGACAGATTCTGCGTGGTTTACATGCCTAATTTCTTAGTAATAAAGACAGATTTATGGCAATTATTTTGGACACAGAGAATGCAGGAAGAATCATTCACCATTCCAACAAAAAAGTGCCTACAGGAAGAAGGAAAGCTAAAATGTGAGGCACATTTATGTGTCTGTAATGGCATCATGTGCTGGCCAAATAGCCCAAGTGTTTCTGCCTGTGCTGTTCCTTTGCTCATGCTGCATGGTCCCCATTTTCTAGCTTCATCACACTTATTGGCTACCCTGCATTACACATACTCTTCTTTTTCAACATCTCTGGCTGCAGCGGAGACTTAGCCTCCCCAACCCCCAAGGCCCTGGTGGGTTTTACAAAAGCAAAAAAAGCTTCTTTCATTTTTAACAAAAGAGACTACACAATAACTACACTGCAAGTAATAAGTTAAGTGGTTATATCTTCCAACACAGTCTCCTATGGCACTTTGTCCTAAACACGAGAGAATGTGCCAAGCCTTCACCCTCATAGTGGGACCTGGATTGTCACCAACCTCTCTAGGCTGGAAAGAAAACTGCAACAACCTAAAAATATTTGAGATCTGAAAAAGAACAAAAAGGAACAGAGATCACAGCACTTAACGTCTGTAATTCTGAGTAGCCCCAGAGATCCACAAAGCAGAGTCTCAAGCTCAAGTTCTTACCTGAAGTGCTTCAAAATATTCTTGCCACTAGTTTCTCTTCCGGGACCAGGTTTTATTAGATAGCTTTTACCCCTGCTCCCGGCTGGCTGGCTGAGTCAACATGTGCAACATTTAATTTTATTCATTTGAGTTTCCCAGAATAGTGCCTCCTATATGAGCAAGAGTTAAGCTATGCTCTAGGAATCAACAACTACAGATAATTTTATCACTCCAGCTACCATCTGTTTTGCTCTTTAATTACATTACAGTCCTTAATATGATTTTTTCCTCATTATAAGCAATTGAAAAATCATTAACTTTTACTAGCCCAAGAAGAAGATCACAGTATTTTGCACTTCCTGTCTGCTAGCAAGTGATCCTGGTGACTATATTCACATAAAGTAATATGATTGCAACAAAGTAGTGTTTGACTGCTTATGGAGTAAGGGCCAAAACAGATGAACAATTTTGTTGCCAGCCAAACAAAAAGATGTTTTAGACAGACTTTTATTTACTCTGGCATCATTGTCTAGATTTTGGTTCCATTTTTGTCACAATGGAAACCTGCAGAAGTCCCTAGTAGCATTCATACTCATGGAGATCTCAGAGAAAAAACAAACATTCTCTGAAAAATGTTTATCTATTTATTAAATCAAGCAAAGAAAAAAATGATAAAATAAGTTTTAAAGATACACAGTTAACAATGCAAAAAAATTCAAATGTACATAAATATGATTGCACATACAACTCTAATTCTATCCTTCTTACATATTTGATTAAATTACTGTGCTTGATTTTTCATTCCACGAAACTATGTCATGGATTTCTATAAATTGAGTGCTTTTGAAATATTCGACAAACAAACAAGCAAACAAACAAATAAATAATCTGCAACCAGTTTTTAAGAGTCTGTTAAGTCTACTTTATTAAATTTATTGCAAGTTTATGTAACATTTCTTAAGACAATGTCATTAATGGATAAAATTTGATTACATTTTTTTGCTTAAATGTTTTTCATTAAAATAGCCTCTATTTTAAGTACATTTGAAAAATGACATGTGCTAAACTCTCTCATTCTAGAAAAAAAAAACAATTAAAATGTAAATATCAGAAACTCTAAATTTTTATCACTGATACAATTTTAGCATAATGTCTTGTTTTGAAAAGAAAGAAAAAAATAAAAGATTGAAATTTTGTCTTTTATAAGGCAAGATTTTTTTTTCAGAGTTTATCTTCACTGTTATTTATTTATTTATTTAGATTAGGTAAGCGTACACAGGATATTGCTTTAATTTTATGTCATGCAAATATATTCGTCAAGTTTGATGGTATGATCTGTGTACATTTGTGTGTACACAATACACCAAGCACTGTGTATTTTCCTCTTTTTAACAAAGACAAAGATGCATGCACAGAAGGATCTGTGCTATGGGATTTTAGGACATGATTAACTTTATTATTGTTGATCACATAATAGGTTGCATCTCCTGATGCTCTGACTTCATTCTTTTATTAATCAAGCTGATTATTTGGTCCTTTTAGATGTGTAGCATATAATTTTTTTCTATATACCTTACAAGTACTGTGACACATTTGTTTCATTTGGTGGGATTCTCAGCAGGGCCTCAGCTAGGTAAATTACATTAACTCCTTCCTCTTTTTCTTATTTGCTCTGTACTACAGCGCTATATATATAGCATAAATTCAAAAACTCTTTACCCTGATCATATGGTCATAGAAATTAGGGCATACCTTTCTGAAAATAAGTGAATAGTAATTGGTTACCCAAAAGGCTCCTGCAACATAAATTCGCATATGGGGAACATGTCCTCATAGATCAATAGATCCAGTTCCCCATCTGGCCGCAGCATGGCTGGGTCTGTCTTAACCTTCCTTTCCTACTCCTTTTCCTTAGGCAGGCAACACTTTCTACCACATCCAAGAGACAGCAGTGCCAGACTTAATGAAGGCTAAAAAAGTAAATGATGCATCCTTACTCCCCACTTAACTTGAGTAATTGGCTGCCACTGCTTATTTTGCAGATTTTTGAGTGAAAGCTTAGACTCAAAAAAGTTAAATGGGCTTGAACAAAAGATGGCTAAGTTTTTGTTGTCATTGAGTGGCAAGTAACCTACATGATATTAACCTTCTGAAAAGAACTGTTCACTCAAAAAGTAGAATCAGAGATGAGGTATTATAATCTGAGTTGTGGATCTACAGCACTGCTGAACAAAAAATCTTCTTAAGAGACTAAAATGTTTATTTTTGTGCTTAATGTTGTCTCTTTTTGCACATAATTGCTTGTATAACAGAAAGTGGCAGAAAGATTTTGCATTTTCCCAGTAATAATAGCAGTGCTGAAGTCACACTGAAATCATTTTCAAGAGGAAATGTGATACCAGAGGTTTTGGATTTCTTTGGGAAAAAAAAAAAACATTTCCACTGTTAATAAAAACCTAATAAATCAATGCATAAGTTTATACTCTCTTCCCAGTGTCCATGATGACAAAAGGGATTCTTGTTTCTTAGGGAAGTGTCCTGACCCAGTGTCAGGGGAGGTTTCATTACGATCCCAAGCGCGAGATTAAGACACCAATGGGGTTAAATGCCATACAACCTTGTTAGGTTATTCTCATAAGTGCGATGGTAGGCACTGCTGAGAATGTCACTGTTCAGGTCTCGAGCTGATCTTCCAACACCAAGTAGACAGCTGAGTCTTCCCAAAGATAAGATGCCAGGGTTAAGAGGTGCAAGTGGTGAGAGATCTTCCCAGAGACAAGATGCCAGGGCATTGTTCAGGTCAATGGTGTCCATGTCCAGACAAACACAATCCATAACAGTCTCTTACAGGAAGTGGGAAGGAAAGAGAATCATAAATATGCAACTAAAGAACTTTCTGATTGTGTTTTAAGCCACAATTTGATATAGAAGTCTGTAGATAAAGATGGTATATAACAAGTAAAAGACAGGATAACCTGTAACATACAATCTTCCTCCTATTTCCTTATTTTCTCACAGATAAAGAACCACAAAATGATACAGCCTAATGTATTGAAGATGGAAAATTTTTATGATCTGTAGAGTCCTAAATAAGCATTGTGTGAAACAAAATTCAGACCTTGAAGGGAAACACTGAACGTTGATAATATGCTCAGCAGAGGCC
>JAWLRI010000455.1:22973-37137 GCA_034781795.1 Crypturellus tataupa | reverse complement strand
CTAACCGATTCTTATTCTTTGTACTTGTATCTATGTTGTTTTAATTAAAGGAGTCATTGTCATTAAGTCCATTTTTTTTTTTCCTTGGATTGCCGAATCCTGAGCCCATCCGGCACACCTAAAGAGAAATGAATTATTTTTCTGAAGTGTGAATACTTGTTACAGCTTGAAATGATTACTTCAAAGATGTGATAAAGTTTCAGTTTCCTTCCAGATTCCACATGAATCTCTGTGGGCCAGTGTTCACCATAACCCTTTCTAATCAAAACTTTTTGTTTGCTTGTATATTTTTTTCCTAGCTATACATTGCACAAGAACTACCTTATTAAGAAGCTTTTTCATAACTTGACTGTTTTCTTTATCACTAATAGTGAATTTATCTTACTTCAAGTAATGATAGAGTTTACATTTAGAGTGGAGTCTAAGCTGACAAAGATAGATATAACCCTGAAAAGATGCAAGGAAATGTGAAGGAACTTGAATATTTTTTAAGAGTGTATTATCCCTAATTCAGTTACGAAATTTGGCAATGCCTTAAAGGTCAGTGAAGCTACTGACCCTTTGAAAGGCATAAAATAGTAAATATAGCAAAAAACCTCCCTCACTTAGTTCCAGATGTTCAAAAACAATGAGTTACAAATTATGAAAGAGCTTAAAATTGCAGTATTTTTGAGTTAATATTATTATGCTAACTGTATATTTACATCTATTTTCTGACATATTTGTCTTCCATTATATAAATTCTTTCTTTTAAAAATGAAACCTGAGATCCTCACTGTAGAAGAATGGCCTGGAAAAGGGGAAACTTGAGAGAAAACCTAGGGTCTAACAGAAGTTTGCGCATTACAGCAGCTTGCTTGGGGTGATACACAGTTGCCACTTCCAGGATGGCTGGTACCCATGGACTCTGCTCCTCCCCGGTTCCCTGGGCAACACAATCTACCCTTCTCACAGCTGCAAAGGGGAGTAACGGAGGATGGAGTGGAGTGAAGACACCGTGGCCAAACTCTGTCACACTCCCTGTGCTGGGCCGCTGATAAGCCGCACAGTAGCTGTCCAACGGGAGATATATGGGAACATGTCCAGTGCTGAGCCAGCAAGGGTGGCAAATCACTCTTTTTGGATGAACTTTGCTTGAACTTTGCTCATTATAATGCCAACGCACACCCATTTCTGAGGTATGACCACTCCTCACTGAGCATGCGCCCTAAATTTTCGATTGACTGTACCTTTAAATGAAAGCGAGAATCTTTTTCACCAATCAATAACAATATTAATTATGACTATAGTCACTCAAGCTCCACACGAATGTAAAGAAAAGTATAAAAGGGGGGAAGATTCTATCGTAAGTCCTGGGTCAGTCAACGGGCTGATCCTCCTTTCCTCCCCTCGGATTGAGACACTGCCTGAGGAGACTTGAGACTGAGAGTCCTCTCCCATCTTCCGAGGTAAGTGATGATTGCATATTTGTACATCAGAGCTAGCTAAAACCCCATGCTCTAGTAGAGAATTTCCTATACTGACATCCGAAACCTGCTTTGGAAATGTTGCATTTCAATAAACCATGCTGTTTGTAAACTCGACTGCTTGTTTGGGGGGGCGAGCGATCGGACCTGCATTTGACAGACTGTTCGTGAATCCAATACTGCCAGGGTCGAGCTTATAGTGGATCATACTATTTGGGAACTCGATTCGCTCCTAGGAAGCTGATCAAACCTACGGTCCACAGACTGTGAATCTGATACTGATTTGATATATCCTTCCCCCCCTCCGCCCTCACCACCACTATGGCTTTCAAACTGCAACATTTTTCCTCAACACTCACCTGAACAAAAAAAAAAAAAACAAACAGTCTTTGAAGAAAACATTAATAGTTTCAACACAATCAGGTCTGTCTAGTCTGCTCTCATGACTCTACAGTCAGACCTCCTGACTGAGTTCAAACATAAATTTTGAGATAGTCACCCTAGGTGCCCTTTAAGTACCTGGAAAGAAATAACACTTTTCAAGTGGATGCCAAGAACTCCCTGTATCATCTCTTCACTAGCAATACAAGACATGTAGGGTAATCAGTATAGTCAATACAATGGAAAAAAAGACATTATTCAATATTCTGGAAATATCTAAAAATGTGTGAGATTAATCACTTAAGTTCAGTCCAACTGCTGCAGGAAACCATATCATGTTCTTAAATTATGCAACCAAGCTAGCACCATCTCATTTGCCTACCACCCTTTCCCAGGATATTACTCAGAAACAACCAAGCTTAGAGTTTCAGTATTCCACCTTCCTCAGCAGTAGAAAAAATATTAACAAATAGGAATTAGTGATGACACAGAAAAGTTTTGTGACTTAAGGAATTTCTATGATTTAATAGAATCTAGGATTTATAAAAAAAGATTTAGAGATGAAAAGGAAAATGATCTATTGCTGTTACAATAAATGAAAATAACAGCATACACAAACTTCTTTTAAGGAACAAGAACTTAAAAAAGATTATGTTCCTGGACATTTATGGATTTATGAAATAAATGCTGAACTACTCTGGATAACAAAACAAATAGTTGTTGATTGGATTCTGAAGCAGATCTTTAAGTGTTAGGAACTCTTTGCTATCAGGATGGAGTGTATCAGAAGCACAGTGAACAAGGATTCTAACCCCCTCCTCTCTCATGCTTGATGCTGAACCACCATTTATTGTAGCTCAGATTCATGCAGCAGTGAAAATATAGCTGTTGTATAATCACAAAAGAAAGCTAACTGCTGTCTTTCTGCCCTTAGGGGAAATTAAGCATGAATGAATTAATTATGTAATGCAACTATTTAGAGGGCATATCGTACATTAATGCCTAAGACAGTTGGCTTTTTTTTTTTTTTCTTTTAAGACAACTCTGGTATTTATTTAAACTCATGGATGAAAAGAATGCAAATACCAACAAAGAAGTAAAGTAATAATTCTGTTTCCCAGAGATCAAGGTACACTGATTGAAACTAATCAATTAGGGCTGTATTTAGTATCTTAACCTCCCCTATAAACACATTCTTTAAAATATCTTTAAAGGTTTGAGAGATGCTGCAAAATTTGCTCTTTGGTTTACAGTTCTTTATTTAAGTTCTTATAACACTTCACATAAGTGAATAGAACTTCATTTACTTTTTTGTCGGAGAAATTAAGATGTTTACACATCTTAAGATGTTTACACATCTTAATTCTTTAGAATAGTCTTCTCAGAATGGAATATGTTTAATTAAAATAACAATAACAATAATGCAGCCTAAACTGAAACATGTCAATAAACAAAATAATATGTAGCAAGCTGAAACATAGTAATAATAAACAAAAAGAGAATGAACTTTTTAAAAGAGCAAACATCAATTTGATTAATAAGTACAGTTAATCAAAAAAAAAAAAAAAACGCAAGATTTTTTAGTTTCATCTGCATTCAAAAATTGTTACTAGATTCTCATTTATTGGGCCTGCCCTTATATAACTGATTATGTGTCTGTATAGTTTACAAATGTAGCCTCTTCTCCAAGTAACAAAAAATACACCTTTAACTTTTCAGATTGAGAAGTATTCTGTGCAAAGGAACAACCAGAATAGCTATGGATATTTGCCATTAGCTATTGCAACTGTTATGCAGAAGAAACAGTACAAAGGACAACCTAAATGCAAAGCTTATTCTGATTTCAGAAGTTCAAACCCAAAAGAGAAACAACTAAAGTGACTGGTATGTGGATTTCCTCTCTGGTAATTTTTCAGTATGTTGTCAGATTATATTTCCAATGTTTTACTTGATCTAGACTGCCCAAATTGACTACAGTTTTCTTCTTTACTAACACAGTCCATCACTTTTTATGGCCTTCTGTCTCTGCGCTAACCAGTTTTGAGTTGTTTCTGCTTCTTTCTGAATGTCCTTGTAGTCCACTGTGATCATCTACAGCTTCAGACTTAAATTTGATTTCCACTTTCAACCTATACACAGAAGCCTTGGATTATGCATTATCCCCTCTCTGGCAAGAGCAGTCATCCAGTTGTTGAGAATTCAGATTCAGGCACAAGAAAAGAGGAGCTTTGCCTCTGTCAACAAGCAGAGTTACTTCACAGAGCGACCTGCATATTCTAACTGCATATTCCCTGTTCTCTGCTAAAGTAATGGGTCTGGTAACTGTTACACCAAGTGCTGTGGGTGTTTCTTGTAGTTAGGATGTGAAAACATGTAGTCTTTCAGTATGGCCATGAAAAACTGTGACACCCACCACCCTGCTAAAGTCATTCCCATCTCTTTGCTAAAGTACCTTGCAACTTTAGGCCGGATACATCTCCTTCACAGGATTATGTAAGCCCTTTAGTACTGAAAGCCCGTGAGAAAGATTCTTTTTCTCCCTGAGATCCAAATGAATTCTCTATCTTCTCCTACTTGATATTCTAGGCCTATCACTACAAACTGCACCAGATTTTTTGTTCTGCTGTGCCACATCACACCTGAGGAGATGTGTTGAGTAGGAATTCAGACAAACAAAAACACTAATAGAAACTCTAATGCAACTACAACTGATTACAGCTTTTCCTTACCATATATCAGAAATTGATATGCAGGGAAGTGTTTCCTGTATGCAGAAAACTCTGTAGAACAGCAGAGCCTAAAAGACAGAGGTTAGATTTCATAACCATGTCTTCAAATCTAGCTGCATCTGAAATAGTCTCTGCCAAGTCTGGTAATGCATAGGTAAAAATCTGGTAATGCAAAATTTGGTAATTCATAGGTTAGGCAGAATCTATAGCATATGAGCAGAATGATTGTCATTTATGTCAGCTATTACTTTCGAAAGATTAATGTAATGCAAATGCAGACCTTGTGTATATAAGCTAAAGACTGAATTCAGTAAATAACATTTTACAAGTGGAGAAAGGAAAAAAAAAGAATTTCTAAGCATTTCATCATAGGTCCCTCCACTTGAAATGTTCTTGCATTTTGAATTTTGTTATTTGTTGAGAAATCAAAAATACTAGAGTTTCTGAGCTTTATCATCTATAAGAGGAGATAAGGTCAAATCCAGCAGTATGGAGGGTACGATGGCAAAACTTCCCTCTAAGTTTAAGCACGAAAATTCATTCCATTTTTCTTTCTAAGTGATTAATTCTTTCCTATTTTTTAGGAGAACACGCTGGACACAAGGTGGAGCCAAAGACTCTTCAAACAGCTAATTTATTTATTTTTTTTTTCTTGAGAACTCATTTTCAAAGAAACAAGTAAGAATAAACTACAAGCCCAGGGTCTGAAGCAAGTGGTTAACATAATTAGAAGTTGAACTTGAGCTATTACTATGAATGATTTAATCATAAGGGAGTTCATGAATTTTAATCACATAGATTAAATGCATTTTTAGTCTATCATTTAAATGGCATATTCAACTTTGCAATGTCTCCTTTTCTTTAAAACACATAGACAAATCAAAATGTAAATTACCAACATTTTTTTTCCTAAGGAAAAAAAAGGTATTGATGTACATGTTTTAAAATACTTTCTGTAAAGCTTATCCTTCGTTCTTACTTCACTGAATTTTTGACTGAATATTTCATTGTTTAGATTTTTTTCTTTGTATTAACTCTATGGTGTGTTGAAGAAAAGTGAAATATAATATACATAGCATGCATACTACTGCATAGTATTTATCTTTGTTGATACTGAAATGTTTTTAAAGTCCAAGAGTAGTGAGAAGGAAATTACAACTCCTCTCACCTTAAGGTGAAATAATTAATCTTTAAATAGATTGATCAGGACTGTCATTGCAACATTGGGAAAGCATATTTCATATAATCTCATCCTATGACTTCAAACTCGTGTCTCCTGAAACTTGAGAATATTTGTTATCTTTTATTTTCATGAAACTACACTCAAAGATCAGACCTCTGACAAAATTTCAAAGTTGTCATCATCAGCTAGTTCCACTTATATGCATATTCCTTTATAAAACAAATTAAAGAGACTTGGGAAATTAAATCCACACTCCCATTCATACTAATGGCTCCAGAATTTAGCTGAAAAAAGAACAGAGCCTTCAAAATTAACCATGCTGAGATCGCACTGATGAATTATATAGCTGAATTATTAATATTTTTCTTTTATTTTTGTAATAGAAATATTTGGATACTTAGCCAAATAAATAAATAAATGAAATCCAAGAGAGTGAGGTCTTCCTCAGGCCACTGTGCCAAATAACACTCACTAGTTGTTGTTAGAAAGAGAGGTAAAAAGATCCTGAAATATACAAAAATAGACTCACTTTATTAGCAGAAATCATTCCCACTCATATTAGTGACAATTATTAATTGATAAAATATTAATATAAATGGCCCATTTAAAAATATCTTCTTGAAAATTATATGTGTATTTAACCATGCAGAGATATTGACACTTGCATAGACTCAGTGTAAGACCACCTGTGGATGAAACATTTACTGCTCTATTTCCAAGTTAAAAAAAAAAAAAGGAAAGAAAAAAGAAAAACAATAAAAAAAAAAAAAAGAAGAAGACATTATCCCTAGGGCAGACAGTATGGTAGAACAGAACAGAGAATAATTCCTTCCCCATAACTGCCATTACATGCTTGCATAGTGATGAATTACGTTGTCTCTCTTAGCTGCTTAAGAAAAAAATCTTGTATAAGCAGCAAGAATCTTCAAAATCATTACAAAATTCTTGTTGCTTGAAACTACTTCTCTGCTTGTCCATTAACATTCCAATTTCCCTAACATTTGCTTGATTTTTTAAAAAAAATCCAGTAAATCAATCTTTAAAAGTTTTTCTTTTAATCTTGAAAATCTTTATATTCAAAAAATAATATATTCTAATAATAATAAATTAAAATGATATAATTCAATAATAGATCAATACAGTAATGTAAAACCAACAGTAAAAGTGCTAGAGGAAACAAGAAATTTATATTTCTCCCCTTCTGTTCCCAATCTGTTTGTTTTTAATTTTGATCTCCCCCAAACAGAGCTCACTCCCTGATGCAGCTTATATTAAGATCTGGTCAGTAGCTGTAAGCATAAAAGTGAATATACTGAAATACAACTAGCTTATATTTCCTGAGCTGGAACATTTGAATTTCAGAACTGCACACTGGCAGTTGTTTATAAAGCTCTTCTCTTTTAGAGGGGGTGAAATCAAAAGCTATGTATTTGGAGGAACAGAAACATACACAAAATGTTGTGGCAGATTGCTGGACTGAAAATAATATAACTTCTCAGCCAGATTCAAAGTCAAACTGCCACAGAATTTTGAAAAGAATCACACAAGTCAAAAACTGCATTAAACACAGGAACATAGAATAGTTGGAATATTATAGTGCAGTTCCCACTTCAACACTGTAAGTGAAGAAAAGGACAGTTTATTGTTATGAATTAGCTTAATCTGACTGCATTTTACAAAATAAAAAGAAAATCAACAAAAATAATACCTGACTTTCTGTCAACTTAATTGACAAACATATTATCAAAGAAGCAGCATTCTTAAAAACAGTTTTGACAAGGGTTGTATGAAATGAAAAGAAACCCATAATACATGGATGAAATCCAGATTGCTGTTGTCCATATACTTATGCCATCTGTTTTCATATAAACATAGAGTAAATCTCATGATGTTTTTACTTTTGATCATGAATGATCTTTAGTTTGCTGCCAGAGTTGAGATGTCTATCAAAAACAGCTTAGCAATTGCTAATGCTGAATTATGCAGTGGTCCTAGTTGAAGTATCTTTTTTGAGTGCTTATCAAGCTCTTGTGTTCACTACTCCTATGTCTCACTTTCTTCTTACTTATGCATCCTTTAAAAGAAGAAATATGAAATCCCTCCATTTTTTTTAAGGATCATCAGTCCTTTGATTTAGGATTTAAAGGATCATAAATGTGTCAATCAAAAATTCTTGCCAAATTGAGAGTCCCCAAGACTGCTATGTAGCTAGGTATTACCAATGAAAGTAACTAATTTTATATATAAAGTCCTTTATATATAAAAGTCCTTATATATACATATATATATGTATATATATATTTAAAGTGTGTGTATATATATATAAGTCCTTATATATAAATCTTTGGGACTAACTTAAAAAAGGACTTTAATTTCAATCATTTAAAAAAATGAATTTATAAGTAGCCTTTGAGAGATTTCAATAAAAATATCTAACTGCAAAAATATCAAAATAACAAATAAAAAATGGAATTTAATGGAAATCAAGTATTTCAGCATGAAAATGAAAAAAAATGATATATTTCATTTGAAAAATTGAAATATTTATCTGAGAAATATTAAAAAGGTACTTTCTGGTTGGAAGTAGATTAATGAATTTACTAAATATTTCAATTAATCCAAAAGCATATTATCTGCATAAATATTTTTATAAAATATTGCAGAGATATTTTTGTCACACATTTTGCCAAATTTAAATGTGAATTTCAGAATAACTTTTCTCTTGCTTTAAAAAATAATGGAAAAAAAAATCTTGAAAATAAATATATATTTGAGTTAGTTCACCAGATAGTTTTACTTGAATTCAGATCAAGTAAAATTGGATGATAACTGAAAATTCTCTTCATGAACTGCAATGAAGTCACAGCTTTTTATCAGCCCTTAAGATACTATTAGCATAACCCTCTTAAAAAAACAAATAAAGCAAAAACTCTTAAAAACAAAATAGTTACAAAGCTGTCAGGTTATTAGTCCTATGTTGAAAATTAAAGAGGAATATGCATATAAAGTTTAATGTCACAGAGATTAGAAATGTTAGAAATATCACATACAATAAAGGAAAGGGTTGTAGCTCAAGAATAGTTGTCTTCCTGTTATAAAGGTAATATTGGCAGGTATGGAGCTATGAAATAGATGGTGAGAATTCCAACTCAGAAGATACATCAGTTTCTTAGAGAAGTAGTTTAATAATCACGAGGTTTTGTAACTCTAACAGTTTCAGACATTCTCCCTAAAAATCCTCATTGGGGGTTGCTGCTCCTTCTTGTTTCCTGCAGGTATTCAGCTGTGTTATGTTTTGCTGAATTGTCCAATTTTTGTTTTATTTTTTCTGGCACTATGAAAGAGAAAATAGATGAAAAAGAAAAGGAAGTAGGAAAAAGGAGAAAAAAAAAAACTTGAGGAAAAGGCAAACAAAGGACTTCTAGGACTGAAGTTGCAGTCCTAGAAGTCCTAGAAGTCCTTTGATTGCCTTTTCCTCAAGTGGTTTTTTTTTTTTTTTTTTTTTTCTGTCCTACAGCTTCATGGCTTCAGTCCTAGAAGTCCTAAAATTCAATGTGTCTTGCAACACATTTCCTATAGCACAGGATAAATTACAGAGAATAATATTCAGCTCCTATCATACAATATGCTTCCTTCTCTTCAGAAAAGGACAGACTGTAAACAATTTCCCCATAATATCCACAGCCCAAGTCCCAGAAATTCCCTGCAGTGTGAGGCTTACTTAGCTGCATCCTCCTGAAAAAAAAAGGCATTGACTTGGCAGGGAAAGGGACACCAATAGCTACTACGAAACGTGACCTGCAGCATGCCACAGTCCTGAGGACATGTATGCTACTCTGAATAGGTCTACAAGGACCCCTTCTTTGCAAACTGCTTCATCTGTTGGCTGTCTCTGTACACTACTTCTCATGCTCACTTGCTGTCTCTGTCCACCTCTCAGTATTAATTTCTTCTCTTAATAGACATATTCTAACTCTATAAAAGCTTCTTTTACTTAAGTTTTCCATTTTTCCAAAGGGAGTTCCAAAACAGGTTGTTGAATCATACAGTATACCAATAAAAAATGATCTTTTAAAACAATGTTGCAAAAATTATATATCAGATTCATCTGCCCTTACTGTAGATGTTGAAAGTTAGAGCTCTCCATTCTCCTCTCCCATTCAGCTAATGGATAGAATTCACCTCTAAAATCTGGTTTATCTCTTCAGAAGTAGAGATAATAAAACATGTTAGATGAAACTATTCTTTTGCCTTGCCATTTGAATAAGTGAGGGATCCTTAGGTGTCTAAATCTTTGCAGACGCGTATATAACCACTGAGCCCCATTTAGTGTGGCACACCCACTATTAGGTATATATTCAGTATATGCAAGAAAGGACAGAAGGATCATCCATCTTCAGTAAAAAAAAAACAACAAAGCATATTTCAGAATTAATGGATGGCATCCTATGAAATATAGTTACTATATGAAAGTGAAATGATATTCTTTTTCCTTACGAAGTAGCATCCCATTTTGTTCAGATAACTTAACAGTAACAAAGCGATCATATCTTCAGCAAGTCCTGATCTCTGTCATGTGCTCATTTCATCCCATTTTGCATTTTACCCCATGTATTTGCAAATCTCAGTTATAAATTAGTCCACAGTGCAATTTAATAAAAGAATTTTCACATCATTCAGCTATAAAATGAACTCTCACTCATGTAACACAATTTTCGCAACCTGACTTTGAAGATACTGTCTTACAGCAACTGCATTGCAGGCATGCAAGAGAAAACTAGTAACAAACTATATTACTCTGAGTCTTCCATCAATCAGACACATATTCAGTCCATTTGAAAAAAGATTACTTGACTTAGATGTGCATGTGATTTATGTGTGATATTTGTGTGAGTTACATGCAAAAGCTGTTCTACTGCAGTGGAGTCTGTCAGAAGTAGTAAAATGGCACATTCTCACCTCAGCTAAACCAGTGAAAATTCAGAGAAATTTCATGCATCCAAAGTTAATGTAATAATAATAACCTCCAACTGGCTACATTTTAAATTTACTTACATTCTTGAAGTTTTACCTTTTAAAAATAACAGACATTTCCTCATGTAAAGTATTGACATTTATAAGAATATAGGAAAAAATTAGTCATTATTGCTTCTAGAAATTAGATTTCATTTTATGCATTTCTTGTAGAAAACTGTTGGGAATTAAGTGGACTGGTGAATTGCTAGCACCTCCTTTTACTGTTAAATATATTCATATTATCTTTTTTTTTTTTTTTTTTTTTTGCGGAGGGAGGGATAAAAAGCCAAAATAATTACAAACCAACAGTAAAGAACTTTATGTAGAGAGATATCACAGTTATTTTAAATTTTACCAGCATTATAATGCTAGATAAGACTTTATTGAAAGGTGCATAAGGAAGTTAGGCATTTAATTGCTATTAAAATTTAGTAATAAATTCTAATTTACTGTTTCCAAATTAGTTGTTATTTTGTGTATGTGTGTGTGTGTAAATATATTTATACATAGATTTTTGTATCTTTTAATATCTATATTTTTGTAATAAAGGAGAGATAGGATGAATAACAGAGAATATTTATCAAATATTTTATTGCCACCCTCAACTGAAAAGAAATCATAACACAACTCTGCTATGGTGTGCAATATTTTCAATAGAATACTCTAATAAATATACAATAATAAGAGTAATAATAATTTATTACTCTAATAAGTCGAGTAATAACTATTACTCTGTTTTATTTCTCAATGGCTCTGATTTTTCAGCTTAAAGTTTTCTACTGATGTTTTGTAACTTGCTTTTCTTCCAGTTTTAGAAAGAACTTTATGTAGCTGTGTTCTGAGCCTGAAAGTCTGAAGCTTCATTGAGGACAACAGAAGTAAAATAAACTGGAAGGTTGATTTCAAATGTATGTAAAAGTAAATGATTACATGACTTATAGCTGCAATATACATGGAGTTTTAGAAAACTTCATGAAACCAAAGAACTAAATTATCAATTGGCTTGTAACAATCACAGACCCTACAGCTTTCACCATCAGGAATGCATTATCCAGAAAAAAGTTTGCAAACATAGTTGTTTAAGAGTCAATGTGAGCAAAAAATGTATGAGGACAGACAAAAAGGAATATTGCAACCCTGAACTGCCTTCATATGCCAAGTATGTCCATATTTATACTCCTTTTTGAGTTACCTGACTTTAATTCCTTTCTTCCATGAGGAACCAAGGAGTCCAAGACCAAAGCAGCACAACTTGGAGACAGAAGTCTCCTCAAATACGTACGAAGTAAGAAATAGGCTGAATAGAATGCTATCAGCATTTTTTTCTCACTCAGATAGCAATATGAATGGGCTTTAGTATGCTTATTTCCCCAAATTTATATCACTGTCACTAAGAGGAAAGTCAAGACAAAATTTAATTATTAAAAATGGAAATTTTGATCTCTCTTTTTTAAATTTTTTAGTACTCTTTTAAAATTATTATTAAACTATGTCCTGATATCTTTTTTCTGTCAGAATCTTATTTCAGTGAATCTTGTGATATTCACCCATTTCTAATACAGAGTTTTAAAAATACAACAGGAAACATGAATGCCCTATCAGAATAGCGCTATGTGTTCATGAAAAGAACAGAATTCCAGAATAGCTACGTCACAGGGATGTGCAAACATTTGACTAATACAGCGAATGACCTAGGATCCATTTATACTCAAGAACTGTCTAGTGATACTTAGTTTAATGACTAATGTAATTCACCTTTTTCCCATTATTATATTAGTTCACTAGTATCTATTAACAGATAAAATATACTTTTCTTAATATTTTAACAATTTATTTATTATTCATAAACAAAATATAATAAAAAGCAGTGATATTAAGAAACACAATCTTTAGCTATTTTACAGTCTCCGTAGACCTAAGATAGGATAATCAACAGATGATTCTATTGATAGTTGTAGTCAAAGACTCTGAAGTTCCAAATTCTGGAGTACAGACCTTATCAAAGAACTGCCAGAAAAAGACTTCATATCTTAAATGTACACTTTGTACAGTAAAAGCAATTTTTTTTAATTTTTATTTTCCTAGAGTGAGTCCAATTCTTCCCCAGGCTTTTCTTCCAAGCGATAAGAATACAGCTGGCCTGTGATGCAACTATATACCATGAGTGAAAGTGTGTAGGTCTTCAGCTGTTAAATTAGACAAAATATTTTGTATAATGTTGCAGGGTTTTGTTTGTTTAGTTATTTGATTGGTTGGTTGGTTTTCTTTCTTTTTTTTAATTTTTTTTTTTTGCATTTTTCCTTTGTTCCTTTTAGTTTTCCAGGACTTTGATGTTAAATTAAACTGCAAATGTAAATTACTTTGTTTATTTGTTCAGGAGGAAATGGGAACACTGTTTTTGCCACAGTTATTTGTTTTCCAAAGAGTATAGTGATCTTTTTCTACAAGGAGTTACAGGTATTTTTATAAGTATAATGTGTGTTTGCTGAGCTACAGTTAAAGACAAGCAGGCAGCTGATAAAGCACAATGGGCTTTTTCTTCCATCAGGTTTTTCATATCCTGTGAAGCATACAGTTTTACCCTGAAACAGTATAATTTAATGTAAAGAACAGAGAAGAAAATATAGGGTTCAGACCTGCTGTGAATGTGATATGACTTAAATTAGATCAAATAATAATGTTTACAAAGCCAGTAGGTATCCTCAAACCATTCCTGATTTTCTAGCATCTGGCGCATTGAAACAGGCTTTCATCTTCCCCAAAGCTAATTACTAAGAAAAGTAGAAATATTCCATATCACAATAAAGAAATAAAAAGATGCTTGTATGACTTATTCATCTATTTTTAACAGGTTCCATCTGAAACTCCAATGTCCAGAACAAAGTTACATGTTGTTGCATATGATTTTTTTTAGAGCTTTGTGTCATATGTTTCCCAAGAATGGCACCTGTTTCAAAAGGCAGGAGCACCACTGTTTTAATGCTGTAGGAAGAAGAGCTGAAAAGCTGAGGAATCTTTCACAAGAAATCTTACAAAATAAATCAATAAATAAAAATAAGATATCTAATATACTCTACACCGAGCGCTGTATGGAACTTTTGTGAAGCTATGGTTACATAACTTAGTATTTGCTTTTAAATTTATCTCTTACCACAAAGCCATAGTCCAGAATTTTCTGATTAAAATGATAGCTTGAGCTAACTTTTAGATAATTTAGAAGTCTGATATAAATATGAAAAGTAATAGAGAAAATGTGGAGATGTCTACCAGATAATGGTGTCATGGAGGAGAGGGAGAGGAGAGGGAGAGGGAGAGGGAGAGGGAGAGGGAGAGGAGAGGAGAGGAGAGGAGAGGAGAGGAGAGGAGAGGAGAGGAGAGGAGAGGAGAGG
>JAWLRI010000455.1:0-22961 GCA_034781795.1 Crypturellus tataupa | reverse complement strand
GAGAGGAGAGGAGAGGAGAGGAGAGGAGAGGAGAGGAGAGGAGAGGAGAGGAGAGGAGAGGAGAGGAGAGGAGAAAACACGTGCAATCTACTGTACCGTAGAGTAGTGTATTATAGAACTGGAAAACAGACTTGAAAAGTGAAGTTGTAGTGCAAATGTATCTGGAAATGCTGCAGAACTGAAATAATAGTTTTTCTGAACCTAAGAAAGCCATCTCGGCAGGTAAGTCCAGGACACTGCAGCTTCACATGCCAGCATTAACAAAGTGTCCTTTGCTCAAATGGGCAGGATATACCCGACTACTATGTCTGAAATGTGTCACAGCTACTCAGCCGTTAGTGACTCTGTGTTAGCTCTGCTAGTCATCCTGTGATGCAGTCACCAAACTGGCACAGCATGAGCCATGAGAGATGACAAATTTTAGTTGCTTTGATATGGAGCTGTGTTAATACAGTCAAAAAGTTTGTGGGCACCAGCTGGTCCAGCAGCATGGACCACTTTTCCACATAGACTTCTCAACTCAGTGAAGAGTAGCTCAAGGACTTCTATGCTCCATGAGCATGAGAGTGTCACTAACTTCCCTCTGTTATACCCTCTGTATATTTTATTAGAAAATTGTCATTTGTTCTGTATTTTATTCAAGCTCTCGATGACACTTAACTGTTACTCTAAATAATTGACACTTGCTTCTCTGTGGTCACAATGTGCATTGCTGCAATTTTTTACTGTTTTAATCCTGCCAAAACACTCTTAAGGATAACAAGAAGGTCACTCATATTATGGCTAATTCAAAATGAATCACCCAGAATACTCAATATCACTAAATAAGCTATAGACCTGAAAATGTTTTCTAGAGAACTTTACATTTACAAGGAGAACCTTGAAGTTATTATGAGTATCTCTAGTTTATACAGGTAAATCTATAAATCTTTAGACAAAATAAATGTGTAACAAGTTGCCAAATGTTACCATACTTTGTGTTAATGGCACTTAAAAAACAAGTATATAAAAAAACTCAAGAGTAATGATTCTTAGTTCACAGTACTAATAACAATTTAATATTTTTTCTTCATTTGACCAATTAAATCTCTTATTGTGCATTTTTTTTAAACTTACTGCTTATATTTATATTGATATCTTTAGCCTTTAGCACATGTAACTGCAACCATGAAATAGAATTGCAAAAATGATAACATAAAATTTGTTGACTGTGCTATAGAGCAAGCAGGCCCTGGCCAGTATTAGCAATTACCGCAGTCTGATTAGTGAGTGGTTTTCAGTCCCAGTATTACTTGCTGTGAGATAATATTTTATTGTAAGGATGAATTATATACCCACAGTGCAGTGATAATATGCAGAGGACCATGTCTGCCGATATCCATTAAACAACATGCATTTGTTGCTTATATCTTTGCCAGATTATCCATTACAGGAAGGAAGATTCAACCAGGACACTATAAAAATCTTGGAGGCTTTTTCAAGACTGTCAGAAAACATTGTACATAAACAATAAATATGAGCAGAAAATGACTCATTTGCAGAATAAGCATAGTGTTTTATTCAGTGTAGGACTATGCAGTACTATACTGAAAATGCTGCCATAGTTTTGTGCTGAATTCTATTTGGCTGCTTTAGCTTTAACGCACTAACTTGCCTCCTTTATTAATCCAGCATTATGGGAAAATGCAGTGAGCTAAGCTAACCTGACACTTTTTGCAATTGCAGGCATTTCTGAATTTGTTCTGAAAGTACAATAGATTGTCTCTACATCACTGCCTTGTTCATTTCCACTGTCCATGCCAATTTTCAATGGAAATAAATAGCCATGTCATCCACAGGTCAGTAGATAGATAATTAGAAAAATGAAGAAGGTTGCATTGAATCCATTTCTAAACACTGTAATTTAAAAGCATCAGTTCTGGTTAGAATCTCCTTTCCTGTGGTTCAGCAAAGGCTTCAAAAATTTCATTTTATTTCTGCTTCTATATTTCTTTCTGTTTCTTAGCTAAAGTTTTCTTTAGCATTTGATTGCTTATATTCCTCAAGAAAGCTAGTCAAGGAAAGGAGGTTAAAATTAGAGGGAAAAAAGAAAGAGAGAGAGAAAAGGCAGGAGACAGAATAATCCTGAACTAAAACAAAGCCTATTTAGGTCTGCAGAATCTAAACTCACTCATTCTAACTTTTATATGCAACAATATCGGGTAAAAATTTTAGATGGCATATAAAGTAAAGTTGCTGTCTTTAACTGCCTAATGGGTGAACACTAAATCTATTCACTTAAGTGCAAGCTCTTATTGTGCACACAAGATCAGATTTAATTGTGAAGTAAGGTGCTTTGGCCCATGGACTACCCAGAAAACTCAGTCTCTTGAGGAGAACTTCAGTTAATGCAAACCGAGTGTCTGAATTGCACTGATTGTACTCCCTTCTATGAATAACGTTGATTTTTTAATCCCACCTATTGTTTTCAGTGAGTATGGTTCATGAGCAACTGAATGACAAGGAAACCTCTAGTACAGACAACCTCTATTCTCTCTATGTCAGCTACTTCAGTGCAGCAAGTAATAAGGTAGTAAGAAGTTTGTTTTAATATTGTTGAACAGAATTTTAACCAAAATCTGTCAGAATAGTTATTTCAAGTTGGCTGCTTATTTCTTGGAAATCTTTGCTAAATTCCTTATTTTTTTCATAATGTATTTTATATTTTTCATAATATATTATATATATTTTTAAATATATATTTTTAAATATTTATTTTAATTAATAATATAGATTTTTTTTAAGAAATACTATTTTAATTTTGGAAGTTTGTAAAATGAAAGGGATCAACTGGGTATTAGAAAGGTGAATCTGGAAGGATCCTATAGGACAGATAGGAAGGGTAGGAAGCATAGGAAGACCCTCCTAATACACAAGTGAAAGGCACCAATGACAATTTTATATACATTTACTCCTTTTTATGAAAGTTTACATGTGGCTACGGATTTATTCAATATAGATATGTAGTCAGTGGATTTTCATGATATGACCTAATAACTCCAAGTGTTTTAATAAGTCTCTCAAGTCTCTCCTACTAACTTGCCAAGATACACTTTCCCAATGAGGCAGAAAGCATTATACAACAAGAAGCTAACTGCATCAGCAAACTAGAAGGAAACATGTTTTCATAGTCATAGAAAGGAAGATGAAAAAATATCAAAACATAATAGAAAAAACAGGCTGGAGATTCAACACACTCGTTGGCTTTATTTGTACTGGACCTATGCCAAAAAAAAAACTTCTGGCATACAAAAACAAATATAATAAGTAGTTTCAGCCAGAAACAGATGGTCTCAGACTGTTTTCTTAAGCTGACCTTTTTTTCTCATTTGACCATTGATCTTCAACTCTTCTATACTTTTTTCTTTTCTTTTTCACAATCTAACACTTTTGCCACTTTACAAGTATTACAGTGTTCCTCTTAATTCCATTCTCAAAAGAACCATCATCACCTAGAAATTTCAAATATATACGCACATATATATAGGCTTTTATTTTTTGTTATAAATAACAGCAACTAAGCAACAACTGCCCACACCAAATCTTTACTAGGAAGAGTAATTAAGGTGCTTTCATGATTTTAACAAACCATTATTATAACTGCTCGGTTGTGGGTTATCTTCCTATCTTTGACAAATTGTTTTGTCTATTCGTTTTATGTTTTTATAGTTATAGGTATCATCTGTATTTGAATAGTATCTTAAAAGGAACAGAAGGAGGAAGGCAGGGGAGGAGAAGGATTATAATAATGTATAATTATACATTGTACCAAATTATAATAGTAATGGTACTGGTACTGAGAAGGAGGAAGATGAAGCTGATGTTTCCAGATTGCTGAAGGTAAATAGCCGATAAATAAAAGCATGACAAAGTCAGTAGTTTTAAGTACTGAAAAGACTCCCAAAAAATAGTCTTCAATTGTTATATCTGGCCAATCAAAACTCAAATAAGAAAAATAATAAAAGCATAAAAATAGAACAGGATTTTTTGATCATTACTTTTCATGAAGTGTGTATTATTAAAAAAAAAAAGTTAGTGTCTATAAAAAGGAACCAAAAAATGTTTGGGGAAAGATTTTTCTTTCCTTTAGTGCAGGAGTATTTACCTCAATGCTGGAAAAGAGTAGCAGAAGTGATCACATACAGCAGGGATTTAAGAACACATGGTTCAACCAAAATAAAAGCATAATACCACTTTTTTGTGGTCCACAAAGTTTTCGAGATAAAGGTGTTAGAAACACTTACTTTAAAAAAATGATTGCCTTAAGAACAGGGATATTTTACATGTTAATATTGGTGCTCATCTCTAAAATATCAAGGATGATGATATATAAAATCACTAATGTCTAAGTTAGATTTTCCTCGGTAATAATTTCTTCTTCTGACCTTAACCCAGGGTTTGTGAAAAGGCAATAATAAATAATCAAATGCACACAAAAAAACAAACCTTATAAGTGTATTAAAAGTGTTGATTGATGATTCTATTAGTGTATTTGGGAAAAGACTAGACTGATCTTCACCATCAGAGCCCTAAGCAGAGCAGGGTCTGTCACTGCAACTTTTAATTTACTCAGATTTTCAAAATTGTCAAAATACCACTTCTTTAGGCAAATGTCTAAACCAGAAAGCCTGTAGGAATTCAACAAGAGTCACCATTTTTCACAAAGTATGATATAGGTTATGAGATGATACTACTAACTATCTTCTAAGTTTTCTAATTCTTAGGTCCAGTTTAGCTTCCCTAGGCAGAGAAGTGGTCTTGCACAGGGACTAAGTTGGCATCTCGCTTCTGCAAGACAGAGGTTACCAGCTTTTGCTGACTTCAGAACCTTAACCTCCAGTTTCAAAGTCTTTCTTTATCTTCTCATAACAGTGAAGTGGGGAGATCTTGACAACCAGCTGGGTGAAATTAATTTGATACATTTGTTTGTTTACCTAAAACTTGGCTAGATCAAGTTTGGGAAGCAGTGGAAAGCAATGGAAATGCAGTGAAATGTTGTCAGTCTAAGTTTGATGTCTAATACCCACAGCCCAAGGCACTGTTTTGCGGCCGGCTCCAAAGTAGAGCCCAAGGCACTGTTGCAAGTGCTCAAGCCCCCTATAATATACAGACATGGGAATACAAAAGAGGGCAATGTTGATTTCTGCAGTGTGTTTGTAACTATTTCTTGACAGAGGTACTTGATCAGCTGACTAAAGAAGATACTATTCTGAACTTTTCATTCGCAGACAAAAATAGAACATATCAAGAATGTAAGGCAGTAATTACTGAATGGTGAAATTTAAGATTCTCAGAGAGATGAAGGAGATGAAGAGCAGCATTACAACTCTGGACTTCAAAAAAACAGATTTAGCATTATTCTCGGAACTGGTTGGTGGAAGCACATGGAAGATTGCTCTGTAAGGGAAAGTGACCCAGCAGAGCTAGTTGCTCTTCAAATACAAATTCCTCAAAGAACAAAATCTGTCCATTTCCAAAGTGCAGAAATTCAGCTGTCATGGCAGAAGGACAGTATGGATGAACAGTGAACACCTGATTGAAATCAAATACAAAAAAAAAAAAGAAATAAACAGAGGTGGAAGTGGGGATAGACTATGTGGGGGGAACATAGAAATTCTGCGCAAGGTTTCCAGGTTGGAATTAGTAAAATCAGAACTGAAACTAGGAAGGGGCTAGCAAGAAGGGTTTTTGTAAGTATACAGGAAACAAATGGAAGGCAGAGGGAAATGCGATCCCATTGCTCAGTGAGGCAAGAGACCTACAGATAACATGTAAAAGACCGAGGTAGTTAGACCTGACTTTGTCTTGGTTTACTGATAAGGTCTGCTGTCAGGCTTACCAGGTGGTAACAGAGTCTGTGGGAATTAAACCATTGAGCTGGACATACACAAGTCAATGGGACGACATTGGGTGTATCTAGACTGCTCTCTACCTTCATAAGGTCATGACAACTGAGGTAACTAAAAAAAAAAACAAAAGTCACACTTCCACAAAGAATATAGAGGACTAACTTCAGGCCAGTTAGTGTAAGGCTGATTTCTAGGCACATTATAGGACAAAGCTTTTGGAAAGATATATCCAAGCACATGAAAGACAAAAGGGGATGATATAGCAAACCTGGAATTACCAATGACAAGTAATCCCTGACAAATTTGTTTGCCTTTTTTTTCATGAGACAGCTGGCTTGGAATAAAGGGAGAATAGCGAATGAAAAAGAAAAGCCTTAGAAAAGCCTTTGCATTTTTATTTCTGAATTGGTGAATTATGGACTGAATTAATAGATTGTAAAATCTTTGTGTGGTGAGAGAGGAGAACTAGCTGGACCATCAGGTGCAAATCTTTATGATTAGCAATATGAATTCCAACTGGTGGGCAGTGTCTAGCAGTATCTTAGGGAGACTGATGGTAGGACCGATACGGTTCAATATCTTTATTAATGGCATAGATCATGAGACAGAATGCACACCACCATGTCTGTGGACAATACCAAATTGTGGCTGAGTTATTAATATCCTAGAGGATTTCACTTTTCAGTGAAACCTTAATAGAATCTAATAGTTGAAGTGACTAGAAGTTTGTTAAGGTCAACAAAAGCAAAATCTTCATATAGGATAGAACTGCATGCAACAGTAGAGTCTATAAGCTCAGTGATTATAAAGCAACTTTTCAAAAAATGACCAGGGATCCCGGTGGACAAAAAGTTAAACATGAATCAGAGGTATCCTTGAAGCAAAGGTGGCCAACTGTGTATTGGTTGAGGGATGCAATTTTTCCTTTCTATTATGGTGTGGTGTATGGAGTTGCACCTGGAGTAGAGTAGCCAATTCAGGACTCATCAGTCATAGAATCAATCCAGCCGAAGACTGCTAAAATGACTGGGGGATAATTGCTATTGTAAGAAAAAAAATATATATATATATATATTTCTTCTTCTTCTATCTAGCTGCCAGTTCTACACATTCAGTCTGAGCCTGAATAATCACAGTAAGTCCTTTTCATCTTCTGCAGCAGTGTTATCAGTGTTATTTTTTATGATCTCCACTAGACAGCTCTCTCCCAGACAAGTTGGTTCAGCAGGGCTAGGAAAGTAAAAAGCTGTAGCATCTTTTGTCACAAAACATTGTTGACAGGAATTATTTAGAATTCAAAAGAGAAAAAGTGTAGCATTAGCAGGAACTCCTCCTTAGAGAAGAATTACGCACTATGGGAAAATTAAAAGAAAAAAGCTGTGTAGAATACTTTGTATTGCTATACTAGCAGTGACACTGTACTGAGAGCTTAGCCCTAAATATACACCTGTAGAAAGAGTAGGAGAAATACAAAAACATATGATATAAGAAAGACTGACACCTTCCTACCTGGTTGAAACATGTTAACTTGCATCAGAAATAGTGAGCATCTTACAGTTTAGCCGAGCAACAACATTTATTCTGTTTGTAGTGACTTGACTATAGTCAGTAGTAGTCAGTAAATAATTGCTGTGTACTCTTAAATTTGATACATCATACTTGCAGAGTCTTTCTGCATATGGAAAAAAAAATGCATAAACAAAAGCGACTCAGCTAAGGGCAGTTCACGGTATCTTGTATCAGGTGGAATGAACTTGAGCACTTGATTCAGGAACTTATTAAGCTCAGTAAATCTTATTAAGATAAGTAAATCTAAGACTGGAAAACTAATCCCTAGATCTGAAAATAAGACCTGCAGTCAAATCCATTATGTTTAAAAGAAGGAATCATGCAAGTGAAAACCAGTTTCTTTCCTTAACTTGGATTTGAATTTCCCTGCCTGAGAACTAGAAGGTTTATTCACCTTCAGACCAAATAAAAAACAACATGTTAACTCCATGAACAACAACAACAAAAAAGTTTGAACTGAATTCAAGTGTGAATTCAATACAAGCTAGCATCACTACATAGACATAACCACAGCTCCATGCTCTCCACTGGTAGTTTCCAGTTCTCTTGCTGTGTCAGCACTATGGTAAATTCCAGACAAATTCCATGACAAAATTCACGTCTACTTTGCTTTCTGTGACCTTTCTTTAAAATTCATCTCCTGAATAAAAATGATAATATGGTGATCCTCAACATTATGCCTACTGCAGATAAATTTGGAACTGTCTCTTGATGGTCATGTGAAGGCATCTTCATCAAGAAGGGCAAATTGCCTTCTTGGTCTACATGGTAATTTGTTTCTTTTACACTCAGATACAGGCTTTGCATTGCTGCTTATTTACCTGAACTCCTGGGTTGAATTTAGTCACATATGACAGTGTAGTGTGACTTAACAAAATCCACTATAAAATTAAACACAAAACCCAAAGATTTTGTCCCATCTGCAACAAAAAAGAAAGAATACACATTGTAAGTATAAATGTGGAAATTATTTGAGAAAATATACAAAAGGAAATACTATTTATATTAAAATAAATTTAAAATGCTTGCTGTCACTTTATAAAGAAATGATATCCTGACTTAACTATTGAAATCTTATGTTGCAATTTTTTAAGCTAGTCTGTTCCTCTATTAATTTTGCTTAGGTTAAGGTTACCATATGTTATCGTTTCCATTACAAATAGGATAAAGATAGCCTTATATTCCTAGAAAAATGCTTATCATTTTAGCCTTCATTTCTTAAAGCCATAGGAGAATCTGTTTCACGGAGATCGCACAGAATGGTTTTCTGGGAAAGCCTTTGGATCCCTCTTGAGATCTGAACATGCTTGTGCAGTGCTGTGCTAAAACAATGCTGTTCATACTTAGACTCTCTAAAATACTGTGGGGACTAGTCTTTTAAAATCAAGACTATTGTGTCAAAACCCTCAGAATCTTGGCTCTGTATCCTGGAGGAAGAAACACTGTACCTCCTCTCAATGTCAGAACCAAGAATAACATCATTACAATGACCTCCTTTGTTTCTTTCATCTACAATGTCATGAAATCAATAGCATACAGGCAATGTATTAGTGTAATACAAGAAAGAGAACAACAAAATTTCAGCGCCCTCTGAGTCCACCAGTGACTTTGTTAAGAAATAATAGATCCAGGAGCCTTTCTTAGTTAGAAGTCATATGATACTTCCTAATGCCAGCCTACCACAAAAACACTGAATCAGCTTGCTGGAATTTAACAGGCTGGATTTGTTGTTCAGGACTTGGACCAGGCTGCGGGCCTGCCAACTCAAAGCTACATTTCACAGTCAAGTTCAGATTTGTCTGTATGAGGAGAATAGAGTACTAATAAAATGTAACAAAAAATGTAAGCATGATTTGGCTTTAAAATATTATTCCTTTTCTTTTTTTCCCTTTTCTCCCCTCAGGGAAGAGAAAGACATACGCCAGGATTTAGGGAACAAAACCTATTGCCTGTGTAAGACAATGATTACTTAACAAGAAATTTTCGATTCAACAGTAATCTCTTTTGAAATATATACAGGAAAATGTAATGTTGACTTAATACAAAGGGTTAGTCAGAAGAGACCTGATTTCCACTAAAGCTGACTATCTGACTTCAGGAGCAGTGTATGCAATCTCTATCCTCACTTCATACACCTGCCTTTAACGTCACTTCATAGGCTAACCAGACTTCATGCAGAGGCACAAAGATCAAATTTTTATTCCCCATCTCCCAGAGCAAGTATCTGAAGAAATATGAGGATGGTGAAATATGCTCCTAGTTCAACAAATCTCCAGGGGCAAGTTGGCACAGGAGGATGTCATCACTCAGTGTTGTATTAGGATTTCAGCAATCCTTTTTCTCTCTTGCAGTTAGGAAAGAATTACAGCTCACAGGTCCTTCCCCACAGAGCTCTCATAGAGAATGAGCAATGAGCAATGCAGCACAAAACTCCAGGGCAAGAAAAGTGGGGGGTAAGGAGACTCTATTCCTTCCTAAATGTGGCAGCTCTCATGCATTTTAGACCATCTCAGAGGCGGGAGGATTTCTGTCAAACTTGCAGTTGTTTCTTTGTGTTGCGCTATAGGCCACTGTGAGCATCTCCACCAAACTACATGCTGCATCTTTAGCCCTGTATCAAAGACTGGAAGCAGGAAAATTCACAGGAGCTAGATCTCCAGTTGTTCCCCAGAATGGTGGCCTCCAGGGAATATTCTTTTTTTGCATGTTGCAAGACTTCACTATAGGCTCTGTTATGGAGCATAAAGATGTGAGAGTGAAGATTTAAACTTTAACATATTATCACAAGTTTAAAGCACAGTTTCACTTCAGGCATATAACAACAGCTTTTGCTTGTGACAGACTTACTACTACTCAATTCAAAAAACTAAAATTCAGTTCATTTATCATCAGCTTGTTTTTACATTTTATTCTGATTGTCTAGTGAAAGCACATTTTTTTTAAGTTAGACCTGAAATCTGTTCAGATGGGAATGTTTATGTATTTGGCTGAGAAGTTCTGCAAGGAGCCCATATACCATTTGTATTTTAGCACTAAAAATAAATTGGAGTTCTGACTGTTGGATATGTGCTCAGGGTAAGGAACCAAAATCGGAAAAAAAAATATATATATATAACAAATGATAATGGTAAAGTTGTTGGTAATTTTGTTACTTGTAACAGTTCATTATTTCATTCTTAACTTCTGAAAAAATTATCATTACTGTGAGGGTGACAAAGCACAGGAACAGGTTGCCAAGAGAGATTGTGGAGTCTCCTTCTCTAGAGATCTTCAAGACCTGCTTGGATGTCACCCTGTGCCACATGCTCTAGGTGATCCTGCGTGTGCAGGGGGTTGGACTAGATCATATCTAAAGGTCTCTTCCAACCTTAATGATACCATGATCATATATGGTTCAAATACCTCACATCAGCTCATGCTTTACTTAAGCATAAGCTTAGTATATGCAATTGTGCAATTAATTTTGTGTATAGCCATGTTTCAGTAACTTTATTATCTATGGCAATGTCATATGGTAAAAAATGAAATAGTCATGTATATTTAAAAGCCAAAATTCTACTGCTGTCCGTATATTTATGGGAAAAGAAACTGGATTTTGATACTAATGTTTATTTTTAATGAAATCTATTTTTAATATTTATGAAAATTTAAGGATGACGATTAGAAGAGATTTGATATTAAGTCATATTGGCATTGAAAAGAAGATATGAAGTTACATAAAATGGGATTTCTTCAGACTGTAAACTACAGAATCCCAAACTGAAGCTAAAATCCGAAGTCTAAAAGTTAGAAGAAGCTTCCTAGTCACAACAGATGAAGTTACACACAGCCTTTGTAGCTACTGGAGATAACAAGACTTGATAGAACTTCCTGAAATTAGGTGTTCATTTGTGAAATGAGGAAGTTGCTCCAGCCTCCACCCTTTAATTTCAAGGTTATCTGTCTGCCTCACAAGGCACATCCACTGTTAGGATGGATGAAAATATGGATTATTTTCTACTGATTCAAGTTTGTCTCCTTTACAGAAAGAAACTACGAAACACCAGGAGGAAAGCTGCAGGAGCACGCTGCTCAATTGCATGTTCAAATTTGCATGGCTTTTCTGCAGAATAGATTGAAAGAACAAGCTCTGATTTAACAAAAATGCTACAAAGTGTCTGCTCTTGTTTTGCAACAATGTTTTCATGTCTGACTTCAAAATCCCATTTTGAAAATATTAACCTTGAAACTCCACTTAAACTCCTACTATAGCAAGTAAAACTAGCAGTAATTTTTCATGATAATGTCAGTGGTTCCTAGGAGCAGAATGCAATGTTATACAATGTATTAGTGTGATAGTTAATATGTCAGAGTAGCTGAAATGAAATGTGAACATTTCTCACTATTAAGACATGAATTCAGGGTTCTGTGTTTGTCTTTCATCAACTGCACTGATTTAATATGATAAAAGCATCAAAATCCCAGATGAAAGCAGTAGAAATATTACATCATCACTTGCAGAAATGGAACTGGAGAACCTTGAATTCAAAGGCTGAAAAATATTTTACAGAAGTATTTTTCATTGTATTGCTTTCTTTTGTAGAAATATCTTAATGACTGACAGCAATAATAGGAGCCTAAAAAAGTCTGAATCCTATTCTTTGATCTAAGTACGGCTGTCTCAATAAGCTGAAGAGTATCCCGAGTCAAATGACTGCATATTTTTACCAGATGGAAAATAAATGTGTTGATAGTATTTTACAATCAAACTGAAATCCTTGAATTTCCTTGAAAAATATTATTTATCATTCATAATGTTTCTGTCATTGTGAACTGCTCTCCTATTGACGGCTTTGAACAAGGGCAAATGGGAGCTAACTGTCAAAAAACTTACTCAAATCACCACAAACATCAGTGTTTAGTGGAACAAAAATCACTTTAGTTAAATCTTTGTCAGTTCCCACTTCCAAGTCTTTAACAGCCTCATACCTATGCAGAAAAAAGGAATCACAGAATCACAGAAAAGTTGACGTGGGAAGGGGCTTCTGGAGATCATCTAGTCTCATCTGCCCTACTCCGTTATGGTTATCTAGAACAGGTTGCATGTCCAGATAGCTTGTGAATATCTTCAAGGATGAAGTCACCACACTTCTCCGGGCAGCCTGTTCCAATGCTCCATAAAAAAAGCTGTTTCCTTAGATTCAGATGGAATTGGCTGTGTTTCAGCGTGTGCCTGTTGTCTCTTGTCCTGTTACTGAGCATTACTGAAAAGTGTGGCCTCGTGCTCTTTATATCTACCCTTCAGACATTTAAATATTTTGGTAAGATTTCCCTATCAGCCCTTTCTTCTACAGAATAAAGAGTAACAGTTTTCTCAGCCTTTCCTTATAAATGATATACCCCAGTCCCTTTGTGGTCTTTCATTGGTCTCACTCCAGTAGCTTCATATTTTTCTTCTGCTGGGGACCCAGTACTGGACCCAGTACTCCAGATGTGGCCTCACCAGGCCTGAGTAGGCAGGAAGGATTGCCTCCCTCAATCTGCTGGTAAAACTTTGCCTGCTGCAATCCGGGATTTATGTAGCCTTCTTGGCTACAAGAGTACAGTGGTAGGTCATGCTCAGCTGAGGACCCTATAATTCCCAGAGCTTTTTCTGTGGAGCTGCTTTTAAGTAGATTCCCCAGTCTGGAGTGGTGCATGAGGTTGTTCCTCTTCTGATGCAGGAATATGTGCTTCTAATGCAGGAATCTGTGATGAAATTCATGAGACTCCTCTTTGCTCAACTCTGGACCCCTGGGATACCTTGCTACTGACTGGTCTGCAGATGGACTTTGTGTCACAGACACAGACACAAAGTCACAGATGTCTGAGCTGCACAGTTCAGCCAGGTTTCAGTCTACCTCACATATTGCTTATCTAATGCATAATAACAGATTGTCTGTAAGGATGTTATGGGAGTGTCAAATGTCTTACTAAAATCAAGGTGAACAACATTTACTCATTCATTGAGTCAACCATCTCATAATAGGAGTTCTTTAGGTTGGTCAAGCATAATTTCCCCAGCATACATCCTTGCTGAGTACTATTATCCTCTTCCTGTCGTACAAATGGTATCCAGGTTTGTCGCTCCTTTCTAGCAGTCAAAATGATGTTGACTTAAGGTAGAACCTTCCTTTTTGTGTCTTTGGAAGACTGGAGTGGCACTTGCTTTCTTCCAGTCCTCAGGAACTTCTATTGATCAACATGACCTTTTAAAGATGCTTGAAAGTGACTTTACAATGACATTAGCCAGCTTCCTCAGCACTTATTGGTGTATCCTACCAAAGTCTATGGACCTGTGTCTATTCAATTTGCTTAAGGGATCCATAACCTGATGCTCATTTCTATAGATTTTCCCATTGGTCGCTGGTCTGGGATTCCTTGGCTAATCTCCCCAGTAGCAAGGTAAGGAAGTGGGAAGTCTTGTGGAGGTAGGGTGGTCTTGCTTCACTAAAAATTGTGAATAATACCAAATTTGCTAAAAAAATGATACTTTTACAAATGTTGCCTCACTGACAATGCAAAATACAGATATGGATCTCACCTGAAGGTTCTGGAAGGTTATGGCCTCATAAGGATGACCACAGCACAATCTCCCCTAAGGGTATAAGGTTTAAAGCTAGTGCTGATGAGTTGAGCAGGGATTGGGAATGACAACTGACCAACTGCTCTGCCTGGACTATGAGTGTCCCTACACTCCCTTTAACCTGAGGAGCTCAGCTAAGGTAACTCCTTGCAAGGTTGAGAGTCCCCTACGCGGTCAGGGTGAAGAAATGTGATAGCATTTTATTGGAATATTGTACTAATTGCGCTAATTGCTAGCTGCTATTTGCTAGTTAATAAGCCTATTTCTATAACAAACACATCAGGTAATGCTGGATGTTGTTACCACAAAGATTTTGTGTTTGTAAATAAGAAGGCCAGTGGTTGTTGCCCCTCTGGATTATTTTGCTATCTATTAACGAGCTAGCCCAAACTCTGTGTTCCTTCACATTCCACACCAGATTAAACTCCAGATGGGTTTTGGCCTTCTTAAGCCCATCCCTACTTACTCAGACAACATTCCTATACTCCTCCAAATTTGCTAGTCCTTGTGTTCGCCTTCAGGATGCTTCCTTGCTTGTCCATGAAAGTCTCCTGTACACTTTGCCCAAACTCTTGCTCATTGAGATAGACTGTTCTTCATTTTGAAGGAGGTAGTCCTTGATTATCAATTAGATGGAATGAGGACACCTGGAATCAATGTCCTTCTTGATTCTGATGGTGCAAATTCTTGTCTTCTAGATTTCTGTAAATTTTCTTTAAAAATAATAATAATAATAATAATAAAAAAAAAAGCAATACTGTTTCGTGCCCCAAATTTGCTATGAAACAAAGAAGGCAAGTTTCAGGGCCATGACAGAATGTTTGTGGGTGCAACAATGAAGGATTTTTATAGCCTGATGATTAAGTTCTTCAATTGTGAGTTCTGAGTCATATTTTTCCTTTCAGCACTTATTTTCTGTAACATTTTAATGTATAAGGCATATTTTTGTTTTAGGAACTGGGATCTCTGGACAGAGATGCTTCATCATGTAATAGAGAGGCTTGTACAAACTTTTTTTTTTTTTATTCTCTTGAATCCTCTATTCCTGTTTGCACAATGGAATGACTAAAAGAGTGGATCGGAAAATATTTCCTTCATTCCTTCCTTCCATCTGTTATCTTTTACCCCTGCGAGAATATTTCCTAGGGAAATATAAGATATGGAATAGAATCCCTTATATCTGAGGAAGCATAAAACCCAAGTCTCTATTTAGTAAGTAAAGGGGGTAGCATCAGTAACCCTAAAAATTGCATCCTGCTTTAGATATGGACTTGACCTGCTGCAGAGACTACCTAGAGGAAGGACATTGTGCTTTCAGAATACTTTCAAAAAAACCCTTGATATCACACTAGTATGAGATCACACTAGTGGGATTTCAAGGCTTTTTTTGAAAGTACTGTTTTTCTTTCATTAACACACTGTGCAAATTGTAGCCATTTCAGGATTACTCGAGATTATTATATAACTCCCTAGTTGTGTTTTTCCTGAACCTGTTTCAAGGTGATTTTCATCAAGATTTTGCTTTATGAAAGTTTGCATTTGAACTACTAATTTTCCCTTGTCAGTGTTTTATAATATACTGCAGATCCAGAATATTTTACTGTAGTATAAATTTGCTTTCTAAACAGGTAGAAATTACTTTTTTTTTCCCCCCCAGAAAGCTGCAGTGAAAAAGAACAGCTTTTTATGTCCCTATTCTGCAAGTAGAATAAGGTAATAAATATTTAATGGAGGGAAAATAGGTCAGCATGACCAACCCACTTTTGGTTTTGTTACATTTTAAAGGATGTAAATGTGGAGAATGTTTTTAGGGAAAGTGTTTTGTAATGTTATGTTTTTTAATCAAGACTTTATAAATTGATTCTTTGTATGAGTTTTATGCTTGGATAATACAATGGAGTTAGTGATGATTTTTGGTAGTAGAAATGGAGAATTATGCCATGAAAATGTATTTATTTTTATTGTAAATATTTTAAAAGTCCAGGTACATGTTTAAGAGCTTTCTTGTATCAATGCATTTGATAATTGCAGCTGCTCTGAAAGCATATAAGAGCCTCAGCATATCCCAAATCTATCAATATTTGTGGCAAAATAAATGTATTTAAATGCATAATATGTTTCTCTGAATGCATCTGTATTTGTTGGAAAAAATACATTTGTCTGTTCATCTATATGTCAAACATAAGTGTGTACAGATTGCCTAGAAACAGAAATAAGAAATCACTCAAAAAAAACTTTTATAGAGTAAAAAGGCTAGTAAAAGGCTAGATCCTGCAGATCTGTGAATAATCCAGTCCTAGAACCTTTCTCAACATATTAATGCCTGAAACTCTCTAGTTGTGGTTTCTTCTGTCCTTTAGCCTCATTGTGTTATGTCTGTGCTCATAAAATAAAATGAAAAGTAATACCTAATATCAAAGTCCAGGGTATGTAATGTGTCTTAAGCTTCATAATATAAAAGCACTGCCATGCTGGGCTGAAATGGAGTCTTCAAAATATTCCAGGCACTCAGCCTTGGGGAAAGGGTGGGGCATGGAGGAGGGAAATTATGTCCTCTGCAAATGATGAAGATATTTTAGAGTCTCAAAGCTATCATGTGATGCCAGAGGAGACCCAGGGAAAAATGGTAGATCAAATGGGACTAGTCAGACTGTCCTTGGCTGGGACCTCCCTAGGCAGGGTGGGTGAAAGTCACCGTGCGCCTCCTGGCTGAAGATCAGGGATGGCTCCCCAGTTAGACGCATTTAGCAGCATTGGAGTAGTCATTTTCCTACCGATGTTCTTCCTGCAAGAAGACATTCTGAACTTCACACATTTTCTCACTGAAAGTAAATCAATTTCTATTCACAAAAAAAGTTCAGCTCTGAGGACACAGACTACATTTTAAAATGAAAAAATTGTGAGAGGTGCTGTGACTAACATTAGATGGAACATAATTTTAACAAGGGTTTGTTTATAATATGCTCTTCATAAAGAAGAACCAAGGTCTATGTTGTTTACAGCTTGTATTGCTCTTAAACTATTTATTATGAAAAACACTCAAACATAACCAAATTAGGCTGATGATAAAAATCTCTTTTAGGTAGATGATTTAGTAGATGGATGTGTGGTTTGGTTTTCCTGTCTTTGCTTACCTTTACTCTTTCTCCCAGTTCAGGCTGCTTTTATGAATTCTATAATCAGTTTTGGGAACAGAGCAGAATTTAGCCTTTTTTTTCTTTTTCTTTTTCTTTTTTTTTGGTCATCCTTGCATGATTTTGTGACAGAAAAACAGTCAAACATAGTAACAACTGGACATGTTTCATTTAGTATATTCCATTCAGGTTCTACCCCTTGTAGAAAAACTTGAACTAGTTTTCTTCGAAAATATCAACAGGAATTATATTTAACATACCTGCATATATCACGGTGGTGAATAAATAATCCAATACATTTTATTTAGCAGTGCTTTGTCATCCAAAATGCCAAAATCAAATGTTACTCTTACATGTTTGTACATATCTTAATTTAAAAATGTAGTTGTTAAACGTCAAATAACCTTAAATATATTATTTTGCTTTGCATACTATTGCTTTTAATATGTAACTAGTACCTTTCACAGCAGTGCAAGCGAATATCCATAGTTTTAACTTCTTATGCAGGCAAAGGGAAACTGACAAATTACAATTCAATTCCTAGTTTTGGAGACATATGTTAAAATTTAGTTTTCATTTAAAATTTATTATTTTAAACCTAATATTTCTTACAGTTCAATAGCTCAAAGAGGATGATAGGAAGTCTGTAATAAGGAAGGTGAAGGAGGTTTGGGTTAGGGATCACTTTTGCAAACAGAACATGCACAGATTCATGGGCCCATATAGGATACACTTACACTTGCACAATCTCTCTGGGTAACTCATTCCTGTATCTCAGCATCCACATAGTGAAAAACAATCAAACAAAAATTATTTAAATTTGTTTAATCACATTTTTTTCTGAATGTTTTATTGTCTGTCATCCTACCACTATAGGCTTAGAAGAAGACATTTTCCAGAAGTTGGTCCCATTCCAGCATATATTTAATTTTGTAAATATAGGAACATATAAGGTGGAAAGAGTTATGGGTTTGTTTCTGTCTAAGATTAAACGTAATTTTTTATAATTTTCAAGTTCTAAACCTTGGGAAAATAAATACATTTATTTGGAAGTTTAATGATAGAATCTAATCAACATTCAACATATCTCTCTTTGATTGACACTTGAAGAGATTCTCTGAATGGCCAAAGACAACTGATGAAAAGTCCTAAAAGTTTTCACATTGCTCCTTTCTTTTTAAATTTTTAAACATCTTTTTTTAGCTTTTTATGACACCAATAACTGCACAGCTGACATGAAGCTGACAGCAACTCATTCAGATTCAGACTACTAGCACAAATATTTTATTGGCATATGTTGGGTTTTCAACATTGCTTTTTCATAGAATCATAGAATGCCTAAGGTTGGAAGGGACCTCTAGAGGTCATCTAGTCCAAACCCCCTGCACACGCAGGGCCACCTAGAGCACGTGGCACAGGGTTGCAACCAAGCGGGTCTTGAAGATCTCCAGAGAAGGAGACTCCACAACCTCTCTTGGCAGCCTGTTCCAGTGCTCTGTCACCCTCACTGTCACCAACATGCTGACAATTCTTAACATGTATCATCTTCAGTTAAAACAGATCCTGAACCATGATGCCATATTAGCCATATTAATTTGTTGAAGAAAGTCTCTCCTTAATAGTGTATATAATAAGACTAGCAAGTAAAGTGTCTTGCTCTTTCTTGTTTTTAATTTGAATGGGAGGGAGTAGAATTTCTTTTATGCCTTAGTGAATATAACAATTCATGCTATATAGGTACCTAACTACACTGCTGATCTACAGTCTATTAGAAATACATTTCAATCTTGATCTAATAAACATCTTTTCTTCTTCTTTTTTTTTTTTTCTTTTTTTTAAAAGGAAAGATTTTTTTCATTTTTTATTGCATTTGCAATTTTTCAATGTCAATGTATTACTGACCTGATCAATGTCTGAGTTGTTAGTTACAACTTTACTAGGAAGGACTGGATTAGTTCTTCCCCTCTACACTTATCTGTTAGCCTTTGCATGCTGCCACTGACTAAAGCTGTCTATTTTCCCCAATCAGATGTAGCATTTATTCACAGAACACATTTTGTCAGCAGCTGGCAGAGGAATAATTCTCAGTTTTTACCAACATCCTATTTGAAACCCTTTCCAAATATGTCTGTCTAAGTCACATCCCTGATTTTAAGATTTCTTTTTCAATTGTATGATTTCTTTTTGCCAGAACCACTCTTCCTAGATTTTTCGTTTAGAGATATCTGGCAGAAGTAAATAGGATTTCTTGCTTTAGATAAATAACATGTCATGAGTAAGATCAAATATTAGCTTTAGTATGCTGACTTCTCGTTTTACAGAAAGAAGAGGTTGAATATTGAGAGAAATGAGTATACATCATTGCCTTTAATTGAAAAGCTGCTTATTTTTTTCATTCGTTTCAAGAAAAAATGCTCAGCCCATCTTCTAGACTGTTATTGTTTGACAATGGATGACTGTATAAATATGTGTTAAAATTTAAAGATTAAAGTTTTGAATTGTCAGAGTTGAGGTGCTGTTAAGGCAACCATTTTTATTTAGAATATTTGTCTCGTAGATGAAACAGGCATTAACTGCATTTAGGAGCTGGAAAAGTTCCCTCTGACATCTCATGGCTCACCAGTCCAGTGGCTTACTGACAACAGGTTTGATAGCACAGGTAAAAAGAGACCAGTAATAATCAATTGATTTCTAATGAAATTTTAGCATGTTAACTGAATAGACTGGCACAAACATAAAAATTGTTTTGAATTTCACAAAACGCTTTTGGACTGCACAAATCAAAAGACCCATTCATAGAGAATATTAAGATGAAGAAGAGGAAAGGAGGAAAAAAAAGTTTTTTCAACTTTAACTACCAAATTTATTAACCTACAAATCTAGTGTATAATATAATATAAGGAAATAATCTATCCTCTTTTTTTCTTTTTCTTTTAAATATGAACCCTCTATGGGAATTATTTTATAATATTTCACCAAACAACAAGTTTTGTTTTGTTTTTATTTAACTATTTCATGGAAAGGGTTTAAAATAAAGTACCACTCATAGCTGTTTGTTAAGAGTTTAACAAATAATCAGTTAGTCATTAGTTTTACATGACTTAAGAACAAAATCTACATAATGTTTTTGTTCTTGACCTAGTTCAGTTTCAGGAAAATAAATATTTAGTTTATGCAACATGATTTTTAGAATATATTTTAGTTAATGTTATCTTTAAAGGAATTATCAAATCTGTAGTATAATAATTCAAATTTATAAAAATATACTACTAGTTACTGTTGTACTTTACTCCTCCCAAAACTCCAAGATTATTCCAAAAAATATGTGCAATCTCAAGTAGTGTTGTTTATGAACCAAGAAATATAATTTTGATGGATAAGTGGTTCTGAAATATCTGTGACAAGTTTCATCTTTTAGTCAATTTAGGTACATAATTTGGAATTATGCAGTCAATAATCTTTATTCAGTGCTTTAAAGATCCTGATCCAAAACTCTTCACAGTTAATGGAAATATTTCCATGGGTTTTTGGATATATCCTTGACAAACAGAAGAAGCTCGAATGAAACAAATTACTTCAAAGTCCTTATTACATTAAATAAAAGTCCTTCAAAGTCCTTGCATTAAATTCTACCTTCACTGTTTTGAGAAGACATCTATAGAGCAATAGGATCAAAAACTATAATATGAAAGAAGGTGTTCCTTCATTGTGTTAAGCTGGGATTTTTTTTTATGTTAAATATTTAGAATGAAAGAATGAGTTTCTGAAATTAAAGAAAAAAATGTGTATTAAATATAATGGGGCCCAAATTTGTTCTTTATTACTCTAGATTAAAACACATATGAATCTTTAACAGCAATTGCAGTAGTTTGAATGTGCTGGCAATAGCACTGAACAAAGTGATTTGCACGTTTTATATTCACCATATCATTGTATTTCAGGTATGTTTAGTCCCTTAGGAGCAATGAAAGAAGCAAGAGGCTGTATTTTCAGTGTCTCGAGTGGAGATCAGAAGAAGTGTCTAATTCAGACATGCTACTTCCAGAAAGCTAATTCATGTATTTTCTAAGGGTGTAACTGCATTCTTGCTGCAGTAGTTCAATGTTAATTATACAGACTCCTAAATCTTAGTGGAGCAATAATGCACATTTTCATCACTGAGGTACAAAGACAAATGAACAATTAACTTGAGAAAATTTATTTCATCCAAAATCAATCTGAAAGCTCTCATACATTATAATGACAAGTTTGATAGTATAAATCAGATAGTACTTCAAATATGATGGACTTTGAAGACAGAAGACCTCTGAACTGAGCAAGAAAGCCCATTACTGGACCATTATTGGTCCAGGAAAACACTATTACTGTTCAGTATCCAAGCATGAAACCGTTATGAATCCCCTTAATACATAGCAAAGAAGTTTAAAAATACATCTGATCAACACTATGCTTCTTAAAATCCATAAAATATGTAGAAAAGCAGTATATAGTCAAATATTATCATATTCTGTGATCTTTGAAAAAAATCACAGGAAGAAAGATTAAATCAAGCATATACTTTATATTTCATTAAGAATTTCCTAACTACTTTCTTCCTTCTTGTGTGCAAGAATAACTTTCAGGTCTTGGGATAGCTGTAATTTAATTTGTGCAGGAAAAAATATATAGTTTTCTTTTAAATATCTATGAAAATTCAGAAAGGAATGAAATAATCAATCAGTTTGAACAGGGATTATTTTCAAGCATTTAATGAAAGTTAAAAGCAATTTTTTTAAAACGGCGTGTATTTTCTCCTTATCCAAAATACTCCTCATTGTGACTGGGATATCAATTTTTTAGTTATCCTTCACAGGAGTAGCACTGACTAATATTTTTTTCAGTAGAAAATGGAGATAGAAACAAACGTATGTTTCACCATATTTAAACAAAATAAAATCAAGTTACTTATGCCAGCTGTAAAAAAAATGGAAGCAGTGGGGTTTTTTTCAGTATAAAATAGATTGAATTTGGTGAAAATTGCAACTCAACTAACACAGCAAAACTAGACCCAAAAAAACTTAACAATCTCCAGTCTAGGAACTCCTGAAGTAAATGATATTGTCTGCATTTAAAAGAAAAGGACATTGAGTCATAGAAAAAAAGTAAAGCTGAGACTTGTCTCTATCAAAGTTTAAGCATTTAAATTTTACTCTCTGTTCTAAGCAATTATCTTAAGCTGTCTGTTGTCAGGGAGAAAATATAAACATCTCCAGACAGTGATTTTTGTCTTTGCTGTGTTAAATACCTAACAAAGAAAGGAACTATCTCTGGATGTACCTGTATCTTATAGTGGATTAAGCAACTACCATAGATAAGATATGTAATATTAAGTGAAATGTGTCCCATACTCAGTTGCTTTCTGTATTTAGGGAAGACAGTGAAGAAGCTTAAAAGGAACAAGAGACACTTATGTGGCTTAGCATACCCAGTAATGTCCATGCATTGAAATTTGATTACTTCACAGAATTAGGTCATTCTTGAAATGTGACATACCTGAAATGATATATGTGAAATGACATTGGTAAGTGATGATTAAATCTGTCTGAATTAAGTCTATGGCAAAACTCCCATCGACATCGAATTAATAAGAATTACTTAAATTCCCATATGTCTGAAATAATTATAGTTATACTTAGTATGTATGTGAATGTAGCTTTATATATATATGATATATATATATATATATATATATATATATATATATATATATATATATATATATAGAGA
>JAWLRI010000454.1:134359-145021 GCA_034781795.1 Crypturellus tataupa | reverse complement strand
AAGAAAAGAAAAGAAAAGAAAAGAAAAGAAAAGAAAAGAAAAGAAAAGAAAAGAAAAGAAAAGAAAAGAAAAGAAAGTTCAGCATGGGAAAATGCTGTACATTTCCTTCTTTTTGACCACTACAATTACCTTTTGCAAAAAAGAGTCCTACTTCAGTGTTCTTTGAGTGAACAGTGAGCTAGAAAGGCTTCGAATGCTGTGTTGAAACCTTGCGTGTCTGATGTCTGCTTCAGAGTACTATTTTTAGAGGTAGTGAAAGGGGAAGTGACAGAAGGAATAGCTTGAGATGAAAGGCTTGAGGGAATATGTAAAATAATGTGACTGTGTGTGGAGATACATAAGGGCAAAGGGAAATTACGGTCAGAAAAGGCTAAAGTTTAGAAGAGGAGTTGGGCTGAGGGGTGGGAAGAGAGGGACTGATAGGATATTCAGACTGAGGTTTTGTTAAAAGCTGTGTAGGAGAAACCCACAATAAGTGGATGTGCAAGTAGTAATTCATTTTGCAATAGACCATAAGACAAGAAAAGCTATTTGGATTCTCAAGTCTATGCTTTTCCTATATCAGACACCACTTGATCTTAAATCTTTAAATTTAAATTGTTAAATTTTTAATCTTAAACTCTTTTTAACTGTAAAATTCACTAACAGTTTTGTGCCTGCTATTCCTGTTGGAAAGCTGTTCCTCTTAGGCTTTGAAGAGTTCTTCTAAAATCCTTTCCTCATCTAGCCTCCTTATTTGCTGCTTGCATTTATATTTTATGACTCTATCCAGTACTTGTTTTCTTCATATAGTTTATAAAACAACTACATTTTTTTAAAATCAGACTTTGTTTGATTAAGCTATACAAATCAATTTCTTTTTGTTTTTCTTTCTAAGATCATCTCTGCATTTGTCTAATCATGCTAATATCTCTTCTTTGTATCCATTCTTCCTTTGCAGGAATGTATTTCTTGTGAATATGTGATTAGAATTGTACATAGTATTGCAAAGTACTTTGTACAAAGTGATATGAGTGCTTCCCTATCTATGCTAGAAATACATCACCTAATATTTCATAGAATGGCAGTTACTTTCTCCAGAGTTGTAAAATATTGATTGCTCAAAGGTGATTGCAGAGCTTTCTAGGGCAAACAGGGAGAACAGGCAGGTGGTTCCTAAGATATTGGTTCTTCTCCATGCCTTCAGTCCTCTAAATATTTGTTGGCTGGATGTTAGATATTAGAAAATTTTTGCTACCTGCTGAGAGCAAATCATCTGTCTACCTCAGACATAAAATAAATGGTCTCTTTTCACTGGGTTTCAAGAAAATCTGCAAGTGATGCTTAGATTAGATGCCTAACTTCCAAAGTGTTAAGTTATACAAGCAACAAAATCCTGTGGGACTTTGACGTTTAAGTTGTTAGTTTTGTTGTCCATTTCTGTGACAGAGCTCAAGTTATTCCTACAGTGATGCCAACCAAATTGTGTTTTCAGCAAATGTTGTTAGAATGGCCTGGCTTCTTGTGCTGTCATTAAGGCTTTAACATAACATTATTTTGAGGGTTTTATTTTTTCTGGTCTGATTGTTCTACTCCAGACTCAACAGCTTTATTGAAAAACAAAAGCAAACCTCAATCCCTTGGTTTCATCTGCCACTTCCTTTTGAAATTTCAGATGGTGATCAAATAGTAGGAATTTCAGGATGTTGAAGTCTCAATTTTACTTCTGCCTTTGTGGTAGCAGTTTCCATTCTCTGAGAGTCAAGATTTATTGTTGCTTTGATACATAGTCGCAATTGTACCCAGCATATTGAAAATGGAGGAAAATACAGATTTATTGTCATAAGTTAGGATGATGTCTCAAGAGAAATATTGGTCTACAAATGCCACATTTTTGTACTATTTGCCTATGCATCCTCTGTCTCCTCTTGCCAAAAGTACTTTTAACGTGACCCAATATAACAGTTCTTTATACTATGTTTCTTTGGGGTTGCACTTAACTTGTTCTCTAACACACTCCTTCCTGCAGTTGTCTCATCTCATTTCTTTCTCTCTCTCTCTTTTTTAATAATGTAGTGGAGAAAGTTTTGCTGTGCAATATCAGTTTCTTCATGAATTTTGGCGTGGGTTAATTTTTTTTCTTTTTTGCTCTTTTCTTTTTCTTCCTTTTTCCTTTCCCTGCTCCATGCTTCCAGGACTTTAAACTGTAGGATTTTTGGCTGGTGAAAACTCTTTTTTTTCCCCCTCTCCAGTCCTTTTGGACTCTTTGCCTATTTGTACTCTAATAATTGCAGAAGCAGTGTATCCTGTTTTCTCTGTTATTCTTCACAAGGATTTTTGCTTTGCAATAAAAACTGTAGAATTTTTGCACTATTGACATAGAGATAGCAGACATTTTCCATGTTTGTGTAAAAATTTTCACTTCTCTGTTTTATAATGAGAGCATCTTTTTATTTATTCTTCTGTTAAATTTAAATTCTGCTTAATTTAAATGGAATTATTGCAGGCATTGCCAAACTAGGTGGAGTGACCGATACTTCAGAGGGCTGTGCTGCCATTCAAAGGGACCTTGACAGGTTGGAGTGTTGGACAGAGAGAAATCTCATGAGACTCAACAAGGACAAGAGAAGAGTTCTGTACCTGGGGAGGAATAACCCCAGACCCCAGTACAGATTAGGAGTTAACCTGTTGGAAAGCAGCTCTGAGGAGAGGGATTTGGGAGTCTTGGATGACAACAAGTTACCCATGAGGCAGCAGTGTGCCCTCGTGCCCAAGAAGGCCAATGGGCTCCTGGCTGCGTGAGGAGGAGAGTTGCCAGCAGGGCCAGGGAGAGGATCCTGCCCCTCTGCTCAGCTCTGGGGAGGCACCTGGAGTGTTGGGGCAGCTCTGGGCTCCCCAGGACAAGAGGGACGTGGAGCTGCTAGAGAGGGTCCAGCACAGAGCAATGAAGATGATGAAGGGACTGGAGCATCAATCGTATGAGGAAAGACTAAGCAAGCTGGGCCTGTTTAGCCTGGAGAAGAGAAGACTGAGAGGAGATCTGATCAACATGCATAAGTACCTGAGGGGTAACTGTAGGGAGGATGGGGCCAAACTCTTCCCTGTGGTGGCCAGTGATAGGATAAGGGGTAAGGGGTACAAGTCAAAACACAGGAAATTCTATCTCCACGTGAGGAAGAACTTCTTTATTGTGAGGGTGACAGAACCCTGGCACAGGCTGCCCAGAGAGGCTGTGGAGGCTCCTTCTCTGGAGATCTTCAAAACCCGCCTGGATGCCACCCTGTGCCACGTGCTCTGGGTGTCCCTGCTGGAGCAGAGCATTGGACTAGATGATCTTTAGAGGTCCCTTCCAACTTTTACCGTTCTGTGATTCTGTGAATTAACCCCTTCTGCTTTTGACCCAAAATTTACTTTATGTGACTGTGTTTGTTCCGTATGTCTGCATTTTATGTACATTGTATGGTCTTTATGCACTTTTTTCTTTTTTTCTTCTTCTGTGATGTAGCAACGCTATCCTATTTAGCACTAAGATACCTTGTAATTCAATGAAAAAGTAGGGTTACACGGTGAAGGAACCTTTCATTCAAAAGACAGCTTGTTCTGTTACTGCACAAGTTTCAACCTGTGCAGTAGTTAAACTAGAGGACTACAGGAAGGAAGGAAAAGTCTTTTTTGGTGGGGGGTGAAAACAACTGGGACCTGTCTAGAGAAGTAGATTGCAAATCTCATGCTGGCATTCAGTACCAGGACTCTGATGTATGAGTTAAAGTAGCTTCAAATTGTGAGTCATATTCTAGATTCCTAGTCTGATACCTTGAAATGTGCCCTGCAAACATACTGAACACTGACAATGACATCTAATGCCATTTTGAATGCATAAATACATTATAAATTTAATTCATTAAAAAGAAAGACATTACAAAATGTAGACAAAGTTTTGTGCAGATTACTGACCTTAATATCTCTGTGCCTCAGTTTCCCATTTGTAAAATGGAAGTAATTATATTCCAGAAAAGTGCTGTGAAAATAAATTTGTTGATGTGGTTCAGTACCTTTTATAGCACATCCTTTCATTCCATGCAGTGAAGGTTTCTAGGTGGTACTTAGCACCATTTGGAGGTAAGAGACTCCTGTACAACTTTCACTTGATGCTTGCTGTAGCTAATAGTCTGAATTTGATCCAGCTTCTTCTGCTGTGTCAGGATGACTCCAGTGAGATATGGAGTTATTAAATGTAGTAGATAGATAGGGTTCTCATTTAGATGCAGCCTGCGAGGGACATGTCCTTGGAGAAAGGAAGTTATTTTTGACTGTATCTGAGAGGCAAAAATTCATGGGAGTATCTAGTGCTTGAAGAGTAGGTGGAGTTATCTTGCCAGTGGGACTGACACTGGTTAGGTTATTTGTGTTTAAGGATGGAAAATGGTGCTACAATGTTGGTCAACATCCTGTGGAAATTTTAAAAGGAAAATAACATCAAGAGATTTTTCCCTCCATGGAGTATACTCAGTGTTTGACAATAGTTGGTTCCTAACAGTGTGGTGCAAGTCAGAAAGTACCTATGTTGAAATTGACAACAGGAGGTGTGACTCTCAGACAGTAAAAATTAACACTAGTGTGAGCATATATCTTATTTTCCAAGGTTTTGTATATCTGGATTTTTTTAAGGGAAGATTGTAGAAGCACAGAAATTAATGCAAAATATAAATACATAATACTTCACATGATATGCCATTTAATTTAAAATAGGTGATTCTAGGCGGGACTCATGCGTTCTTATGTGGTCCTTAATACTGTACTGCCAAAGCTGCGAAGATTTTCAGCAAATCTTAAACTGCATTTATTTGCATAGAATTCTCACCCTTTCTCATTTGCTCTCTGAAAGGTCTGTGTGAATGTTTTATTAGGGCAAGATGATTTGGCAGAGCACTGAAAGTTCCTGGAAGAATAATTTCTGAACGCATCTCCAAAAATTCATGTCAAAATTATTTTAGAGGACATTTTGATAGTAGTTATGAAATATTTATTGCCCCACTTGAGAAAGAGCAGCTATATAAAGACCATTTGACTTTCACTGCCAGTTATATAGCCTTAATGTGGTATTTCAAGGGGGCAGATACTTTTTTTTTTTGAGCAACCTCAAGGCTGAAATTTGCTCTTGCAAATTTGAAACCCGCTTTTCCAAATATCCATCAATTTAATACATAAGAATATTTGCAGAGCATCTACAAGGTAAAAAATGTTAACTTTACTGTATATGCTGCAGATATTTCTCTGGGAAGGAGATTTTGTTTGAAATAATCAAGTCAGTTCATCTCAGAGTTTCAAGAATCCCTTGTTCTTTTTCCTCGAGGCACTAATTGAGCTGATGACCTGAGTAGCCCAGCAAGACTGTTTCATACAGTGTTGGAAATAGATGTTTTGTAATTAATAGCAATAAATAGTTTAGCAAGACTTTTGTAACCTTTTTGCAAGACTTTTCACAGGCTACTTCTGGGTAGCCTTATGTAGAGCAGCTCTGCAAAGAAGGACTTGGGAGTTCTGGTGGAGTACAGTGAAGACAAGCCAGCAATATGACCTTTTGGCCAAGGCCAAGGCCAATGGCATCCTGCACTGCATTAGGAAGAATGTTGCCAGCAAGTAGGGAGAAGTGATCCTCCTACTCTACTCAGCCCTGGTGAGGCCACATCTGGAGTCCTGTGTCCAGTTTAGAGCTCCACAGGACAAGAGGAACATGGAGTTACTGGAGAGAGTCCAGGGTAGGGCCGAGAAGATGATTAGGGGACTGGAACATGTCTCATGTGAACAGAGACTGGGACAGCTGGGCTTGTTTAACCCGGAGAAGAGAAGACTGAGGGGGGCATCTTATCAATGTGTATAAATACCTTAAAGGCGAGTGTCAAGAGGTTTGAGATAGATTCATTTCAGTGGTGGTCAATGATAGGACTAGAGGGAGCTGCCACAAACTGAAGCACAAAAAGTTCTGCCTGAATTTGAGGAAAATCTTCTTGACTGTCAGGGTGACAGAGTGCTGGAGCAAACTGCCCAGAGAAGTTCTAGAGTCTCTTTCTCTGGAGATGTTCAAAACCTGCCTGGCTGTGGTCCTGTGCAGCATGCTATTGGTGTCTGCTTAAGCTGGGGTCTTGGACTAGATGATTTCCAAGGTCCCTTCCAGCCTTAATCAGCCTCTGATTTCATGGGAGAGAGGAGTCTTGTAGCAGCAACAACATGCTGAGGGGCTTGAACCCTTCTGTGCTTTGATGTTACTCTTCATGTCTGTAGTTTTACTTGTGGTATAGTTTTGCTGAACCTGGTAAAAATTTAATCTAGATCACATGTGAGATTAAACTTGCCTTGTTACTGCAAAGGACCTGTCTACTTTTTGTAACAGTTAATTATTTTCTACATAATTTAATAAATTACTATAATTTGGTAGAGAAACGAGGCAACTAGATTCTTATTCTATTTTTGAGGACAGAAATCTTGCATCAAAGCTGAACTTAAGCTGTAAAAGACTGACAAGCTTGTTTTACAGTTAATTATGCTTTGAATAATAATAATAATAAACAGAGCCATTATTTTCAGTTTTATATGAATGCCTCCTGTTTATACAGTCAGCTCTCCAGTGTTAAGGCAGTGGGGCTTATCACATACCAAAGCAATATGAGTATTATAGGACATCTTAGGCTTTTCAGTGTGAAGGAGTAAAGGCACTTGTATCCATGGTCAGCATAGCAGATTGTCAGGACCGTTCTAGACCTTGAGCTGAGACACACCTGAAATCTCTGCTCCAAGTTTGCTAGTGCTCTAGTCTTCAGAAGATATTTTAATCCAGGCTACCTGTATGTAGTTATATATGAGCCAATGAATCCTGCTGGCTCAAACTTTCACTGTGTAAACTGAAGCCAGGTATACACTATCTATACCAAATATATATATATATATATCCACACCATCTATACACTAGAAGAGTACTGGTACATGAGGCTGTCTGTTGGTAAAGACTGAGTATTTAGCACTTGCACAATGAGTAAACCTTTAAAAGGTTTATTATGAAGATACTAGACTTGTAATTCCTTGAAATATAGCAAAGTCTGAGGAGCGAAAGAAATATAGTAACACTCTGATGCAGGTAGTGAAGGGAATTCTAGAAGACATCCCTGTTCAGTATATTATCTTTATAGCAGATTCATGCTTTTCTCTTTGAGGAGATTATAACTGATTCATAAAGCAATACAAGGCCAATGCAATGAAAGAAATACTACTAAGAGTGCAACTTGTCAAGGCTGCTTTGAAATCTGAGATTAATCAAAAGAATAGGAATAAAATGCAACACTAAAGCTGAAAGGGTTGGAAGAAAGACCCATAGGCCTTAGATTCAGTTGAGACTTCTAAGGCAAAGAAAAAGTCATCAGAACAATATAAATATGTTAGTAGAGGTATTTGGATAATAGAAGCAGATTTGAAAAATGTAGGTATTGAAAAATAAATATTTAAGAAGGAAGATACACTAAGAATTTCTAGTCTCTGACCAGTCTTTATAGGACACACTGATGCATTCTTGTTCCTTCAAATCTTCTCCAAAGGAATGATTTTATTTTGTCCTGTTACCTCTTACATCCTTCCCTGGGCTTTGGGCAGTCTGGTGGTTATTTCCTCCCTGGCACCTAGTTTAGTGACTTTTCATTTTCCTTTCTATTCTACCAATTTTTCCTTTTAGAAGTCAAATACCTTTGCACTATTGTTCTGCAAAATCAAAGTTTATTGTGGTCATTTAAAAACCTTGAGGCTCTTGCTTCCAAGAGATCTTTTGTTGTTGCTCATCCTTTACCAGTTACTCTTTGTAAGAGACCGAACCGAGCAAAATAATTTCACAGCTGAATGGGCTCTTCACCTTTTGAACTATACAGCTATTTCCTATATGCCTTAGGAATCTGCTTGGAATAGCTAGCAGGCTCTGCTTTCTAACAAACAGCTATATAACAATTACTGCAATATACTTAACTTATAGCTTCTTTCACTGCACACTGCTAAATCACAGGAATGTGACCAGAACTATATAATTCAACCTGATTTTAGGTTATGTGCTGTCTCTGCTCCTTGATCCAAGTGTCTTGAGGCCAACTGACTGACTGCATTGTGTAAGTGCTAGAGGGTGCAGAGCTGGGCTGCAGAAATTGAGAGAGGGGCTCGTGAAATGTGAGCAGAAGCTTCAGGATTGCAGAGAGGGAGTTAAATTTTTTTCAACTTTTGTAGTGATTGCGACAAGCTTAAGACTGTTGTTTATCCTAATCAAAAGAATAATAACTGTAAAACAAAGAAACATTTTTAAATTATGGGATTTTTTTCAAAATCAATAGCATTCGTGTTTACGCCTAAGGCATGGGCCAAGTGTGCTGCTCTGTACAAAACAATGTTGCTGGTAATTGTTACTCAAATCAAATTAGAGCACGAGAGATTTAGGAATAAATGAGGTTGGAAAAATGGGAGAAAAAAATGAGAAAAAAAATAACCACCAGATACCCTGAGAGTGTCATCTATCTGAAAGGTCTTTAAGGTCAAGTAATTTCTATTTGAAGTTCTACACACCATAGATTTCTACCAGAGTCAATTAATGTTTGCAGGTACTCTGGGGAGTCTTTAGGAGAAGAATTTTTTTTTTTTAAAGTATAAATTTTGATTAACTGTTTGCTCAGATATACTTTTCTGTATGTTCTGTTATTACATGACTTGAGATTGGTAATAAGAACTCATAACATCTGACATTTGGTTAAGCCTAGAGTTGCAGTATTTAGTAAAGCTTGTTTAGTAGAAAATGGGAGACCTGTGCATATTAATAAGCACAAATTAAGCTGTTCAAGGTTAATTGTTTGGTGACCAAACCTTGCAAAAGGGCATGAATTTTGCAAAGAATACCATGATGTTAAGTGATGAAACAGGACAACATACAATTGTATACTGTAAGCTTTTATAATTCCTAGAACATTGCAGGTTGAGGTTTTTTGTTGTTGTTGGAAGTTTTCAGATTTAGTAGCTAGAATACTGTTGGCTATCATTGCCTATCCCAATATTTTTAAAGGACTTTTTGAGAGTGACATGGAAGAGTGAGCATTGGGCAACTGCATACCCTGAAAATAATTAAACTTTAGGAGATATTGTTTTCAAAGTTGTATTGTTGAGAAGTAAGCCCGATGTGAAAAGAAAATGAATTCCTTCTTTAAATCAGAAAACTTATGACTGTCTTCTGTCTTGCCTTTTTTTGGTCTAGAATTGCCCTAGTAAAAGATTTGTCTAATCTAATTGAGCTGTCAGTCAAAACTCCTTTAAAGGTTTTAGGCTTATTGGTTTACGAGTGCTACTTGCACTTTCATCTTTGTTTGTTTTAATTTTATTATGTATTTGTCTAAGGATTAGAATTAGTGAATTCCTGTCCTCTCTTTAATGACAACACCCTTCTCTATAGTGTATTCAATCCCTCTAATGCATCTCACCTTATCTGTAAAACTAAAAGAAAAATTAACTTGAGCTAATGCAAAACATGGCAAGATGCCAGCTTGATCAGAGTCAGAAAGGAGCTGTAAAGTACAGGTCAAAACTGAAGAATATTATCATTTTGGCATTCTTAGTGATGTCCTTTTAGACTGCGACCACATATTTCAGGGAAAAACTTTTCTTCACTGGAGCAGCTGAAAAAGGAACCAGATAATTTTGGATAAAATGTGGCTTGAAGCATGCAGCACTGGAACTGTTATCCCCAACTGTATGAATTAATAGTTTATTCATTAGGTAGTTCTCTTCTGTGTTTTATATTTTATCATCTAGGAAACGGTCCAGTACTCTTAGGCTATTCAAATCCTTGGAAAAAAAAAAAAAAAACTCAGAAGATATCTAATAGCCGAGTTAAACCTGATTTAAAAACAAATAAAAAAGACACATTGGGGCGGGAAGCTTCCAGTACCTGAAAGGCAGGCTTCCACTACCTGAAAGGCAATACAGAAAAGACAGAGCCCCAGAGTCTTTGCAGGGATGTACTGTAACAGAATGTGAGAAAATGGTCACAGGTTCAAAAAGGGAAGTTCTCACTAGCTATGAGGAGGAAATTCTTCCCTATGAATTTCAGCCCAGAGAGAGGACCCAGAAAGGTGGTGGCCTAGTCAATACTCAACATTTGATTGGACACCTAGAAGAACTAGAGACCCCCTGAGATCCCTTCTGACCTCTTTTTTGTTGCTGTTGTTTGCTCCTAAGATTCTGTAAATTGTGAGAGAATATAGACATTCTTATATATTTTCTGAAGATGGTGCATTATTTCATTATCAAAAATTCTATTGAGATTTTTACAATGACTCCCATGCTGCGGTATATTTCCTATAGTATTGTCGTGGGAAAAACAAATGTTGCAGTTTGGAAGCCATAGTGGTGGCAAGGTGGGGGGGGAAAGGATATATCAAATCAGTATCGGATTCACAGTCTGTGGGCTGTAGGTCCAATCGCCTTCCTAGGAGCGAATCGAGTTCCCAAATAGTGTGATCCACTATAAGCTTGACTCTGGCAGTATCGGATTCACGAACAGTCCGAGGACCGTAGGTCCGATCGCCTTCCTAGTAGCGAATCGAGTTCCCAAATAGTGTGATAACACTATAAGCTCGACTCTGGCAGTATTGGATTCACGAACAGTCTGTC
>JAWLRI010000454.1:114584-134259 GCA_034781795.1 Crypturellus tataupa | reverse complement strand
GCTGTAATGCCGAAACTTCTGTTAGACCCTAGGTTTTCTCTCAAGTTTCCCCTTTTCCAGGCCATTCTTCCACAAGTATGAACATATCTCTACAGCATATATACCTATAGATACTCATATCTTACTGCAAAAGATATGAATGTTATGCTGAACATATGGCACAGCCAGTGGCTTCTGCTGTCATGGATCCTAATTCTGGGTTGCACCAAGCTGTTTCCAGCTGTGTCTATAGTGATGGTTTTACTCAAATAATTCAAGTTTAGGAAGCCTTGCTTTACCACCCAAGCAATACCATAGAAACATACAAACCCAGCTTCACATGAAGCTTTGATATCTCAACAAGCTTTTTCATTTGGACTGTATTCTTGAATTCTTTATAGAAAAAAAAATGCAATAGCATGGATATTTTCCTTTGCTATAAGGCTCTTTTTTTTTGATAACTTGGCCTCCACAAGAAGTCTCTATATTTTTTTAACCTATATCCTCAGTTACAAGCAATTGAGATATATAGAGCAGAATTGAATTTCCTTCCATTTCTCCGTATAATATAACAGTTCCTTGGATGAAACAGCACTATATAAATGTTGGGCCTAGTTGCATAGGAAAAAGTTGTTGGCTGTGTCCATTTAGGATTCTAGGAAAAGAGGAGGAGGAAAGATGCTTCATGACCCAGTGAGAAGTTGTGGAAATGGCTTTATTTCAGCTATTGATTTTGCTTTACTCCTTAAGAATCTTTAGCTCATATGCTCCTATTAAAAGGAAATCCTAGTCCACTCTTCAAATATGTTTTCTGCCTGGAAACTGTCTTGAACTGGTTGTTAACTCCAAGCAAAGTCAATACAGAGAGGTTAGAAGCAACCATTTTAACATGGTAGCTTTTTACATACACTGTTTGAAAATAGCAATAATGCATCTCATTAGGAAGTTAATTAAAGAAAATATATGTTTTCATATATATACTGATATATACTGAATAATTTCACCTTCTACATATGGCCTGTTTTGAAGAGATATGTTATGTTAATGGTTTTTGCCTCTACTGGATGACATTTTGTGAAACTGCTGAAAGCAGTGCTCAAAAGGGATGCAGGTTAATGGGATAGAGATTTCTGTCTGGATATAAATACCAGACAAAAGAAAGAGAATGCGTGTGTGATTCATTTAGGTTGAATATCATTCTGATTTCATGTAAAATTCAGCATACTAGGAAAGAAATTACTAATACTGCTAAATGAACCTGTATTTGCCTAAAGCCAAGCCTGAATTTTATTCTTGATACCAGCTAGGAGGTAGCTTTATCTGTGGTTGTGTCAGCAACATATGTCCCTCTGAATAGATGTTACTAAGAAATGTTTTAACTCCATTTTGCTTTTGCCAGATAGCAAGAATGTTTTTGGAATGATTCATAAATATCTTCTTTTCAATATATAAGATGTACATTTCCTTTTTGATGCCCTTATGTCTGCTTACTTAACTATTGCAGTCAGCATTCTAATTAATTTTATCTGATTTTGTTCTTACATTGTATTTTAAGCAATCTTTTACTCATTGGTAAAGAGTGGTGAAAGAAAGAAACCTTTGAACATCTGCAAACATGTTTAACCTCACTTCATAGAATGGACACTCTTATCTGAGATTGCACTCAGAGACTCATGGAGAAGTCTAACTTTTCACCTACTAGGCAAGAGAAGACAGTTTGCAGCTTTCAGAACTATTATCAAAACTCTTCTCCCATTAGAGAGGGGAGGTTGTCTTTTGTTTAATGGCATGGCATTTGTTTCTGACCTTGAACTTGAAGCATTTTGTTTTCTATCTCATGACAGTTTAAAGCATTTAAAAAGACAAAAATGTTACATTTCAGCAACATTTAAATGCTCTTATTCATTCCTAATTTATCCTGTAGACCAAAAGACAAGTTAGAGCAGAAGGAGCAGGAGACTAGATTTACAATAGCTATTTTCCTATTCTGAAAACATTGCTACATTTTTCCTTGTTTGTATAAAATATATTGGATCTAAATAAATAATAGTCAGGGCATAAGGGGTATTAGTGTGCATTATGGAAAATCTCCATAACTTTTGGTCATTTAAAATGCTTTTAAAAATCCCTAACAAGTATACATGACATTCTCTGTGTATGAACGATTTCCAGTCACCTTCACAAAACTAGGAGAATTATCCTTTTCATCAGCCAGATTACTCTACAGACTATTCTAAGATCGTTTGACTGCTGCTAATGCACATGGCCTGGTTTGCCTCCAATAAAGCTGAGAGAATTTTTTGTCTGCCTGAAAGATGGTACTTACTATTATAAATAGTGTCTGATCATTTAATACAACACATTTTAATGTACTTTTAATTCTTTAAAAGGAATGTTTTTCAAAACTCTTTCACAGAGAGAAGCTAGGCAGTATTAATCACTTTAGGTAATAGTCTTGTGTTTGACATGAATCTTCTTCAAATAGTAAACCTATGTTTTTTATGTGGATGATATTTTGCTCTAAGCAGAGACTAAACCAATGTGTCATTCTGGAACTCTGTCTGTTTCTGTGGAATGAAGTAACAGATAGAAGGAGTTTCAGAACTGTGAGCAACTTTCCAACTACTCTTTTCTGTTTAATGAAAACAGTTACATGTTGTTAGCTGGAAGCTGTGAACTCTTCTAATTTTCCAGCTCTGTTAATTACTTAAAAAATGAAAGCTGTTTTAGTGTTTCTATTGTGTTCATACTACTGTTTTCTATTAAATTTGCCTGATACTATTCACCATAAAGCCCTCCAGCCAGTTGGGGTGATGCTTTATGTGATGCATGTGAGCCTTGAATTGTCTGTTACACAAGTTCAGCTGAACAGTTTCGTGATTCTTCAGACCAAGGGTAGTGAAAAAATTGTCTTGCTATTTTTTAAAATGAGGCTGATCTCTCACTTTCAAAAACCTTGCCAGGCAATGTTTTGGAAGAGGGATATGTTTTTTGTTATGCAGTGGTTTCTGTGTCATATTTGATCACAATTAAGATCTGCCCAATTGGCTGAGCTGAAGCTTTTGAGAATTCTTGGTCATTGCATTTGGTAGGTATTTGAAAGAACTGGAAAGCTCAGTTCACTCTGAACCCTGCCAGCACAGAAACGTGTTTCAGCCCAGAGCTGGCAAGACTTTCCTGCACTTTCAGTTGTATATGATTATGATCCAGAGCAGAATTGGAGGTGGAATTGAGGGTAGAGACTGAGGGCAGAGAGAATAGAAACAAAGAAGTGGCAATACCCAGGCAGGATCAGGCTGTGGGGAAGGGGAGAGCTTCTCATTTCAGTGCAGAAGGTATAAATATCAAACAGAAGGAGCTCAAATGACTTCACATGAAAGGCACAGAACAGAATATTGGAAGACTGGATCTGTTCTTGACTCTTCTGTAATGTCTTGACTTGTCATTGGCATGTTGGCAAGCCATTTTCACATTGTAAACTGATTTCAGGGATGCTGACCACTCCTTTGTGAAGTGCTTTGAGATGTTCCGATGGGAAGCACCAAATATGCACTAAGTACTGGTGAGTGCTGGGCACCTCAGGAAGGAAATTTGGATGAGAACTGGCAGGAAGAACAGAGGAAGCTGGGAAGGGACTGAGGGACTGGACTTTAGACTAGCAAAGAAGCTGGTGAAAGAGTGAAAAATGTGAAGGAAGAAAAAGGTGTCCAAAAAAAAAAAAAAAAAAAAAAAAAGGAAAAAGAAAAGAAATAAAAAGAAAAAATGGCACATAAAAATCCAAATTCAGTAGCAATTTATGCTAAGAGCATAAATGAGATCTAGAGTAATGTATGTATTTGGAATACTGTTATATTTATCTCTTTATAAAGTGGAAGAAAGGAGATTTCATAAAGACCTGATTGCCTAACCACAATGGTATGTTGAATTTCAGAAGAAAGACCGTTCATTTAGGTATCAGCAAAGACCTTGATAAAGTACCACATAGGAAGCTATTAAGGAAGCTGAAGACGACAGTGATTGATAGAGAAATTGAAGCAGATAAAGAATTGACTTTAAATTACTGTGGTTGGTGCAAAACTTTTTATCCAGAGGGATATTTCAAAAGCAGATACTTATAAAAGATTGTGGAAGAAAAAGTATATGTGTAGTTCGTTTAATAGAATTCAAAATTGCAGTTGTGACAGGTGAAAGTCTGGCATGTCCTGAAGGAGGAAGTATGCAGCTTTAAGTGGTCAGGTTAAAAGGTGTACAATGGTTGGGCAGAATTAAACAAACAAATAAAAACTTACATAGATATGAACTCATGGGTAGACATGAAAGTATTTTTGGTTGCAACATTGTTCATGAGCTGTCGGGAAGGTTCATCAGTAAGAAGATGCATCAGCGAAGCTAATTTTAATGGATCTTGTGGAGAATTGACAACATCTTTACCAGGAATGGCAATATCTGATATTTTTGTCTGTGTTTAGAATGAAGGACATGTCAAGATTAAAATGTCAAGATTAATCCTAGTGTATGCATAGCATAAAGATAACCTGGTGGTATTGTTGAAGGGCTGGATACCTAAAGGGTAGAAATGCAGATTGGGTTGTCTCTTCTTGTCCTTCTCTATATTTCTGACCTTCTATTTTTCTCTTTCTCCCCTCATCTTGTCCTTCCCAAAGTAGGTCATCTCATCTTACCATTTGTTCAGATCTGATTCCTACTACCTGAAGTGTTTGCATATTTTATCCCTTAACTATTTGTTTTAAAATGTACAAAACCCTGGGAGAGGGATCAGACTCAGGATCTTCCATCCATACCTATATGCGCTTACCAAGGCACAAAGCCAGACTGCTTTTCTGATCTCGTTAGTGGAATTTGTTGGTTGGAGACTGGTCTGTTGATTTCTCTGATAATGATTGGCAAATGTGGCCTTCTTCTCAGTGGAAAGGACTTGATGGTGCCTTGCACCGTTGTTTGGTGTATTACAGAAAACAGGAAGAGGTGCCCTGGTGCTCCTGCTAGACATTGTTTCCAGTAAAAATGTTGTAACTTCAGGTTTTCCTCACTGTGCAACCAATATTAGTTTGTATTCCAAATGCTCATTCATGAAATCTATCTCCAAATTAGGACAGTTCAAAAAACATTAACTAAAAAGAAGAATCATACCGAGACATTTAAAATGTGTCTAGTTGTTGAGAACAGTGTTTTGACTAATACCAGGATAGAAAATTGGATTTGTTGGTTACGTTTGATATCATTATCTCTTCTTAATACTCTGAGTCTCGCATGTCCTACTTTTGTACCTCTGTTCAAGGATGGAAGAAATACACTGAATTTAGTTTAGTTTAAAGTTGGATGTCTGGTTGGATGTCTGGTGTTATTTGAGGGCTACTGGGTTGTCCCTGTAAGGTTGGCAAATATGACCCAGGACCCATGGGACATCTGTGCCTTTGTGGAACAGTAGATGAGGACCAGGCAGGATATCCAATAATCAGAAAATCATTGTCTGCTGTTGGAGGAACAAGTGTGTATGATCTGGAGTTTTCCTTGTCACAAAAGAATTAATCTGCAAGTTCCTAAAGCAAATCTGCAGTAATACTGCAGTGCTATTTAGTGCTAAACACTGGGTATGGTATAGCTTTCCATATGTTTATTATATCCAATATTATTATTATTTATTATATTCCAATGTTTATTATATCAACCACTTTGACCTATTTAGTCCCAACTTCTATACTGAGGAAAGAAATACTGAAATCTCAGTAAGGTCAAAACATGAATACTTGGTGTTGCCTAAGATTTAAAAAACCCGGAGATGAGTTTGAGAACAGATTTACTTAGTGTGTGCTTAAGAAAATGTTTTCTCCCTTTAGCACCCATTACAAGTAATAAATTATACATTGCATTGTATGTACTTTCTTCCTTGAGAATATTCAGGTGTACTTTGCAGTGGTGCTTTAAGCCTCACCGTAGCCATTTGAGCCAGATAATGCTGACGTTTTAGAAACAAATCAGGAGCCTTGCCAAAAATTATGAAGCCCTTGGTGTAACAGTGAACAGGACCCGGTTTTCCTGACTTCTGGCTTTTATGATGTTATCAGCTGCTACTGTTACCATCTCCCTTTTGTCTTGCCTTATATTTTGAAAAGCCTACAGGGAACGTTTTTCTGCTTTCATTGCTGAATGAGATTCACTGCTTCTTATTCTTCCTCTGGGCTTCTGGATTATATTCTCCCCTCATCACACACACCTTCTTTCTCTCCTTCTCTCTGCTGCCACTTTTAGGTATTCTGTCTCCGATGCTCTCATTTGCTGTAAATCAGAGGTGAAATTGTTGCACTGGTGAATCTGAGCAGAGCTATTTCGCCATTACTGAACCTTGGCATACAGGGTCTGACCAAGGCAGCTGCAGGCAGCAGCTTTCTGTTGTTATCCTTCCTAACTTACTAGCTGTTGCACCTACAGGTGGACCTCTCAGCCTGCACAGCAGAGGATTTTTCATGTCACAGTGACATAACCTTATTAATATGTGAGTCACAACCAGCACCCCAACCCCTCCTGCTCTGTTCCTATCTGCATTCAGTCCTGCACTCCAGTAGCAACAACAGCAGTGAGTGCTGGAGACTATTAGGAGCTGTGGAGAAGGAGCAGGGCCTGGTGATGATGTCTGGATGTGGAAAGAGAAGTGGATGTGGGGCAGAGAGTTCGTACCAGTTGTGCCCTTCGATCCTTTCTCAAAACCTGTCTGGGCTGCAAAAGTTATTGTGGTCTCTTCTTTTGGCCTCCCCAGTCTTTCTTTCCTGCTTCCTCACAGTATATTTTGCCCATTGCTCTGTCTCCTCCTTTCAGACTGAACACTCTCAGGATCTGGCCTATTTGTGTACAAACACTGTCTCATAGAGAAAAATATCAGGTTTATATGCAGGAGTATAACAAAACTGAAAATGGAATGCAAAATCTTGTGGAAGGGAAAATTGATATTATTCTGCAAGTTTCCTGCTCTCATTCATTCTCTCATAGATTTTGCTCACTTGCCCTTACATACACGCAGGTACCAACTCTTGAGCCCAGTGGTCTAACAAGTATCACCTGTACATGACGAAGAATACAAGGTAACTCAAGGTTATTGTGTCCCTTAGGTGATTCTTCACTGGTGACAGTGGGCTGATTTGAGACTTGCCTTTAGTACTCTTTAGGAATAGGATGTTTGGGATTCTCCCTACTCCCTTTTTCCTTTGGTCTCACTGCCTCGTAAGTATTAGGAAAAGCTTTTGAATTTCACAGTTTTCCTGTTAGCCTCATTTGGGTATTTCAATGCTCCAGTCCTTTTCTCTGTTTTCTTCATACTATATCTGAAACCATCTTGTTCCACATGATCTGAATGAAAATTGATTAATGCATATCTTCCCTCTTTTTCCTTTTTTTTTTGTTTCTGTGTGTTTTCACACACACGTTTATATTTCATTCATACGCATTTTAATACTTTTCTGACTAATCTCTTCTTGTAAAAAGAAAGATGATACATGGATGCAAGTAAAATAACGTGAGCTACAGAAAGGAAACATTTAGATTAATTATGTGCAACACACTCTAGCTGTTGGTGCAATATTATCAAGACGGAAGAAAGCAAAAAATGTTCCTGGGTTTGTGCACAGGCATTATTGGCAGACAGCACTTTGGCAGTTTATCAGGTGCTGCTTGTAATTGCATTGTTAGAGTTTTGTTCTCTATGCTGTTCTGGTAACCTTATTAAAGGGAAAACATGGCTGAGATGGTAAAGGTGCAGTGAAGGGCATAAAATGGCTGAGATATAAATACAAGTAAAAGGAAAAATAGAACCAGCTTTGGCATGTCTATTCAAGAAAGAGGAGTAGGGAGTGAGGGAGAAAATATGGCATGCCATAGAGCTTCAGGACCCCAAAAAGAAGTACAAAAATGCAACAAAGTCATTGGCAGAGGGGATTATTCAGAGTCAAATGCTGCTCCTGGTTCTGCTGAGTAGGGAGATCAATGGGACTCGTCCTGAGGTTTGATAATATCAGCAAAAGCTAAGGTAGTAAAATTTTGCCCATCGTGTATGTGGTTATCTGCTAAAAATAGTCCAAACAGAACACAGTTTGGACAGATGGATTTTTCTTTTATTAGGATTTGAAGTAAAATCTTCTAAGCTCAGAAATGCCTGCTGAGAATTAGCAAACAAAATAAAATATTTGCCTGCCCTACTTTTCCTGCTCAACCGTTTCTGTGCAGATACATGAAATACAGGAAACAGTGGAGCAGCAGCCATTACATTACTGTTATAAAAATCCTCACAGAATTAGTATGTTTCATAGGGTGAGTGCAGTAACCTGCTCCTGCCTATTTTATGGCTCTCCTCAGCTGCTCTTTAAAACAGTTTAAAGGTTTTCATTTTCTGTCCATGCACTGGAGAACATGGTACATGTCAAAACTGTTCAGGAGAATTTTGTCAAACTGTGTCCAAGGTGAAATTGTTCCTGTCTGGGCTAAAAATAGCCGATTCAGTGACAAGAGATTTTCCTCAATCACTCGATCATAGATGTGAACACTCCAGGCTAGAGAAGCTATCACAGTGCTGGCTGAACACGTAGCTGCACAAGGCGTGGGAGTTGTGTTTATGAGCACAACAGCCAGAGGTGATGATTTGGCTCAGTTTTATGTCTCAAAAAGCGTAGCTCAAATGATTTATTTTCATGGCAAATTTGACATTGGCTTTTTCCAACCTCCAAAAAACAGCAGTTAAGCAACTAATTCTGAAATGCAACACTGAAAAGGAAAATAATTCATACACTGTTAAACTCAGCTTACTTATAATTTATTTTATTAATTTGAGGAATTGCTGACATTTAGAGCAGCATTACAGAAATGAGTACTGTAATATTTTGGGTCCAATTTTATATTCAGAAAATCTGTCCTTCATCACTTCAGTGCTGCTTTACATATTTAGCTTCAAGAGCATGTTACAAGTTGCTGCTAACCTCCCATACAGCCTTGGAGTAGAAATGTGCCACAGGGAGAAGAGACAGAACTGTGAATCTCAGCTAGTGAAGAAAGTCAGAGCAGTCTGAAGGCTGCTTCATTATAAGCACTGACTGATCTCTACTTCGTGCAGATTCGATCTCTGCTTGTATCTTGATCCGTCTAGAGTGAGTATAGGCCGTAAATTGAAAGTATACTGAAATGCATCAGGGTATAGGGAATAAACACAAAACACTTAAGCAACATTTAAGCTGTCTGAGTGGGTCTGAGGTTGCATGTAGGTCTGCTCTGCAGAGAAAATGTACCTAGTATTAGGAGCCCAGCTCAATAGGTTAATGCATATTTCATCTAGAGTTGTAAAACATACAGTTCTTCAAAATATCAGGAGTCAGAGTGGCATAAGGTTGGGGTGAGTCTGGTCTGTTTTTTGTAGGGAGAGGGTAGATTTATTCAGCAGAAGATTTGCTGTATTTTAGGTAGTCAGACAGGCCAATAAAAAGGCATTGCAATGAAAGATTCCCTGAGTATCAAAAGCATGAAGTGACTGTGAGTGACTATCCTGTAACTCAGTGCATTAGCAGAGTAGCTCTCAAAAAGAAAGGAGACCTACATAATGTCTTTTCATGCAGTTCGGTGGCTCCAAATTGAATATGGTATTATCTAGATATAGGACTCAAGTATTTAAATACAAGCAATCATAAGCTTAATTTCTGTATATCTCAAATCTATCACATTTTAATCTTGAAATTATCGCTTTTTAATATACTTCCCTGAATTAGGAGAACCTATGAAAATAATTACTCTTAGAAAATGAAAAAAAAAAAAAAAAAGAAAAAAAGAGAGAAATGGTTAGATGAGCAGTAGACCAAGGCTGAAAAATGCACCTAGGAAGAAGGAGAAAGCTTTGGCATTCTAAAAAGCAACATCTGATCTATCACAAGATGTATAGTTTAGAGTTAGGACTTGGACAGATGATACTTTTAACATACTCAAAGGCACACTAAGGTCATCATTAAAGCAACGTAATCACAAGATCTAGAAAACCTACAGTGTTGTGAGCTCTTTTTCAGATTCAGACTGCGAAGTTTCAGATTTAGGTGGTAACATTGGAGCAAGCAGAGTAGAAATACAATTAATAAATATAACACACTACATTTTTAAACTTGAGGCAGCACTTAGCTGTTTGAGCAGATAGAGTCTTTTATAATGCATCTCTGAACTGTTTTGCTGATTAATGAGGCACTGATAGGCTTTAAAGAAAATGTTCTCAGTATTTCTCAGTAAAGAAGGTGACTGTTTCTCGTATTACTCCTTGCCTGTACTTTTGTCTCTGGGTCTCTATTTTTATACCTAGGTCTCTGTTTCCATTGGTTCAGTGCCACTGGTTGGTGCTTAGCTTCCTACTTTACTTGAGATATATAGACAAAAATAAATAAATAAATAAAGGAAAGGAGACATCAGCGGTTCTTATCAGCATCATTTTGGAACACTGTATATTTCTTTTACATCCAGAAGGGCATGAATAAAATTCTAGAATACTGGGAGGAAAGGGATGTGGGAGGAAAAGAAATGTGAGAGGAATTGAGTGGAAAAGTTTGGAAATTGAAATTAAGCTGTGATTAGAGAAAGAAACACATGTGAAACAGATTTAGTAAGAAGACTGGAGAGACAGGAAGGGAAAGACATATTTAATAACCAGACTGTGAACAAGTAGAGAACACTGGCAATTTTAAAGCTTTCAGTCCAATATGATGCCCAACTAGGAGAGCTCAGGAGTCCTCACTAGAGACTTACAGATTGATATGACTATCCAAGTCTAGCAGAAGATCTTGTTTAGTAGGATAAATAAAGCAACACACAGTTCACTGAACTGAAATTTAGTGGTGATGGCTTGAGTTAAAGGAACATAGTGTGCAGAGAAGAGTAACAAAGATTGTGGCTCTGGGAGAGATGTAATGGTGATGAGGGAAAACAAACTGATCAGAACCTTAAAAGAACATTTGGCAGTAAAAGTAGTACTTCAGGCCTTGTGGTGACTTTACAAAAGTGAAAGTAATTTTGACAATGCCCAAGGCTTTAATGTCATCTCTTTTAGAATGTCACAGAGTGCGACGTTATGGTCACATAATGCTTACTGGAAGGACTTCACAGCCACCAGAAAAATATAGCAGAAGATAAAATTAATCAGAAATATCCAGCCCTATATTTTGGGCAAAAGACCAAAATAATGGAGAGTACACTGGGAACTAGAAGCAAAAAGAAAAAAATGTTTGTAGGCATCTCTACTATATGTTTTCTGTCTGTGGTTTGTCTGAATTCAGATTAACCACTAAGGTATCTCTCCATGTTGTAACCAACACTTTTTTGCTTGTTTGGTTTGTTTGTTTTTTTGTTTTTTGTTTTTTTCTTTGCATGACATTTTCTAAAACAGCAGTAAGTCTAATACTGGCCATAAGGAAAGAAATTGTGACCTGAATGCAAGCATGATTTTGTCTGCCTGTTTAGCAGCCTAGGTTCCCATAACAGCAATGCTTAAAATAGTCTGGCTTGAGTTATCTGAGTTCTTAACAGTTAGATTCAGATCAATGAGAAGGATGGATTCATGGAAAGATATGAAAAGAGCAGAGTTGATCCAATTGAGCAATTTGGCATAGTACTTGTCTATTTCAAACAAAAGCGATGCAAGGTATATGTAAAAATATGACTTGTTAGCAAATAACTCAAGTACAGAAGATGGCTGGAACATGGGAATAAAGTAACTGCATCTAGACATAAGACAGTGCCATTACCCCGGGGAGAAATTTTTGTCATATTTTTAGGAAGAGGGAGAATCCTGTGTCCTCAGAAGAATGCTAAACAGACAAAACCCAGACCAGATGCTGAAAGAGACTTTTCAGCTGCTGTTTAAGGGATTTCAGAGCATCTCTTTTCTCACTCTGCTGAGCTTCCTCACTCATATTTCAGGATCTCTGAGCTCAGGTGGCTAAATAGGACCTGATGGAAAATTATCAGGCAGAAAGCCACTGTCGGATGTGAATCCCTTTCATACCTGCCTTTACATTGCCTTACCTTCTTTAAGCAATATTCTTTTGGTAAGATAGTATGTGAGACGTGATTTCACCAGAAACAACTGAAGTTTCTGTACATATTCCCCATGGGGAAGGGGGTTGGTTTGGTGTGTGTAGGATGCGAAAGGACGCAGGAATCCCTGGAGAGCCACGTGAGAGCTGGGGTTGGACTGAGGAACTAGTGTGAGTGTCTGATCAAAGTATTAAGGTGTTTTTTTCATAGATTTAAGAGTACCTGTGGGCTAGAAGACTGCAGCAGTGCAGCACTGACTGGCAAATGGTAAATAGAAAAGTTCACAAGTTTGAGTTACATGGTACAAGTTACCCTTACAGTTTTGAGTATTGTGTTCCACTGTGTTTGGTGTAATCTGGGCCGTGAAAGATGGTTTTACCATTCCTTTTGACTTGATTTAATTCTAATGCAGACAATCTTAGGCCCACATGTGTGCATGCATGCACACATACAAACGCAGAAACAGAAAACAGGTTTTTCTAGAGAAGACACAACTCGCTGCTTTTTAATGACTAAGCTATATGAATTCCCCAGACCTGTCTCCATAGTTTTTTGGACACTGTTTTATTTGTAAGCAGAATCTATGTGAGCAAAGAGTGTTTATATAGTGTTTATATAAGTCTTTTGCTAAAAAAACTATGTGCTTACGAAATTACGTGCAGTAATCCAGAGCCTAATCCTTGCAGTTGTTGACCTCTTGTCAGCTCAGAATGGAGCTATATAATGACATTCAGTTACTGGATGTCATGTTTAAGGGATGTGCTTTATTGAAGATGAAGTTATTTAAAAAGAAGTGAAATGTCTTTCCATATGTTATAATGCTATAATGTTATAATGGCCTTCTTCAGTTAACCTGTTACACAGTCACATCTTATTTTTTTTCCAAAATCTCGTTCTCCTTTTGCTGTGAGCTTCATAGAAGTAACCAGAGGATGAACTCTTTCCTTTTTTCTATAATGAAGTAACTTGAGCACGTTTTTATTTCAGTTTAACCAACCTAGGTGATTAATAACATTAAACAAAAGCATTCCTGATACAAGTGGCATTTGAAAAGGAGGAATTTTGAAACTACTGTGTATCTTCAGAATTATATCTCTGTATAATTATATTTCTCCTGAGAGAAATATCTACAGAGAAATATTGCTTAGGCTTTCAGTGTGATACATTGTTGCTAATTCAGACATATCTCTGTATATAGCTGTTTCAGTTAGGAATGTGTTTTTATACTGAAATAGTTATAGGGCTACAGCCTCTAGCATAAACACACACTTTTCATCTGTAGTGATTGTTAAAATCAGTGAATTCTTTGCTGCACCTATATGTTTGTATTCACTTTAAAGGCCTAGTATGATTTACCATAACCAAACTAATTCAAATCATGCAAATTTTGTATGTTAGTAAAGCCCAGTGGGCCTGCATATGGAGTTGTAGTATTTGGCCAATATCCAATCAATTCAGTGATTAGCAGGGTTATTGCCAAATAGTTATTTGGTCCCAGTATGTTTTCTTCAGCTGGTTTTATTCTGATCCCCTTGCGCATGTGGATTGACCCAGAATACCCACAGAATACAATTTTAATTAGCAAGTTTTGAAGACATTTCAAAATCTGATACTCAGGTCAACTTTCAAATAATCACTGGGTAAAGGAACTGCAGGAAAAAGAAAAACAAAACAAGCAAACAAAACAACAAGCCCTCAAACCAAATTCAATTGAAACTGAAATGATGTTTTCCTGTGATTCAGTCTTTGCCTTACACTACAAAAATCAGCTTTACTACAAACCATATCCTGAAATCTTTTCTCAACTGATTTTTTTCCTGAATTAAAAACAAAGGTCTACAGACTGAATTCAGCATTACTACTGAAAGCAGAGAAGATAAGTGAAGTTAAAATGTCCGTTTGTGTTTTTTACAGAGACTTAAACTAGCTTAGGGAACATTTAATCAGAACAAAACAAGTTTCAGTATCTCACATATAAACTGTATGTACTTATCATACATATACATGTATGTATACATACATATAAGGCTAATATTTTCAAGAAAAAGAAAAACTATTAGTGCTACTGTAACCAACCAAGCTATGACATTAATTTATAAAATGGAAATCAAAGTACCTATTTTGCTGGTATTATAAAACTTGCAGAAAAGAACAGAAGCCAAATGATAGGGTTCTGAAAGTAGGAGACAAAAATTTAAAGAACATAGGATTTAGACACATGTTGTTTGAGGGGAATATATATATTGCGATATATGTGCTAAAATGGCTCAGTCCAGTATGTGTTATTTCCATTTGATTTTACATTCTGTGATGTTTTGCCAGACTTCAGATGTGCACCATCCTATTTAGCCAGAGTGGGATGTTAGATGTGAAGTGAGATGACCCAAGGTAGCTGTACAGTGAGTTTACAGCAGGATTTTGGTGTTCATCAGACTTTCATTGCTGAGGATACTAGCGTGGAGTCTGAGTGTGTATTGGAGGAGTGAATCATTGGTATTTGTTACAAGACTTTGTTGCCATACACTTTTTGAAAAGTGTGGGTCAGAAATGCTTTGTGGACTGTCTGGACAAAGACAGTATTTGGTTTTATATATATACATACATATATATATCCCTTCATATTTTTGTTTTATATGATGACTGCATGCTGTTTTTTACACAGAGCTTGCAGAGACTAATCTGCTTGCATTAGTATTGCTATAGATATGCATTCCAAAACTCAAAAATGGCCACAAATATGAATTTGAATTTTTGCATGAACCTCAGGGCATTTTCCTTTGAATACTGTGATCATAAAAGCAGGTGCTTAGCCAAAGATCCAAGGCTTATTTTCTTTTTCTTTGAGTGTTTGGCTCTGGATGAAACAGGCAGATTTCCAGATGCGCTAGCTGCTTGGCAGCTTTATCTGCCCTTCCTACTCTCACAAAGGTACATTTGTCCTACTTAAAAATATAAGCAGGTTGAGCGATGCCACATCAGTATTTGCAGATCCTTGGACACTGGACATCTGAATAAATACAAGGACAATTACTTGGGGGTGTTCTTAGTGTTGTTCTGATAATAGTGGTCATTGATAGAGGTTGATAGGTGGGTAGTCATTCTTAGCTGGCAACTTTTCTCTGAGGTTTGTGCACCAGCTACATTGTAATAAAAAACTTTGTGGTTTATAGCCCAAGATGCTCTCAGAAGCCACCCTACATGAGGATGGCTGTCCATCCCCCTGTAAGGACAAAGAGAGATCTTTTAACTAAACATTGGTGTCCCCAGCCCCCTTGAGAGACCAGTTCAACCCAGAAAGGACTCATTAGTCCCTCCAGAAAACTGCATGGGGCATGCAAGGACAAAACAACAGGAAAATAAAAATCCAGGTGGAGAAGTAATTTCTGCAGTAGGTAATAGGTACAACTTAGTTGCACCCCTTGAGGGCCGTGTCCTTTGATTTGTCTCATTGAACATGTCAGGTTGGTGATTCAGTTGCTGAATGAATGAACATTTAAGTTTATTGTCAGCATTTGTAGCATCACGGTAAAACTTGTAGGAGCCTTGGTGCACCTGCTGCCACCGCCCCGTCACTGATGAGTTTGTTCAATTTCATATTTCATAGCCCTGATTTATTTTTGGCTAGTTGTGCACTGTGAGGGCAGAGCAGGAAGAACTGATAACTGTGAATCAGGTACTATTGCACCAACATCTTCTCTCCAACTGGCCAGATCATCTTGAGCCTTTCTGTTGCACCGGGTGAGAAACTGAAGCCCCCCTCTTAAATACTCATAACTCCTGGGTGTGACTTGCAGAATTCACCCCATCGCCCTGCTGTCAGGGCATGGCTGCTGCAGCAAGGGAGAGAGATGCTGTGGAAAAGGAAGGTGGAAGTGGGGCAAGGGGGACCTCAGGGGCTGGCCAGGAGACCAGTGCTGCAGCAAGCATGAATCTCCGAGGGAGCAGAGCGGCAGCTCTCCACGAAGGTCATCAGACGTACTGCAGCAGGACGGAGACGGCACCAGCAAGCGCACCAGACCTGGCTGGAGGCCCACTTTTTTTTTTTTTTTTTTTTTTTTTTTTTCCGGAGCCCTGCTCTGATTTAAGCCTCCCAGGCGGATGCGTTTTTGCACTGCAGCAGCAGGTCCACAAGTGCGGGCAGTCGGTGCCCCCCCCTCCCCGCCCAGCGCTCCCTCCGGCAACGAGGGAGGCCGCGGCGGAGGCAAGCGGGGCCGGGGCAGCCGCCTCCCGCATCGGGGGGGCCCCGCAGCCGCCCCGCAGCGCGCGGCTACGGACAGGGACGGGGCCCGGCGCAACACGTGGGTGCGGACGGTGCTGCCGGGGCAGCGGGCGGAGCGGGGATCGGCCTCGCTCTCTCCGGGGAACCGGGGCAGGGGCTCCCGGGGCTGTGCCCAGACGCAGGAAGGAAGAAGAGGAAGAGGAAGGTTGGCTGCCCCCGCCTCAGGCCGGCCTCAGTGTCGCTGTTCCCTGCTCAGGTGCTGAAACGGAGCCAGCCGCGGCTTAGCGTCCTCCCCCGCCTCCTCCCGCGCAGCAGCTGGAGCAGGAGAAAGCGGATCCAGTGACTCGCGGTCCCTCCTCCTTCCTCCTCCTCCTCTTCCTCCTCCCCCGAGCCGCCGGAGGGAGAAAGGCCGGAGCCGCCGTATCAGGCAGTGGGCGAGTATGGACCGGGCAGTGGCGCGGCCGGCGGCGGCGGCGATGGCGATGCCGTGCGTTTGGCTGCGGCGTGCGGGAGAGTGTCAGGGCGGCGGCGGCTGTGGAGGCCGCGGGTGCCCGGGGTGCAGCCTCAGGCTTCCCAGAGCAGAGCAGGAGCGAGCAGGGCCGCGTGGGTGAGCGGCACCGGTTCTGCATGAAGAGTGCCTGCCATGGCCCTCTCTGTTACCTCCCGAGACTTACCTCTGTATTTACCTGTAACAAATTGTTGTAACTGAACCTCAAGATTCCCCTGGTTGTAGATGAAAAAGTACGTAAACCAGGGATTTCATGGCAATCGCTACTGTTTTGTCTAGCTGCTGTATAATAATCAGCAAAAGAGGATTTTAGGAAAATGAAATGACCACCTGCCTCACCATCCTACCTCTCCTTCCACTCTCTCCCTCCCCAGGACCATCTGCAGTGAGCTTCAAGTGCTCAGCCACACTTAGGTACTATCCTGTTCCTCAGAAACCAAATTTGGATTTTTCTCCAGCAGTGCTAACCCTAAAGCTGCCGTTACTCAAGGTCTGGTTCTGAGGTGGCCTCAACCAGCTGCTGTTCTTGTCCTTCCTGCTTCCTCCTGCCGACAGACTCAGTGTCCCACCACCGAGCTCTGTTTATTTCTCTGGAAGAGTGTGACAGGGTGCACATTTAATTGCGCTGCAGACCTCCTTTCAGCCCACCGGACAAAAAGCTGGACCCCAGACTCTTCAAGGGGAGGCTTCTTTGTGAGAATGTGTCTTTAGGAAACCTGTACTCTTGCTTCAGGAGGTAACATTTCACATTTATGCTACAGGTCTTGCATGGTAGACACATGCTTTAGAAAAAAAAAGGCATATTTTTAGTTTGGGCTTGGGCTACTGCCAAGTCTTGGATTAGAAACTTTGGGATCAGACCCTAGTTGTCTTTGAATGCACTTTGGGAAATAGTTTGGTTTAATGAGCAAATATGACCTTTCCAGGATCATCATCACAAATGGAAATTTCATTTACAGTCTCCTCAGAAAAGTTGAAAAATGAATGGGCAGGCAGCTGAAGCATTCTTCTTCTGCTTGGGAGACGTGTACACTTTACTGTTTAGGCTGTTCCTGAAGCAGAAATTTTCTACTGAAGTAGAACTTCAGTTTCCAGAGCCACAGCTCTTACGCTGTCCCAAAATAGTTAAATGTCTATTCAAATCAAACAGAAACATTTTTTTTTCCAGTTATATTTCTTGAAGAGTGTACTAAGTTGCAGGCTGATTAAAGAGCATTCTGGCTTCCATGATATCATGCTTTTGAACTGACTATTCACATTACCTGGATTTACTAGTGTACTTTGAAAATCACACATATGAGCCCTTTCTTTCTTTTTTTGACTGCCCCTTCATACTTGTCTTTTATATTCAATGATGACCTAATTTCTCTGTGTCTTCTCTTACATTCATCTGTGTAGATGTCACTTTGCTTCTCAAAAGGTATTCCTGAAATCCTTTGACCACTTGTTATGATGTCTTTTGTAGTTTCTCTTTGGATTTCTTAACATTTTGCAGCCTTTTCTTTTTGATCGTTGGCCAAGACCAAAGGATTTCAGGCACTGAGCAGCTCCTTCGTGGGTGAGTTTTGAAACATCCTCTCTGAAGCTTTTTTCTGTACAGCACACCAAATTACAACTTCTCTGTGGCTGAAAAAGCTCTGAGGGAAAAATCATCGAAGAAAAGCTTAAGGATCTGAACTTGAACATACTGACTGAATGGAAGTCCATTTGGATTTCCACCGACTTCACTAAAATTGAGCTGGAACTGGGTATTTCATGTAATTAACTTTCTTACATCCTTACATCAGAAAAAAAAAAAGAAAGAAAAAAAAAGAGAAAAATTAAATAGGAGTCATGAGTGTACATCTGGTTAAGACTAACCAAGGCTTAGGAAATGTCACCAGCCCACGCATGCTCAGCCACTGAGACCGCTGGTGAGAGCAAAGGTCCCCAGCACACAGTCACATCTGCAGTGATGCAAGCCGTAAAGGGTAAGTGGTTAAAATGGTACTTAACGAGTCCTGCTGCAGAGCCTGAGCCCAGCGTCAGCGTCTTTACAGGAAGCGTTGTGAACAGGGCGAGAGTGTCTGCAGGAGTGATCCGGCCGCCGCAGGAAGGTCTGCGAGCTCCTTGCAGCAACAGGAGGAGGAGCCTGGACAGCACAACGCGGCTTTCTGCTGCTGCGATAGGAAGTGAGCGGTCTCCCCGGGGAGAGAGGGCAGCGATCCCTTGGGAAATGATGAGCCGAACAGACCTTCTGGCCTGCCTAATTGCCGACATATGAGACTCCCAAACTGGCTCCATAGCGTGGACAAAAGCAACTGGGCCTGAGCTGTGTGACTGCTGGGAAAACAGCGCAGCAAATGCACCGGGGGAGCTGCAGGGAGGGCGCTTGGTTTCCAAGTAGAGACCCAGACCTGAATTTTACATGCACAGATTTCAGACTTGATAGGATTTGATTCTGCCCTGAGGAGCAGTAGACCCTAGAGCAGTCATATAATCTGGAAAGGACTTTCATCCTTTATAGCTAGACGGTGTGATATTGGATATGTTAAAAATACAGGGTGAAATCCTGTCATCTTCACCATTCACTTCAGTGCAGCTGAATGAAACGTTTTCTCCTGTTGCCTTTTAGGTTGATTCCTGCTAGAAAAGCACATCTGTATTTTTTTAAAGGGCCTCAATCCGCATTTATGGAAGTCAGCGTGAGTTCAGCCCCCGATGTGAGCAGCAGAAGGGAAAGCTGCTCGCTGACCTTCGGGGAGGCCGGGTGGCGCGGAGCACCCTGCGCCGGCGGCGCCGCCGGGCCGGGCGGGGGGCCCGTGCCCGCCCGGGGGGGGCCGGGAGCCCGGTGCGGGGTTGGCGGGCGGGGGATCGCGGAGGGCTCTGCGGGGGCGGGGGGCTGTGGGGCTGCCGTGGGGCGCGGT
>JAWLRI010000454.1:67448-114484 GCA_034781795.1 Crypturellus tataupa | reverse complement strand
GGCCATGGGCGAGCACAACCTGCTCAACCCCGGCTTCGTGGGCCCCCTCGTGAACATCCACACGGGCGACGCCTTCTCCTTCCCCAACTTCCGCGCGGCCGGCGGGCAGCTCCGCTACTCGGTGCGGGAGGAGCTGCCGCACGGCGCCTTCGTGGGCAACGTGGCGAGCGACCTGGGCGTGGATCCGCGGCGGCTGGCGGCGCGGGGAGCGCGGCTCACCTCGGGCAGCGGGCGGCACTACCTGGAGCTGGAGCCGAAACGCGGGGTGCTGCTGGTGAGGGAGCGCATGGACCGGGAGGCGCTCTGCGAGCTGAGCCCGTCCTGCTTCCTCAGCCTGGAGCTGATCATCGAGCAACCCATCGAGGTGCACAACGTGGAGGTGGAGGTGCTGGACATCAACGACAACGCACCGCGCTTCCCTCGCCAGGACTACCGGCTGGAAATAAGTGAGTCTGCTGTGCCCGGGGCCCGCTTCCACATTGAGAGTGCCCAGGACCCCGATGTGGGTACCAACTCCGTGCAGAGCTACCAGCTTAGTCCCAGCCACCACTTTGCCCTGGACCTCAAAGGCTTCCAGCGGGGGAGCAAACTCCTAGAGCTGGTGCTGCAGCAGCCCCTGGACCGGGAGCAGAGTGCCCTGCAGCAGCTGGTGCTCACTGCTGTGGATGGGGGCGACCCCCCCAAGTCTGGCACAGCCCAGATCTCTGTACGAGTTGTGGACACTAATGATAACCCACCTGCCTTCGATCGCTCTACTTACACTGTGAGCCTTCTGGAGAATGCCCCACCTGGCACGCTGGTTGTCAAACTCAATGCCTCAGACCCTGATGAGGGCTCCAATGGGGATGTGATCTACTCCTTTGGCAGCTACACACCACAGAAGGTGAGACAGCTTTTCAGTGTGGACCCACACTCGGGGGAGGTAAGGGTTAATGGTACCTTGGACTATGAAGAAGCATCCTTTTATGAGATCTATGTGCAAGCCACTGACCAGGGCCCTGTCTCCATGGCTGGGCACTGCAAAGTACTGGTGAACATTGTGGATGCCAATGATAATGTTCCTGAGGTGGAGCTGACTTCCCTGTACAGCCCAGTACCAGAGGATGCAAGGGCGGGAACTGTGGTAGCCCTGATGAGTGTCACTGACCAGGACTCAGGACTGAACAAGCAGGTGAGTCTGCGTATCCCCCCTGGCCTCCCCTTCACACTCAACTCCTTCAAGAATTCCTACACCCTGGTCACTCAGGGCCACCTGGACCGTGAGAAGGCAGCATCCTACAACATCACAGTGACAGCTGCCGACTCTGGGAGGCCCCCTCTCTCCTCCCAGAAGGTGATCCATGTGGAGATCTCTGACGTCAATGACAACCCCCCACACTTTGAGGAATCTGCATACTCAGTTTACATACCTGAGAACAACCCCCTTGGGGTCTTGCTGTGCACTGTCAAAGCCACCGACCCGGATGTTGCCAAAAATGCCTATGTATCCTATTCTCTACTGGATGGGGAGATCGAAGGGCTACCTGTTGCCTCCTATGTCTCTATTAAATCTGATAATGGCAACATTTATGCTGTCAGCTCCTTTGACTATGAGACACTAAGGGAGTTCCAAGTAGTTGTCCAGGCTCAGGATGCTGGGATCCCACCACTGAGCAGCACAGTCACTGTCTACATTTATGTCACGGATGAGAATGACCATGCTCCACAGATCCTGTATCCTACCTCAACCAACACTTCAGCAGCCCTGGAGATGATCCCACGCTCAGCAAGTGCAGGATATTTGGTAACCAAAGTTATAGCTATTGATGGGGACTCAGGGCAAAATGCCTGGTTGTTTTTCCACCTGGTACCAACCTTGGATTCAGATCTCTTCACGGTGGAGCTCCATAGTGGGGAGATTAGGACTACTCGCAAACTGGGAGAAGAGAGCTCACCTACTTTCAACCTGACAGTGGAGGTGAGGGACAATGGAGAGCCAGCGATGTCCTCATCAGTGGCCATCACAGTTGCTGTGGTGGATAGAGTTTCCAAAATCATCCCTGACACAAGAAGGCATGTTAAAAGTACGAGGAATTACTCAGAAATCACTCTTTATCTCATTATCGCTTTGAGCGCCATCTCCTTCGTTTTCCTTTTTGCAATTATTGGGCTTACTATTATCAAGTGCTACAGATATAGTCAGTATGGGGACTCCTGCTGCGCCGGTTTCTGTGGGGTCAGAGAACGGTGCCCTGCTGAAATGTATAAGCAGGCCAACAACAACATCGACAGTAGGTTGCCCCATGGTTTAAAAGTGCAGCCCCATTTCATTGAAGTGAGGGGCAATGGGTCTCTCACTAAGACCTACTGCTATAAGGCATGCCTAACTGCGGGATCGGGAAGTGACACTTTTATGTTTTACAATACTTGTGGCCCAACAGGAACTGGTCCCTCTGCAGTGATGACTGAGAGGCATCTGACAGGACAGAGTGGGCAGAGTGCACAAAACCTGATCATACTTAAAAATGACTCCATTACTCCTAATGAGGTGAGGATAATGGCCAGTGCTCTGGGCAAATTGATGCTTAAAAGGAGATTCAAACTGGAAGGCCTGAATTCCTTTTGGGTTTGCTGACACACAACTACAAAACCCGTCTCTAAGGAATTTTAATCTGTGCAGTGCATTTTGTTTCTAGGTAAATACTGGGGCTTTCAGGGTGCATTTGGTAAGTTCAGTATATGTGTCTGTTGTCAGCTATTTTTTTTCAGCATATGCTAAATAGAGTGTTGCCTTTTTCTCCTAGAGATCTAAAACTGCCTGCTGTCACAGAGCACTAGGGTATGGCACACATGGTCTTACATTTTTAATGCTATAGCCAGTACTGTAGGAAAAAATAAAAAGAGATTAGCCTGGAAATCAATAGGCTACTTTATGGCAATTATAGATATTTACAACTTATTGATTTCATACCTAGGCAAAGTTTTTGGAGCTAAATCACTACAGCAATGGGCTTTGCTTACCAATGTGGGTGTATTTTTGCTGTCTTAAAACTGCAGTCTGTTTTTCGATGGACTACAGAACTATATTTCTATGTTGTACTAAATTTTGCACTTTCTGGACGATGACAATCTAGTGGCATCTTTCTAGAGCATTATAGCAAGTTCGCATCATTATGTTGCAATGTCACACCTTCTAACCTGCTGGGTTGATTTGAAAAGTGTTTAATCCCTATGGTTTCACCAGCAGTATATTAACCTCTTCAATACTTTCCCATGGTGAGAAATTAATGGTTGCTTTCTGTAAAGCATGCAGCCAGCCTGCAGTTGGTGTGCAGGTTTTATACAGTGTCGTGTTTACCAATAATAAAGCCAAATCCAGAAATATCCAGCTGGAGAAAATAATTATGGTGGACAAAAGTGAGCATTTTGCAAATACTGTAAACTGTTTGTACACTAGTTTTGTGGCAGACATGCAGTCAGTTTGTGCTTTAATGTGTAGTATGTATCCAGGAATGGGGAAGTGAAGGGAAAAATTGTGGTGGGGATGGAGAGGATCCGAGCTTGTGTGTACTTGCACAGAAATATGACCTATTTCTTTGTTTATTTATAGCTGTTTAAGTAGGAAGATGTTAGCATCTTTTAACACTGGTATTTAAAGATATACAAATCCTAAGGATTAGCAGGGCTTCCATAAAAAAAATGCTCTTTTGAAAGAGTGATTTTCCACTTAAAATCACTGCAGTATTTTTCTGTGAATCACCATGGTGTGGTATGGGGTATCTTTTTCTGTAGTTTTTGTACCTTAAACTCACTGTGAGTATAATGTGCTGAGAAATGAATCAGTGCTGGTGTAGTTATTAATATCTACCATGGATACAGTTTTTCAACTAGAATCTTTTGATCATTGGAGAGTATGTGAGATATACGCTGTATGCATGTGTGAAAGAGAATCAGAACATGGAATATATATATATATAAAATCTGAATTTTTAATAAATAGAGGGATAATCACTGGAAATAATTTCACTTCAGATTTAAGAGCAGTAGGAAATTAGTTTGGCAGATTCCTATCACATTCTAAAGAATCAGTCTATTGAATGCAATGAATTAGCAAATTTTGAAATCTCCAATGCAGATCAGGCAACTCTGATGGTCCAAACTTGGCGTTCAAAAGTAAAGAGATGTATAAAACAAGCATACAAATGTCTGCCTATGTGGAGTTATGTTCCAGAAGAGAAATCAATTATTCAAGTAATTCTGTATGATTTAAATAGAGTTGAAATTGTGACAATTACTACTTATCACTAATGTTTTTTTTTTTCAGATCTTTAGTTATTAAATTTGTTTATGGTAGTACATTTCCTGAAGTTATATCAGTGTTGGTGGCTGTATATGAGAAAAAGGTGCATGTAATAGTTTTTACTAATCACTAATTCCTAGCTAATATACTACAAAATCATGTACTCCCTTGTTTCAAGCTCAGCATACACACTGTACATGCCATCCATTGCTTAGCAACATCAAAGCATAATTTTTAAAGAGAATGATCTTTTCATGACTAGATTTTCAGATAACAGTGTTCATTATTCATAATGAATTCATATTGGTCTTTAGAGGGCCGTGCCCTTCACCTGTAAACCATAGTGACAAGCATTACTGTACCTTACAATGAATTATCCAGTTAATCTCTGATTTGTGTGTTATTTTTGGAAAATGTAAGCAGGTCTTTCTTTCTGACAATTTTTGGAAATGACTCTTCTGTTAACTTTTCAGTAAAGAGGATGGAGCCAGCTGAAAGGGCTGCATATGCATGTGTACTGTGCATGAAAATAGCTCTTAGGTTTCACAGAGTACTATTTTGCAAACGCTGTTTCACAGTGAGATGAAAGATAGCTCAAAGGTATTTGGAAATAATCTCAATAACATTTTGTGCAATAAGGTCTTGGGCCTTTTCGTATTTATATGTAAGGTCAAAGCTGTTACTCTGTGCTAAGTTGGGACGAAGTTTGTTGTCATTTTGTTGTTGCATGAATGAAGGGGAAGAGAAAATCCAGTGCATTATGGTTAAGCAGGGAATTTTTTTTATATGTTTATAAGCTCTTTTTATATGTGCTTTTTTCTGTATAGTTATTCTGATTTCTACTGTGTAGTTTCATAATGGTTTAACAGGAGCTTATTTCTGCCTGTGCTTCTACATTTACCTTGCTTGTTACTATGGTCCTTCATAGGTTTATAAGAATATCTCAAAATTAATGTGTTGTGTAAAGGAAGAGTACTAGTATGTGCACCAAAAAACCTAGAAACAGTGATTGTTGGTGTGAGTCTAATGGTAAGGGTCAGAATGTGGGGTTAATGCGCAGCATGCTCTAATTAACAAGATCACTACAATGAGATGACCAGGCAGGCAGGTGGGAACATCTCACACCAAAACATAAAATAAGCAGCAGTGCTGCAGTGCTGATCTGCTATTTTCAGAAATGGTTTCAGTATGTTATTCTATAGTCTCTTTGCCCCACATGCCTGTAGAGCCACTGGGTAGTATCTGTTCCTTGGTCTGTCTTTTCATCTCTCCCGTTTTGTTCCTACCCTCTCTACAGTTAACCTTACTGGTTATGTCTTGGATCTCACTGCAGCCTTCTCTCTTCAGTACAGGATGAGCAGTCAGGCTGACATATGGCTTAGCTGAGGTTTCCTGCCTCGGAAGGCAGCCTGGCACACTCATAATAATGAGCAGGCACTCCAGAATCTTTATAGAAACAGATATCAGCTCTTCTGATCTAAATTTTGTTTTACCACCATTCTCTGTGTTTAACTGAGTGGCTTAGAAATACAGCTGCATGTGATTCTCATGAATAACTTTGCTTGGCACACTTTTCAGGAAGAACTAAAGCTGTAAGACCCAGGAATTCGTGGGCATTTTTTCTTTCTTTTCTTTTTTAAGCACACTGCTCTACTTCTGGCATCTCCCCCGTGTTTTGCACTTCAAAGTCAGCCTGCTAAACACGTGAATAGAACCATCAGCACTCGAGTTAAACACATCCTGATACTGCTTTTCAAGGCAAGCATGTTTTGAAGTGACCAAATCTAGTAAGCCCACAGCATTGTCTGCAGCAATCTCTTGCAGAGATTTCCCACAAGGGCTTTAAAGGTATTAATGGTGGAATATCTTACAATCTCAGTTCAAGAACTTAAGCCTTTAAGAAATTCTCCAGCCCCATTGACATTGTAAAGGTTAACTATAAATGTTTGTTCTTTTGTTTAGCAGCAGCATCTGAACCTTTTCGGCTATGCCAGGGCAGTGCTTCAGGGAAGTCAGTGTGAATCTGGGAGTTACTGCTGTGCCAGCAGAAATTTACATCCAGCATTAAGCAGACAAAGCAGATTTCCTTCTCCTGGAACTTATTAAATAACTTTCCTGAAGCATTTACCTGTTCTTGTCACCTTAATTTTTTTCAGAGTTAGGAATGCAGATGATCACTCCTAGGAAGCAAACTGTGAATTATTGAATTATGTCCTTTTTTTTCCGTTTCCATTCTGATTTCTTGTACAGTAAATGTATGTTCAAGCTATAAATAGTTTGTTCTCCATGTTGAATTAATCATAAGCTTTTACAGTAGGGAATCAGCAGTAGAAATCTCTGTTATTCCACAGTTGTCAGCATGGTCTCCCCAGAAAATAAGAAGAGCTGCATGCAGTTGGGGATTTTAAAAGGCATTTTATTATTTATCAGCTTCAAGACTGATATATTTGATAAGTATCCCTTATCATTCGGTTGTGTGTTTGTGTGGAAACGGGAATAGAGTGGGATGTTTTTATCAGTCTTATCATCTGGTAACTGTTTATAAATGTTTGATTCACACTTTTCTACCTCAGGCAGGCCCTGTGCTGACATCCACAGTAGCAGATAGGAGACTTTGCATTGATTTTCATGAATATGCAATCAAGCCAACATCAAAAGCCAACATTTGTTCCAGTGACAAATCCTTAAAGTTTTAAAATATTAATTAAGAAGAAAACAGAACAGAGTGTTTCCAGCAATATATTTTCAATTAATTTATTTTCTCGATGAACCAATGAAATCCTTCCTACATTAACCCATCCTGTGTAATTTAAAATAATTTAGTGAAAGTTTGCATGAGCCTTTCTTCTAATAACGTGGCTTGATTTTGTGTTATATATTCACTTTGCTTATCAGGCTTTGAAATAAGGTTGACTGTTTATGATTAATCACATTAATGCTTGTGGTTCTGTAGTTGGCAGAGAGTAGCCCTCATGTCTGAGAGAACCAGGAGGAGCAAGTTATTTGTCATGACGTTTTCAAAGCGGGCAATAGCAACCGCTGCTATAGGCCTCTGGAAGGATTTTTTGACAGTGTAAGATGAAATTGAAATTAGGGGATGGATTAGAAGGTGGAAAACAGCCTTGTAAAGAGCTGGGAGCTACAGGGGTAAAAAGGAACAATATTAGCTTCATCAGCACTGTGTGGCTCTACCAAGAGCGTGAGGATATACAACTGGGTAGAAGGTGGACCTCTTCTGAGTTTGTGTTCCTCTTTGTCCTTCCTCCTTATTCTCTCACTTCCTGGCCATCCTCTCAGCTGTGCTTTGCCCCAGTGATGACTTACTACCCAGCTACAGTTCTTGTAGCAAAACCTGTGACAGGGGATTTGCACAGGAGTTGATTGACAGCTACTGTCAGCTTTGGGCAATGCCATGGACTGTGCAGAAGAGACATCATGGTGACACTTAACAGCACATTTTGATGAGGCAGGTTTCAGTTTGTGGTCTGCAGCTATAAAGCACTGTAGCAGCAAATCTAGTCATGTTCTAATCTGTAAATATTAAGGAATGAAAGTTGTGCTGGCCTGTTATGGGTAAAGGTGGACTGATCATGAACAGAGATTTAGGCCAACTGAAGTGTACAGACTGTGAATTGCTTGTGGGACCTGTAAGAAGCAACACTGCTGCATCTGAATTGTGGAATGATGCTACTGAACATGTTTGCTCGTCTTCTACTATGCTGTCACTTCTATTGCTGATCACACTTTTTCTTTCCTCACTCCTAATTGCCTGATCTTGTTTAAAGGTATATTAAAATTATTTTTCTTTTAGGAATAGAGGATCTTAAAGAATTAAAATTTGTAACAGAACAAAAGAAGCAACCGGTTACACAGGCAAAACTAGGTCTTCACCAGTTTTGCAAGTTGCAGCATGATGACCCGTGATAACTCAAGTGTAGGACAGACCAGAACATGGATTTTTTTTTTTTTCAGTCTAGCTCTTTCCAACTCTTGGCTTCCTCTTTGTTGTTTTTTTTTTTTTTTTTTTTTTTTTCCTCACTCCTACCCTGCTTGTATCAGATTTTTTTTCCAGCTCTTTTCTTTGCTTGTTGTAACCTCACTTCATCCATGTTTTGCCCAGGACTGTGGTAAGATTTCTTCTCTTCAGGCTGCCTGTCAGCTGCAAAAAAATAACCTCAGTGCAAATTAGTGAACTCCACTTCTTTCATTACAAAAATGAGGAAATGGGCTTTCCCTTCCTCCCACCTCAACTGGCAGTTCTCCTGCTGTACAGGAACTCCCAGAGGAGGAAAAGTCAAATCTGGTCTCAGCACCCTTCACACAGAAAGACAAATCTGAGAGAGAGGTTGATCAGTGGGTGGTAGTTTCTATCCACTTTAGTTGTCTATTACTGTATGATTGACTTTTGTGTTGCCCTAATATCCCTGGGACTGTGGCCAAAATGGAATGAACCAGAAAGTATTGCAACCATAGTGGGCTCCTTCTTAAGCCACTTTCTGCTAAACTCAGCAGAAGCTGAGCACAACCGAGAACTGGGGCCTAAATGGGAAGGAAATTGCTAGCACAGATGTTTAATGCGTGGTTGCAAGCGGCAGCCTCTTCCCTTTTGTGTAAGCCCTAGCATAAAGAATGCCAAGATGCACATCATCCAAGAGGGTTTCAAACTCAATGCTGGACCCAGGAAATATGATGATAGAGCCATGGTGTAAGTTATAATTGCTCCATTTTTATTTGAATAAAAGTATTGATCCAGGGAAGAGCATTTGCCAAACCTCAAGAGGAAAGGCAGAGCTGGCTTTAAATAATTCAGAGCATCCAACACTTTTTTTTTTTTTTTCTCTTTCAAGTAATGGGACAAAATTCACTTTGGGCTGCCTCCAATGGCTTGAAGAGAATTACACCATTACTGTCATACATTATTTGTGTTTTTGGCACTGTACAAGTTGCACCAGGAATGAATGCAGTCCATTCTTTCTCTGGACTTACAATTTTGAACTTAAGCACCTGAAGTTAAGCACTGATTGCAATATTGCTTAAAAATAAAGTCTTGAACTTCCCCCTCTCCCCCCACAATAAACATGTTATTTTTTTGAATTGTATTTAAGTGTTAATTCTGCAGCATCTCAGATTCCATTTATTGAGTGTAGCTAAAAATTATTCTTATGGTCCTATAACAATGTAAATGAGATTCTCTGGAGCAATTTTTGATCAATGGACTTTCTTAGTTATCTCTTTATTTAGCAAGCCATTCTGCATCAGTTCAGTATATGCAGTTTATTGGTCAAAGGCAATGCTGCCTATTCTCCCTCTTCTCCTATGCCCTCTTATGAATATGGAAAATGTTTTAGTTCTTGGTTTTATGAAAGAGCGTGTCTGCCTTTGATAAAAGACTTGCTGCAGTCTGCAAACCTGATACAATCTAGCGCAGTCCTCTGCAGTCCACTAAACTCTAGCAGAAGCCTCACAGCCAGCAGAGCAGCCCACGTGCTCCTTTCGCAGAGGACTGCATTTTGTGTGTCATGCAGATGCTATCCAGTGCAGGAGCTCAAGTTTCCTTGCTTTATCATGTAAACAAGCAGAATGGGCTTATGACCTTTTTCCTTCTTTGTCCAGAGTGTTTCCAAGTATGCAAAATAATTGTCCACTGGTTTCCAATATTAAATGTCTTTCCACACAGATCATCTGTAGTCAAAGGTCCTGGCATGCAAACATTTTTTTTTTTTCAGTTGTACAGATGGTTTCGTTGTGTCCATTTAAAAGATTCTTCATCTTTGCAGAAGGATTTGGCTGCTCTAAATGTTCACAAAAATTGAGTAACTCCATATAGACCCTTTGGTAACAAAGAAGCCTTTAGGCTCTGTGTAGACAATAGTGACAAAACTAGCCAGAAACACATTTTTTTTTTTTTTTCAGCGTGTTTAACACCCATTAACAATGTTTTATTGGGCTTTTGTTTCTACAGCCAAAACACCCTAATCCTGACTGGCGTTACTCTGCATCCCTAAGGGCAGGAATACAAAGGTATGTGTTGTGCTTCCTGATAGGAAGGACAATTCTGTCTGTGTCTTCTGTAGAAAGAACTACCTTATATTTGTTAGGCTCCACTGATGCCCTAGACTGATGATATCTGTAGGCAGAGGCAAAAAGCGTCAGAGTTCTGTTGCTGTCTCTTTCAGTCTATAGATATTACAGATTCATTTTGACTGCGTCTTATGCTATAACAGTCCTTCTGCAGATGTGCACATCTGTGTTGTTTACCTCCTGCTTTTTATATACTGAATGTCAAGACATAATTGCTACAATTATTGCATTATTTGTGTGTTTATGCACTGTGATTATATACTTTATGTTTACTTTTAAGCTCCCTGTTTTCATCTGTGATGATGGGTTTCAATAGGCTGGCTGCGACATTGATTCTGCAGTATTTTCCGTCTTGCTGCCTCTCATTACCGTAAAAGTACACTGCTCCTGCAGGCCTTTTATTAAGAATATGGTGCAATCAAGGTGATGAACACAGTTAAAAGGATATTTTGAGAATCTAAGACTCAGATTTTCAAAGAAGGCAAAATAATACCATTTCCAAATATCTATATCTTTAAAAATCCCTACTGAGCATCCCATTCTCTACCATAATTTTCTATGCTGTACATCTGAAACAAAAAGTATAAAAAAGTCATTTTTATGAAGCTTAGGTAAAATAATCTCTTTGTTTCCTCTTCCTGAGCAAATTAGCAAACTAGTCTTATTTTCAGGTATAATTTGACATGATTAATAAGACCATATTACAAGTTTAGAAGCAACTAAAAGGCTTTAAAACATCCTAATAGCACTAAATGTTCAGCACTTCATGTTTTCCCTCAGATTTTTTGTTTGATGGGGCTGTGGCCAAAACTGTTTATCCATTAATATTATCCATTACAGAGCTCAACAGACTCCATAAGATAAAAAGAAAATGCTCAGACTCTTCCCTACCCCTGAGACTGTTCAGGAGCCTCTGTGCTTCTGCATCACTGCAGCAAACTATGGGCTGCTGTGTAAAAAGGAAGATAAACCTGAGAGATTGAAGGAAAGGAAGTGGAAAGGAGGTTGATTCTGTGGCCTGTTTGGTAGAGAAAAATCTGGGTTTATTAGTTTGTTTCTCTTATATTCCCCCTGCTAATTTTTAATCTTTGACTGCATACTGCAAAATAAATAGAGTCTAGGAGAGGATCCAGAAGCAGGAATTCTCCTGCCTACCTGAGCATCTTCTCTACCAATGCACTGAGTCAGGCATCTTGTGTATTCTGAACCTGGCTCTATGGATTTGTATTTTTTTTCTAAAAGGAGTTCAAGATTTTCCCTAAAGTTACCTGTGTAATAAATGAAAAGTAAAAACTCATTTAAACCAGTTGGTCCCACAAGCAAGGAAACCAATGAAGCCTTTCTCAGAAACTGTGTCTGTGTCCTTCTGTTCTCTCGCATCAGCAACTCCTCTCCCTCCCTGGGATCTCAAGACCTGAGATTGTGATCTGACCATCTTGTGATTTTTTATGAATTGTAGGAATTTGGTGTTATTGTGATCGATGACATACGTCAAATTGGCTGATATTGCCCATTAAGTTCAATAGGGAGAGTGGAAGGGAACTGAGAGGCAGAAGAGCAGGGACAGACAACACTGTCACAGAATCCTGTTTCTCTAAAGAATCACACACAAATAAGCACTTAGTTTTGTATTAAAAAATAGCATATGTTTTTCTTTAATATAAGGTACTGATTAATATGCAGCAATTGCAATGGTTCTTTAAAAAAAAGCACACTCACTGTTCAACTCTGTAAAAATTAATGTGTAGCTAAAGAATTTGATAAGATGAATTTCTTTTTTTTTTAATTATTCACCAAACACATACAGTAACCCGTGAGAGCAAGGTATGTTAGAGTATTACACTGACAGACCCTCACAACTAACTGAACCATTTTTTTTATTTGTTTTCCCACTAGTTAATCATAAAAACAAAGACTTTCTTGATAGCAATTTCCAATCAGTGAAAGTAAAGCATCCCGGAAATATGTTTGTTTTATAAATTATGTCACAACTATGTCTTAGTAAATAATCAAAAAGGATTTTGGCAAGTCAATAGAGCTAGTTTTCAAATAATCCAGCAGACTTTGTTAGCATGATACAATGCTTGCACAGTGACAAACAGTTATGATGTTTTTGAAGAATAACTAAGAAGGGGAGTGCTATAAAACCCAGAGCAGATGGAGACTGTATAATCTAACCATGATATGTGCTTATTCAGTGCTGTGCATATGGAGGAGGCAGGAATCTTACGTGGAGGACCAGGAGGGCCTGACCAGCAGTGGCCAACAGTCTCCAGTGCTACTGCAGGTAAGGATGTGAGAATATGGCTTTATAAATGAGGGAATAATGTTAACTGCAATACACTTAATGTATCAGTCTTATTTCTTCTTATGTTTTGTTTCTCTCAGTGAAGACCTGGTAATTTTATTTGTGAACTCTAAATAGCATGGAGTAATTAAGAAAAAATACTTCTTTCTTTAGTCAGACGAAGATAAGCACTGGAGTTGAGGGTCATTAATTCTATCTCTGGCCTTGCCTTTGGAGGATATTAGTTTGTGTAACCAGTTCTGATGTTTCCACTCAGATTCAGAATTTCCATAATTGGGTCTAGAGTTGGTTTACCTTCACTGGAGTAGCCAGGCAATGGGGTAATAGGTGCTTTCGGAGTTACATCCAAAATAGAGCAGTGAGATAACTCAGATAAAGTCTACCCTTGGTGGACATACTGTTTAGGGTTGTGATCTCTGTGTGACAACTGTATGAGCACTGTGAGTTCTTCAGAAATTCAAATGAGGGACTTAACGCTGGTATTACAGAATTGGGTCAAAGGCCCAGTTCTCCAGCAGAATAAAATGTAAAAGTTGCTTTATTAAATTATTTTAAGTGCAAAAATTTCCCTTGACCTAAATGGGAATTTTACCTTAGCAAAAAACTGCAGAGTAGCTTCAGGATTTGCATTCACACTTGCAATTTGTGCATGAATCAATAAACCTGTATGGGTATTGCAGAAGAGTTATCTGCTTAAACAGATTTGGAAACTAGACATAGTTGGCCTGTAGGCTATAACTACCTAGTTATCCTGTGCTCTTTTTGCTATTTTAGACTTTGGGGAAGACATAACCTTTGCACATTATGTATTTAACAGTTCAGCATGTGTTTGAAAATGTCCCCACAAATACGCTCCAGCCTTATCAAGAGGTTTCAGCTCCACTAGTCACCATGGACTGAGCACTTAGTGCATTACCTCATGCCAAACTCAGTATCAGGGCAAAAATTCACCTAGACACTTGCTGACATTATTAAATGCCAATTTCTAAGTGCCCATAAGTATTTGTGGAAGTAGGATGTACTCAGGAGCTTTATTGCCATCTTCGTTGTCATTTGGGTCTTAGAGCCCCATTTCTCTAGTGGGATTCCTCTGTGCTAGTCTTTTTAGTTTGAATTATTCTATTTTCACTTTGGGAATCTACACATCTCCAGGTCTGAGAAACAGCATTAGCCTTTGACTTCTGTTGCTCTTTCCTAATACTGGCCATTCTGGAAAATGAAGCACCAAAACAATGAATCTGACACATACAGTACTTTAGCCATAATCATTGGCTATGAAGTACTGAAGAAAACATGCTAATGCTAAATTATAATTTGAGTTCATCATCACACATCATATTTTTAACAATTTGTTACACTAGTTTAGACGAATCAAGCTGCAGCTTGCCGCATATACCTGTTTCCATGGTTCTCTATACTGTGTAGGTTCATGACTTGTGATGTTTTCTGTTAGGTTAACATACAGAACAGATTCTTCTCGCCAGAAATTCATATACCATTGATAGAGTCACCAAACCTTTTGCTCCTGATATGTCATTTACACCTGAATAGAGTTACACCTCTGTCCAGATAAATCCCTAAATATGTTTGCTATTCATTATCCCTGTTATCATCAGCATATGCGGCAGCTGCAGCTCTCCATTTCCGATTACTATAAACCACTTCCAATTCTGTTCCGTGCAGACATGCTCCATGCAGTTATTTTAGCTAATTGATTACTCCCAATCACTTTATAATTAAACCTTTCATTTAATTTAACAAACTGAAAAAGTCCCAGTTAAGATGTTTCACAGAGACAGAGACAGATTCAGAGTAATCAATGAAAGCCTCCAAAGATGATGTCACAGGACACTGTTGCTTTAAGAAGGATGAACAAGTCAAGTGTTAAATCAGTAAACCCTGAATTCCTAAGGCATAACTTTACCCAATCATCACAGGATGTATCAGTAAGTGTATGTTGTCCAAGCAAGATCCAGTCCGCATTTGCACTGACAACCCTCCTATTGACTTTATGGGGCATTTCATCCATATACTGGAGCAAAATCTTGGTCTTTACATTTTCTGATGCACCAATGAAATTTTAGCTTCATGGTCAGGACTCTTCCAACCAAGGTGGGATGAGAAGCCTCAAACTTCCTGTCCTGGACACTGGCTCCAGCTCTGCAGAACATCTCATTTGCCTCACATGCTGCATAGTGTGTCTAGGATCAGCAGGCAGAATTCTGATTTCTGGCCTATGGCATCCTACAGCTTTGACAATTACTTCAGACTTTCTTGAGGTGATCACTAGTTTCTGTGAACTTTATGTTCTGAATGCCTAACACAAAATAAATATAGCCCGTTTTTCAGAAATGCTGGAAGCTCATAATTGAGATAAAATCAATGGAAATTAAAACCAATGCTCTAAACATACAACGCCTAAGATTTTGGAAGAAATCAGACCTATGTAATACTCAGTCATCTGCATTAGTGAGCATTACATAAATCTGCCTGTATTTCTCTGTGCTCCACGTACCAATTTCCAACACAGAATTGGCAATACAATTCATGACAAACATAACGCTCAGGAGAATTATAAGATTTTGTGCTTGAAAAAAAAAACAAGCATTTTTTAAATCTTCTATTTGATATAGGCTTTATTTGTGTGCAGTAAATAAGGCAGTAGGCCACACATTTCATATATAGGAAAAAGTAGATTTCCATTCAGAGGATGACATGAATGAATGAGAATAGGATGTCGTGGAAAAAAATGCATTTGAAATATGCAGGCATCTAGGCGAAGATCATGGTTGAGACACTGGTGTCTCTGAAGTTGATGGCAAAGGTCCCACTTACCTCAAGAAAGCTGGGATTTCACTGCCTTTTCATCTGAATATTCAAGAAAGGCTGAATTGAGGTTGCATAGGCAAATGCAGTCCTAAGATATGCTAATTTTATGCTTCTGCTTTTGCAGTTGGAATATTCTTCTGGGTATTTCTGTCATTTTTTGTTGCCTTTTATAAAAATATTTTAAATATAATAAGCTGTGGGAAGAGGGTGGTACATTTTTTTAAAGCACCCTTATGAAAATGAGTCTCTGGACTTCAGTGTGGGAGGTCCTCCATAATTTAAATTCATGGTGCATATGTGCAGATGTTTATCCCTTTGGGTAAGTAAGCAATAATAGTAGTCTACTATTCCTTAACAGAGACAGTTTACCAGTAGGATTCACAGCTACTTGTAAAGGGTAGAGGAGAATATTGTAACTAAGGAACCCAGAATTCAGCCCTGATTCTGAATGCTTATATATTCATATGCATATATAAGTATATAACCTTCATATAAAGATAGATATGTCCTCATGCCCCCTTGATCCAAGCGTCTTTCAACACTTCTCTGAAATTTGTCTCTACCCTAGCTTTTTTTCTCTTTATTCACTGTTTTTCTTGCAGTTCCTTGCATCTTTACTCTCTGATCTTTTTTTTTTTTGCCATGCTGCTTAAGAACTTCCATGTCTACATGCTCTTAGACGGTCCTGAGAGACTGTCTATGCTCTTAGGTTTTATGCTCGGTACCGCAGTTGACCTGGAATAGATTTCTGTAATTCTCTGAGCTAGCTCGTGCTCTCACTAGCTGGGATGAAGAGGAGCATGCACTGCAGAATAAGTAATAAATGCTCAAAATAAGAATTAAAACTAGCTTTAAATACAGCACATAGACAAAATGATCTGAAAAGTAAGCTGTGAAGAAAGAAAGGGAAAAAGGGAGGCTTGGGTGGATTCCAAGGAAAGTGAGTAAGAAAAATGGGGACAGAGAGAATGCCTTGGAAGGAGAAGGAAATATTACAATTATCTAGTGTGAATTTCTGCATAGCGTAGTTCCATTTCCATTTAGTAATTTGTATGTCAGGCAAATTAATTCTGATTGAACAAGACCATTCCTTAAAAAAGATACCCTTTCTTGCAGTGGAATGAAATGAGAAAGGCCCAGATAACAGATGGAGACATTAGTGTAAGCAAATCAGAGGCCAGAGAAAATGGAACTGAGAGATCTGAGAAGGGAAATCTAAGGGTATGGAGAAGAGAAGAGGAAAAAAGCTGACAATAGGAAAGTGAGCAGAAAAGAACTGTGAGAGAGAAAAAGTAGAAAATGATAGAAGTTCTGCAAGTGGCAGATGGCATCAGGAATGGGATGGATAGTAAACTCTTGAGAGACTACTGAAAATAGGTCCCTGAGGAAGAAAGGTGTCACACCAAGATTGGGCAATATTCTGACAAAGAGGAAAGAAAGCCACACTGAGGTTGCCTCTTCCTTCTGCTGAATGTAATGTTTTGATCTCTCCACATCTTTGAATCCGTTTAGCATCACTGCAGAAGGGAATGATTTCTTTTTTTTTCAGTTTGACCCTTTCCTTGCTACAGGAGACAGATTTTTGAAATTCAGTAGGCATAACACTGCTGTAACATCACCCTGGGAGGCCGCAGGATTATCAAAGGATCCTAGTTTCTGAAATGTCTTTCTAAAAATTCTGTTTAAAGAGAAAGAAAATAACAACTTGGAGTACTAGGAGAGACCTCACATGTATCTTATTTCAGCTTTGTGTTGTGTTGTAAATGGAGAACTTTTTATTTTCCTAAATGTCAGTGAGTTTTCATTCACCTTCTTCAAATGATCTTCCTTATCTAAAGAAAAAGGGCTAATTAAGACTCCTCAAGCATCCCAGCAGTCACTGTAGAGAATGTGCAGGGGCTGAAAGTGCTGCTTCCTTGAGACTGCTGAAGGTTAATTTACAAATAACAGCACAAAAGGCTGAGCTGGCTTATCAGTTTATTGATGAAGACTGTAAAACACAATAAACAATCAACAACCCAGAATACATTAGTGGAATCTTGGTTTGTTGCAGTTGTTTAAAATGGAAAGAGCTAGAAAGTGCAGCTGTGCTCATTTGTGTCCTATATATTGATTTCCATTAACAATCAATTTTATCATTCCTGCATTTAAAAACAGATATACCTATGTATCAAAATACCTGTATTGAGAACTATATCTCTGGCATCTTAGATGCATTGTCTGTATGATGTAATATTTTAAAGGGGAATGTAGAGAACGTTCAGAACAGTCAAGTCATTAGTGTTGCTTGTAAAAAATCTTTTTTTCTCTTTTTTTTTAATCAAGAATTTAATAAATGCTCAAAATGAAGACCATAAGTTTAACAAACTTAACCCTACATAGTAAAGTATCACAAAGACTCGCTCCACAGCCTATTGTAATCATGTAAAATATCATTATCACACTAAAATCATTATTTGAAGCTGCAGTATCTCTGCCAGCTCAGCAGAGTCTGGAAAAGAAAATCATGCCAACTTTCCCATGTAGGATCTGGTGTAGTAAGTCTATAGTGAGATAGTAAGAATTTGCAAGCACTGCATAAGGCTTAAATCCTTTCCTTTTATTTTATGTTTTGACCTTGATCATTGACATCTCAAGTCCACTCCATCTAGTTGCTTAAGGATTTGAGGTGATGCTCAGGCATCAGTCTTTTTCCTATTCCCAGTGCACTTGTATTCCCAATACGCTCGTGTCAGACTTCCCTCTCCTCTGCTTCTTTTTCCTCCATTTTTACCTCTTTCATGTTAACTCTCTGTTTTGCCAAGTGTGCATCTGTCTCTTCCATACTCTTCTTTGGAACTTTAGTCTTTCCACTCTGATCTCTTCCTGCTTATCTGTCCTGTGTGGCTCCCCTCTGTGTTATTATTCCAGGAGCACTCAAAAGCAGGTCACTGGCTTGGCCGCACGTGGCCTTTGCTACATTTCACATCAAACTAAGGATCTCCCGTGATAAATGCTTCTCATTTCTGACAGCCCGCTGGAAGTTGGAGAAGGCTGGGGATTTCAGATGCTGTTTGGTCTGAAGAAAGCTTTTGAATCAGAAAGAATTTTTTACAAAAAAACATGTCAGAAAGATTTAAATATTTATATGGTAGATACAGCTTGGCATTGTGAGTATTATTTTAAAGAAGTTGGTGATCTTTCTGACCAGGAGCACACATCTGCTTCACCAGATGCAAAACATGGTTGAAACAGCAGTTTGGCCCCTCGGTATTTGCAGCCAGGACTAGGTAAATGAATGGGCTAATTTAAATTTCTGTTCAGCTGAGTGAGTAAGCTATGAAAAGAGGGGCAACAGATTGTATTTTACAGAAACTGCAGTCATGATCTAGCTATTGTTAAATTTACTTTCTCGTATTCTGTTATTCTCCTCTTAACTCTAAAAAAAGAATGATTTCCTTGAAAATATATATGTGATCTTTACATCAGGGCCCGTTATTTTTCAGTGGAGGCAACAATCTAAATCACGTTAAATGGATAAAAGATTTAAAAATCTTTTGTCCTTGAAGGATTATTGTAAAAAAAAAAAATTTGTCCATTTGTTCATTTTGGCCCTGGAAGAATCTATGCCTTCACAGATCGCGGGGAATTCTTCATTTCACCTGTTGTGAAGATTTATGCTAGAAAATTAACCTTTCTCCTTAGCCCTGACCAATGCTGAATATATCTGGGCATCCTGTAATTTAATCAAAGTGAAAGCTCTGTGCATGAAAACCCTTTGATTAAGACCAGGGTTGCTGTATTTATCCCTGACTGGAAGCAGCTGTTGTGAGGACGGTGTCTAACTTAAAGTCTTCACATAGGATGCCTGTTCCAGTACAGATTTCTGAAAGGTTTATGGAAGACTAGAAGCTACATTTGAGATATTATTAATGCAGGACACCTGCAGAATTTTTAAATCCCATGAAAGCTGGAGTGTCAGGAGATAAGAGGCTCGTGGCTTTTTAGGCCTGAATAATATGAAGTAAACATTCCCAAACTGTTGACTGATATTTTAATGAGTGGGGTGGTGAGAGACTATATGCAGGTGATTACCAGCTGCTCTGGAGAACAGTATTTTCAAAGCTGGTACAAGTCACAGTGCCTGGAAGTAGCCAGCCAGCCTAGAACCTTCATTTCTGTCTTGGGATATAACCAAAGCAGAAAGCAAGGGCCACAAAACAAGTGTTGAGAGATGGGATGCAGGCACAGGGGAGACAGGCAAGTGGGATTAGCCTTGCAGAGGACATAGCCTGCAGTTGAAGAGTGACGATGCAGAACTGGGCTTTATGTTCACTACTGTGCTTCTGTGAGGGTTTTTATGGACAGAAATACTCATGCAGGAGCTCTGGGGTGCATGCATGGTGAAATTAGTGCATATGGGAACTGCCAGGTTTACTGCAGCCAAACCAGTGTCTTCAGGACATGGGTGTCCTGTTCAGAGTTAAACTGAGCAGCATGTACAGAGTGAACACTGAGGTCCAAACCTGCACGATGAACCGTTAAGGATCAAACATGCAAATGACCAATTAAACCCTGCTATCTTTCATTTATTTTTATTTGCTTATCTGCTAGAGAATAGGGAAATAGAAGAAAAAAAAGGGTGGGGGGCGGAATTAGCATTCAGTGCAGACACTTTATATTAACTTTAAGGCCTTATATCTGCTATGCTGTTCCCAGGCAAGGTCCAGCTGGCTAGGAGAAAGTGTGACAGTGACTCCTCACCTGCTCAGTTTATTCTTTCTTCTACCAGTCCTTTGCTCCTCCAAAATGCAAGTTACACTTGCATCTGAACGAACTCTTCTCCTTTGCTATTACTAACTCTACTCTTAATTTGAAGAATGAGGAACAAACATCTCTTGCCATGTACTTAATCTGGATTATTTTTTATTTTGTTACCTCTGTAATTGGCGATAGTTGCTTAACTATTCAGATAAAACACCAACAGCTCCAAATAGCTCAGCAGGTTTTGCATCCGGATTAAACTAGTATCTAGAAGTAATTCATATCCTAAATGACAGTGGAAATGAGCAGAAATGAGCACAGAGCTTCTTAGTCAAATACAGATTTGTCAGATGATTCAATTGATTCCTAAATATCTGGAAGGAAATTCTTTTGTAATGAAAAATTATGTCTAGTTTTCCGATCTAAGCAACTTTTGCATTTGTTTCGCTGCCCATTGCTCTAGGCTTGTCCTTTTTTGTGTTCCTGACAACAGTACCAGTGATTTTATGTCTTGCATGCCTATGGGTAAAATTCTGCAGCTATGCAGAAGACAAGAATTTTGTTTCCCGTGCTTATTATTTTCCCAGAGGTTTCAATAATAATTAAATAAATAAATATTCATTCTCTTGCAGCTGTAGTACCTTGGGTTATGATCTTGTCAGAACTTATAAGCTAAACAAATATTTATCTGGTCAGTACTTGGGGGAGTTGATGCTAATCAAATTGTTTCCACATGAGCTTACAGCTGCTTTGTCCCTGTTGTGTCTTCTTTTTTCATTGTTTTTCTCTCTGCTGATTTATTTAATGCTGTAGTCTTAATTTGTCTCTTGTTAGAATTTTTTTTAAAGAAAAAAAATGTTAAATTGACATTTCATATTCATGATCCCAAAGAAATTTAAATCCTTCTATATTTCATTTATTTTTATTTGCTTATCTGCTAGAAAATAGCAAAATAGAAAAAAGGGGAAAAAACCCTCCTAATTCTGAGAAATTTTTGTCTGAAATATATTTATATCCAAACTGATGAAAGAAGCAGAGGGTGAGGGGAGGGCAGACCTCTTGGTGATATTACATCCTCCTCTAATGGATATCTGCCTGTGTGCAGCAAAGTGCTGCACACAAGGGTCATGAATGTATTTTTCATATGTTTATTTCTGTAATCTGCACATCCTCCCAGACAGAACCGGGCACTGCTTCAGCAGCAGTTATTAAGGTTGTGGCAGTGCATCTCAGTCAGACAGCCCTACACAAAACCCATATGAATAGCAAAAAAACAAGCCTTGCCTTAGAGAATTTGCCATTTACATGACCAGGACAGCCAAAGTCTGAGAAAATAAGGGAAATTAAATGATTTTTATCCTGTTAAAAAAAAAAAAAGACAATATATATAAATATTATAAATATATAAATATATATAAATAAAAGACAATATATATAAAAAATAGAAATGATTCTCCTCAGAATTCTCTGGGGCAATGTCAAGGAGTGCATCAACATCTGCCCTCCCTAAAATGTTCCCACTGCAGCAAGGAGCGGAGCAAAGAGTAGCAGAGCTTTAGGCACGTTTCTGATGCCGTCTTTGCTCGCTCCTCTGCAGCCGGCTGAACCATGGAGAGCTCTATCGGTCAGGGCTTCCTGATCCCTGCGTGACCCCTGTCTCAGCCTTCATGTTTCGCTGCGGTGCTTGCAGACCCTCCACACGCAGGGTCAGACCTTCAGCAGCTCTACCGTCCTGTTTCTAAAGTGTTGGGCACAGACAGCTCCAGGTTCTCCTCAGCTGTTACATTTCCGTGGTTGGGGTCACCTCCCTGATTTCTTTGCTATCTTTCTGCTGGAGTGAGACTGGAAGAGCAGAGCTGCATGGAGCAGAGCCAAGGCTGGAGCTAACTAATGTTCCTATTTTTTTCTGCACATGCCCTGACTATTTACATAACATCAGCCTAGAGATGCTGAGTTTCCTGCAAGATGTAAACTCTTAAGTCATTCAGTCATTACTTGTGTGCACTCAGAGGGTGTAATGAAGGATGTAGAACAGCAACAGCAGCAGGCAGAGGCATCCCCCTCATTATGGGGATTTAATGTTCAGAAAAAAACAAGGCTTAGGCCGTGGATGAAATGAATCTGCGTGCAGCTTCTCTGCTCTTGTCTTGTGTGATTACAGTCACCCATCCCTAAAAGTGTCCCCCCTTTAGTGTGCACATACAGCTCAGAAAATAAATGCATTGAGTAAAAAGAATAAGAAAAAAAAACACGTGGTCTTGTGGAAATTGTCTTTGTATGTTTGTGCTGGGAAAAAAAAATGCTTCTTCATGCACAAGTTAGATAGAGGAAGGTTCAGGGAAGCAGGGGAGCCTCTGTGGAGCCCGTGGTATCCCGTGCATGTCCTAGCTCACGCTGCAAGTTGTGCCACCATCAGAGGGGACTGCAAACTCGTGAACAGCAGCAGTCCAGCCCCCAGCTAACACTGCCAAGGACGCAGGAGCCAGGGCAGCAGTCAGTGGCTGTGTTTAGAACATGGCAAAGATTAACTGCTTATATCTTGATCAAATTTGTTGCTGGGAAAAGATGCAGTGCTGCTTCTTCAGCTTTTCCATTAGTGAGTGGCCCAGTTCTGTCTTGTGCCTGTCTCCTATGCCTCCAACGAAGGAAGGGTTGTGGATTGGAAAGCAAATCCTGCACCGATGGGTTCACAGGCTCTTTTGGGATGTTTGTCTTTCTGTTGCATGGAGAGGGGTGAATTTGAGGCGGAAGTAGTTGAGGCTGCAAGTAATGGCCAGGCCTCAGTCAGGTAACCCTGGAGCTCACACAGTGCTGGACTGGGAGTGGTGCCATTTAAGTACCTAATTATGAATCTAATCTTTTTAGGCTCCCTTAAACAATTAATGGCAGGAGGGTTTCTTCCCCATTCCCACTGTGCACTCCTCCCTGGAGCTATTAGCTGGCTGATGCATTTTCCCTCCAGCTATATTTTCTTTTCCTGTAGTCTCACCTCCTTGTCCTAATGCCCACTCATATGAATTGTTTATTCTAAGTTCATTCATTTTTTACAATATATATAATACACAGTTACTTCCAAGGGGAAATTCTCCAAGTAATCTCAGGCTTTTAACCTCTAGGTTTCTAACATATTAGGGAGCCACTTGGAAATCAAGAAACAATCTGAGCTCAAAAACAAATCCTGAACCTTCTTTAATTCTCTTGATTTGATATTTTTGGTGTTTTTATTGTACGCAGATCGCTTGGATATGGTAGCTGAGGTTAAGAAAAGAACAGAATGCTGTAAGACCTGGGATAAAACCAGAGTGTTTGAGCAAAGGTAGTAGTGAGAAATGTCAGGACTGTATTAAAATATTAATATTTAAAAAGTAAAATATTAATATTTAAAAATGCACAATGAGAAATGTACTATCCCACCTTTCTTTCAAGCATCACATGCAAACTTTGGAGTACTTCATTTAAGACACAATTGCAAAGGTTCATTATACCTTAAATACCTCTCAGAATCTGCAATTGCAAATTACCCTCTCCATTCTTCTGCTGTCACTTTATCACTGCCCCAGGTTGTATTACTTTTCAGTGATCCTGTAGGCCTCCAAGAGCAATTGTCTGTCATTTTATTGATAAATTAACATGCATTCTTATGGTGGAGTTTAAGTAGTAATAATTACTGACCACAGTAACTGAATCCTTTGTTTTCAGTGTTTAGGGTACCATTTCTAAATGCTCCTGTTGTCATTTCAGACAGCCCAAGCAGACAGTGTAACTGTAATCAATGTCCTTCCCAACACCTGGAGTCAAGTGTATCCGATAGAGGTGGCTAAGATGACCTGACAAAATAACCTGCAAGTGCAGCCCAAATAGGGCATCAGCAGACGTTCAGCAGGAAGAGGAGAGTGATAGCACCACAGTGCAATTTAGCTTTCCAAGGGAGTTTTTCTCTCTAGTTAGTGTGCATTATGTGTTCTCTTTGTAGGAAAAAATACTTGTGTTTGGTAGGTTATTGTCTTGCTATGTAAATTTAAGCTAGGCAAGTAGCAAGGGTTAGGTGGCAGAGGTATGGCTGGAAACAGGAATGAAAGCAAGTGAGTCGCATCATTCTCAGATGCTTTATCTGCCTCAGTTATTCCCAGACATCACTGCAGTTGGGAGAAGTAAAGCACCATGGGCAACATCACCTTTTATTTCCCTCCTACTATTAGTCTGTCTTATTTGCTGCAGGACAAGAAAGGTTGGAGGTTTTTCACAAGATCACACACTGCTGTTCTGCCTTGGCTCCCTGTCTTTACCTCTCTGCAGAATGCAGGTGCAGTTACATGCTAAGACTATTTTCAGCAGTTAAGCTTGCAGGCATAACAAAGCACATTTCTGTCCTTCCAAACAGTGAATTGATACATCCATCCTGCTGTGCAGACTTCCAAATTGCAGCTAAAGCCAAAAGACCTGGAAAGGGACCTACCCACCTGTCTGGCTCACAGACAAAATAATGTGATGGTGCTAATCCACTTCCCCCATGGGCAATTTACCACGTCAAAGAAAACGCCATCACAACTGACACTAATTGGCAGACCTACCAGAAAAGTGGGTGGGACATGCAGCTCAGATCCATACGGGTCAACCTCTAATCCCTTCTGAGGCAGCATGACAGGAAGCTTGGATCATTTCTGCCAGCCTTGTGTATGTTATCAGAATAACTTGTCTTCCCACCTATGAATGATGAATTTGCGTGTCTTCGTTTCTTTATGTCTGTTTGTCTGGCTTCAGAAATCTAATGTTAAAAGCCCAATCCTTATCAAGGTTTACAATTAGCATCTTTATACTCGGCTAGTATTTCTCTTTATTTGGCTAGTATTTCTCTTTATTGAGATCACAGATGACAAGCAGTTGCACTGGACTGCGTATAGGTCCTTCATAGCTATGAAATGAGCTCAGCCTTGGCTGGAGATCTTCTTTGATGATAATTTCATTGTAATCTATGGTTGTTTCTTTCCATTTGTTCATTTCCCCAGAATTACTCTTTAAAAATTCTTCACAATTCTTTTATGTAGAGTGAAAATCACCAGGAACTGGGATGCAGGTAAAAGTGAAATGGAGTTGTTTCTATCTCCAGCATTGTTTGCTACATACAAAGCTTCCAGGCAGACCTTAGAATGCATCACACTTTTGTATTAAAGAAGAGATAGAAAGAGGCAATTAAAGAGACCAAAATATCTCTCCAAAAAGAGCTGCAACCAGTGTATGTTAAACAAGTCATTGGTGCTAAGTATGCCTGCAGAGTTGCTAGGAAACCGTAACAAAAATCTCTTTTAAGTATATAGGAATATCTAAAGCATGACAAGATTTTGCTGCTAGTCCTTTTTTTTCCTCCTTGTGGTTAATGTGACAAAATATGTGGAGGATGTAGAGAGGAAGAGAGGCTACATAAAGTGGAGATTGGAGGGCACACACAGAAGCCTATCTCTGTTTCTATATGTGTAGTCCTATCAGTATTGCAGGTTTACTGCAAATATGTTTTGTTAATAAAGAATCATTTTTCAGACTGAGGAAAATTCCACGCTGTTACCCAGCTTGTACCCCAAGAAACATGTGGCAACAGTTGGCAAGGAAGATAGTGAGGCTAGTAGTAGGGAATAGCTTGTGTTTAATTATAGATAAAACATTTCAGGCAGTCTGTGCAGACCATGTGAACAGGCTTTGTGTATTTCCATATCAGCTTATACCAGTCAAAGCCTGGGCTTTTGGCTTTGGCCTTATCAAAAGATAAAGTGCTTGCCATGATGCAGTCCTTTCACAAAGTGGCACTGTTTTTCTTCTGGTTATCCAGTTAGCCAGTTAAGGAAGCTGATGTGACCGAAGAGACTTTTTTCATAAGGTTAGTTTTCAACTCAGTTACCTGATGATGAGAACTAGTCCTGACACAAAGAGGAGCAGGGATGCTGCAGTCTAGACTTTATTCAGTTCTGTGGAACTGCATCTTCAGAACAAAGGGCTGTTGTGCTTGTAGAGAAACAACTTGGGAAAATGTATTAGGCAGAGGGAACAAGTACTGACCTTGTTGTACAGATGTCCGTAAATGATAATGAAGAGAAAAGAAAGATAAGGGTTTTCATTATTTCTGTGAGAAGAATAAAAAAAAAAAAGAATAAGATACCATTTCCAAGATGAATGAAGCATTTGATAAGGGGATTCAGAAGTATAGTAGCCCCTTAACAGTATGAGTTATCACTAAATATGTTGGGTTTTTTTCTTTGTGATGAAGAAGTAGAATATTGAATAGATATATACATGAAGAACCTCCAACACTGGAGACCAGGAGTTCCAAAGTTAGAGACTAGCTAGAGATGAGATAGAGATGAGGCAGGCTACCTCTACATTATGCTTAGGCTATGGTCAGCATGCACAGTTCATCCACATTACAATGAGCTTGGAAAAATACCAAACATTTCTCCTATTTATGCTACCTGGTTTGCCTAAGGCCAACCTCAGGTGAACAAAAAGAATCTAGTTCAGTTCTGAGGTCATTACAGGAAAAAAAATCAGTTTTAGAGAAATACATAAATGCATAAAGATAGTGGGGTCTGCTGTGTTGTTTAGGAGAAGGATCAAAATTCTCACAGCTATGAAGAGAGAACAAATATATCAGCTCAACATGTAAGAGAAGAATCTGGACAGAAACAGAGAGCGAGTTTGCCTTTATCCAGCTTTGGTCATCTGCAGTGTAAATGACAGCATCCAAGCTCGTCGCCCAAACTCCTGAGCTGGGCAAACTAATTCTAGTAGAGAAATTACATGTTACATTTGGTTTGGATGAAACAGATTAGGTGAAGTGTGTCCACCAGGTTTCTGCTTCACTGTTATTCAAGATGTGTACCGTGACTAGCTGAAATGTTGAGATCTTTGTTGTAGAGAAAGGCCAAAATACGCAGACACACAACATCTGCATCCTTAGTTTGGGCAGAGAATTTTGCCCTGTGCTGAGTAAGACAAGTTGGGTAAAATACAGTACAAGGAAACAGATATACCCAAAGTCTGGATTCTGTAACTATCCAGGGTGATTTAAGGGCAAGCATATGCAGTGCCTGGTGATGCGGAAACTTCCAGTGGAGACCTGCGATATGATTTTTAGCAGATCTAGGCATTATCACTGGATATACTTGTCAGAGGAGAGCTGCCAGGCATTCAGCTACCATATTCGCAGCTAGTCTATTTGATCAATGACCAATTCAATTGCAGATGGATTGTGCTGCCAGCTGCGATATAATCAGCAACACAGATAAGCAGCAGTATTGAATCGGAGAACATGACCAAATGCTGGTGTTGTATAACAGAACTATTTAATGGCTAGTGGGCAATTGCAGGCTGTCTAGAAGAAACCTGCTCACCATGAGACACCATTGCTGGGAACTTAGAGCGGTCAGGGTAGGACTGGAGGTGACTGCAGTGTTGCATGAGCATATTCACATGAGAAGAGAAAAGAGAATCATTGTGGGTTCTACCTATGCTTTTCAAACACTAAGGGTATGTTTATAAGAACAAGATGAAGTTAAACAAAATCCACTGTCAAGTCCGTGAGTACTGAAATGTAGAAGTCCATCAAAGGTAAGAAAACCACTGTAGAAGGAACTGAAACATCAGTGGAGGCATCATTATAGCCATAAAATTATAAAAATGGATCACTATCAAAACACGGATAAAAAAAAAACACACACACAAAAAAACCCCACTACAGGTAGACAGATATTCAGCTTTGATGAAAAATTGAAATATCATTTGACCACTCATTGAAAAAATCTTCAACCATTTCCACCTCCTGAGAACAGGCTGTCTGATCCGCCCAAAGCCATTCTTCCTGACTGTTCTGATAAACAAAACTAGTTGCTTCATCAGGCTACCTGAGGCCCCAGCTTTTGTTACGTATTTCTAGTGCTTGAAGGGTAGGTTTGGAAGATTTTCTAGTACAATTGATACAAACAATAGAGGAACTCTGAAGCATCTGAATAGCACCTTCAGCTTAGTGCAAAAGGAAGAAAACCCGGAGAAAAAAGTCCAAATCATACCTTAAAAGTGTCTCTTCCACTTCAAAAGATCTGGCAGCCATCATAGATCATGTCTTAAATGAGAGGACTTGGAAATAACAACTGATAAAAAATAGAACTGTCTCCAATTATACTGATTATTATGAATGTATAAATACAATCCTCCAGAAGAGTTTTGGCACTCTAGTCAAGTCAACGTACAATATAGTGCTGATGCTGAAACACTAATTTTTGCGTGTCTTGTATCTTCAGTTTTGGATGTACAGTTATGTACTTTGCATATATTGGGTTAGTAGCTGAGATCAGCTCAGATTGCTGCATTTTTGTCTCTATACAAAGCACTTCTACATTCATAGGAAGCTAAGGAGACAAGAGAGGATTGTTTTTGTTTTGTGTGGCCTCTATTAGCTTTGAAGAGAGGCAAACATTGCAGGTTTTTCACATACTGGACATGTGGTCTAAAACTGTATTTTTTGCCATTTTGTAATTATGGAAGATATATAACATAGGCTAAAATAAGCAGAATATTTGATTGCTGAAAGAAATTCAGTGCCTGTGAAAGGTGGCAAATTTCTTCACCTGGCAGCAAGGTCTGCTCTTTACTGCAGAGGAGTGAATGTGGGTAGAAATTTGGCCGTATTTGGAAATCTGCTTGGGGTTTATCTCTGACCTGAAAGAGCCATATTTTAGCTGCTGTTGGCTCTTTCCTGTCTCACCCTTTGATTTCTCTGCAGCCGTTGTTAATAAGGGTTAATGTTAATAAGGGTTGTTAATAAGGAAAAATGCTGTCACAGTTATCTATGGTACAGAGATTTGTTCCATCCAACACTCAGCAAAGACCCACCAGAATGTGTAATGTCCATAACAGGCCGTAAATGAAAGGCTCCAAACTGTATTAATCACCAAAACCTCTAAAGATTTTAAGAGCATAAATCCTAGTAAATGTTCAGTTAGGATTTCAGAATAACTCGCATTCACCTTTATGCTGAAATAACAGTCTGAATGTACAAATAGAGTTTCCAGATGAGAATGTCACTGCCTAATCGAGAGAAACATATTCAGGTCATGTGCCAGATACAGTTATGCAGGATAGCAGTGTGGGTCCACACAGCCTTTAGGGAACCAACATAATACTGGAATTCTGAAAAAAGAGTCAGGAGACTGATGCATAGATCTGAAGAAAGCCATCAGAAGGTATTTTTGTGTCCTGCAAATCATGATTATTGATTATTTAGTCCTGTGATTCTGAGATGCAAGCTCTTCATTGACTAGGTTTACTTTTTTAAAGGCAGTTGCTCTCTCTATAGCCGTAATGCATGACATGTTCTGTTTGTCACAGATGCCTAGATAAGAGAGAGCACCTGTTATTAAATTCATGATGGGGCAGAGAACAGGATGGGTAAACAGACCATGAAATTGCTCTGGGTCTGTCCTGTGCTACCAAACATTCAAAAATTAAGCCTCAAATAGAGATTGTTTTTAAAACTCTGTTTTTTTGTTTTATTTTGAGAATGGAGAATGAGTTCTTTTTATTTGCTTTTTGATGTGTAAACTGTCAAAATATTTTTGTTTCCCATGAAATCTGATAACGTGACACAACGGCGTAAGTATTGATGTTTATGTAAAGTTACTAATTTTCTGAAAATTGGCAGGGTGAATGGGCATGATTTGGTCCCATGGTGCGAAGACTAGAGCACAAAAATCTCATGTGAGCAGAAAAAGACAGATCCCTTGGGCTGAGCCTGCAAGCCCAGTCTGCAGTTTATGTTCTTTCATTATTTATTATTTCGTGATTAAAATAAGGCAGTCATGAGGGGACAAGTCTAACTCCATTTTCTGCCTGTAGACCTTGGTGTACTACGGCAGTGCCACCTGCTCAGAGTTTTTTTCTTTATTAATGCAGCTTTTATACTGAGTTCAAAGGAGAATTACCTGGGGAACAGCAGAAAACTTGCATATACGCTAACGATAGCTGAGGGTTAGGAGGAAGGAAATGGTGATTCAGGTTTGCTCCAGAAGACAAACACTAAAGCAAAGAGGGGGGAACAGGAAGGATATTTGGGATGATTGTGCATTGGATTCCTGTGTTATTTTTAGTGTGGAAAAATAGTGCTTATTGCCTCAAGAAGACTGCAGATTTGGCTGCAGATGTAGATGCCTAAACAGGTCTAAACAGGTGAATTTGGGCCTCAGTATGGCTCTAGACCAAATAAATTATCTCAGTTTCTTCGGTAAAGGGAAAAATCATCCCATCTGGCACCATTTCACATTGTTAGATGAGCAATTGGGTCCCAGATGAGGTGAGAAACTGAGCAATTCACAGATTTTATTTCTCTGTTTATAAATGTATATATATATTTTTGGCTGGCATTTTTTTCTTGCTTCCCCTGTCTCACTTTTTATTCTTTATATAGTGTACATAAATCTCTTAAAAAATATTTACGGGACAAACTAAAAGCTCTGTCAAAAAAAAGGGCAATGTCATAATAATTATAATTCATCTTAATTGCTCCTCTCAGGTACTGTAAGCAAGGCCATACAGATCATATCAGCATTTGCTACTGAGTCAAAATATTTGTCCTCTCTCCATACGTTGTCCCCTCCTGAAGGCTGTTACCTCAACTCTAAACAACGGGCGGATTTTCTTATCCACACAGAGATAAAAATCCCTTTGCCTGTTCATTGGGTTGTCTCACTAGAGGTACAAATTGGGTAGTTGATGATGCAAAAAATGTTGATAGTTGCTTGCCTCAGATTCTGCACACATAAATTATCCTATTTTTACTTGAAGAGATATTAAATGATAGTGCTAGTTTCAATAAATGTGCACACATCCTTTTGAATACAAAATCAAAAATTGTGGACCTCTGTTGAGTAGAATGAACTCGATCAAACATAGCATTTTAAAGGATTTTTTAGCTGTCTTTTCCCCTTGCTACATAGTTTATGTGCTTTGACTGCACTTCCTCTAGTCTATAAACCACTGCAGAAATGTCAGCCATTGAGCAGCTGTGTGTATGCTTGACTGAAATGTTCACTGCTACATGTGTCAGCAGGAAAAGCTATAAATAGAGCTTTTTCCTCGTTGTTGCGGTTCTGTGTTCCTGCTAGATACCCCAAACCACATATGGCCATTTCTTCTTCAAGTTTGGTATAAAGAGAATACATTTAAGCTAGATTCAGTGCTACATTTGTGGATCATGAGGAGAATATGAGGGAAAAAAAGGGAATGGATTGCAGCCATTTATACATAGTGCTTAGTGGGATAAGACATGTAAAGATGAATGAATGGCTGATCTTGCTGCTGTCCAGGCTATAGTGTTGATTCTCTGGCAACTGACTTTTTGCTGCAGAAGTTGCTTTTCAGCTTTCCAGTGAGGAAATATATTGAAAAAGCTGACAAAAATCCCCTTGTATAGAATTGTCAGATTTCACAGTCAAAGCATGAGGTTCTTCTGGCTTTATGTGGCCCTGCTAACAGCAGTCGCACATCTTCGGTGAAGAGCTGTTGCTGTAGCCACGTCATGCACCAAATAGAGCATCTCGCAGATCTGGTGAATTGGTTTGTCTAACGCTTGGGATTCCTGACTGAGTGAGGAAAACTTTTCCTTGGTATAGCAGGAATAAGTACCCCATATCATATGACCTATTACGTGTGATGAGCATCACATCTTAGGCTCCCATGAATTGGAGTGGTCCTCATTTGTTAAAACATTCTAGGACATAATTACCCGTTAAGCTTCCATTCCAGATGCAGAATTAATAATATAACAAGACACTTTCCTCCACTACCTGGCCTGGCAGTGTTAGACTGAGGAAAAAATACTGGGAAAATAGAATCTGAAATGAGAGGTTCTGGCAGGTAGGAGAAGATTTGGCCAGTTCCAGACTCCTGCAGGAGGTCCTTGTTGCATACAGCTACTAATATGGTCTCACTTTTCCAACTCACGTCCATCCATAGGTTGTTTTTGAGAGATAAAAATCTCATTTTGTCTGCAGTTCCTGAAAGAAACTTTGTATTTGCTTTATCTGTGCTCACGTCTGTTGTTTCCATTCTGGTAAGTGACTGCCCTGCACAGTGCCCCATCTGTTGCTCTTCGAAGGGGTGCCAGTGTCCCAGTTTGGCATACAGAAGGCTGCTACTTTATGTTCATCTCTGGTGTTGTCGGGCGTTGGCGTCTACATTTTTTTGAGTGCACTTACATGTAGAGCATGCAAGGAGTAATTAAGATGCTAGTCACCTCCTTAACAATCAAATGCTAATTCAAAACAAATTAAGCAATATTAGGTGCATGTGTATATATATACATAAAATTACAATGGGAAACAAAAGATTAAAGGTTAGTTCAGTGTTTAATGGGAAACAAGATTAAAGATTCATTCAGTGTTTAAATGTTGAAATATATATTTTACATGTAGATCCCACCAGATGTTACTATAAAAATTGCTTTTCATGTGAAGGATTCAAGAAGAAACAATATTACCTTTAGTTTTGATAATTGTTACAATTTTTTGAGTGTCTATATTCTCTGATGGCTTGTCCTGGGCATATGACAAGTTTCCTGGAAGGAAAATCTTATATCAATCCAGATTTTCTCCCTGCCATTTGATTTAAAGGAATGACAACTACAATAGATTTGAATTTTTTAAAGCTAGGTAAGATTTTTTTTTTTCCAATTCAGTCTCTGATGAATTGGAAATGAACTATAAAGTAGAAATAAATGCATTTTCCTTACTTGGCTACCAAGCATTCATTGTACAACTACTAAACTTTATATGTAATAATTCCTTTCGCAAATTTGATCGTCATATCCATTTTAAGTCAGTTCTTTCACTTTTAATATTTCCTTTGGACAACTGAACTGGCAGGCATATTATAAAAATATCGTTCTGATTAATTGCTAAGAGTGCTTGAGTAATGCATGTAAATGAGCAGTTCCCTCATATAATTTAGAACATCATTTTCTGTGGAAGGAAATCTGATCCATTTCTGTCATGATGGAACAATTCTTAGCCTAAAGTCTGACTGGGACTGCATAATTAAGATCTAAACAATTAAAATAAAAGTAGGTAATTTATCAGCTCTTAAAGTGGGATTGTAAAGGTGAGTCTTTGCATAACATGCTCTATTCTGAAGAGGTCATAGCAATAACAAAGTTACGAAGATGGTTCTACCCAATTTTCTTAAATAAGTTAAGCATTGAAATCTATACGTTAGCATATAATGAGTGTTAAAGAAACAGAGGAGAGGGTAGTGCTGGAGACAGAGAAACAGAAGGGATCTGTACCTTAAAATGGCTGTTACAGACATTTGAGTGCCATCCATTTTAAGCAACCAACAATGTTGACCTTATCTTTAGTTACATGACCATACATTAAAGATTTTAAAAATCTAACTGTATATTATTTCCCCTTGGTTAATCTTTTTGTTAACTTTATTTTGTTTCATCATGATATCGTCTTTACGGTGCATCATTTAGAAGTACGCAGCTCGTGACCAAATTCATATACTGTAGAACAAGCATTGAACAAATTATTTTTCAAAAGAAAGCTGGAGCGCAACTGTACAAAGGTCTATTTAACTCCTACTGAAGTACATAGTTACACATCTACTGAGAACCTAATGCCAAAATTCCTTGATAAGGTTCAGTAAGGTACTGTCTTTCCAGTTAAGAGAGGACCCTTTTAGCCACAGGGAAAGGTGAACGGGTAGCAGGTTTGGAGCCAAGCCACAGTAATTCCAGACTTCCAGCTCTCTGGGTGGTCTATCTGGGTCATCTCATCAGTACAAAAATAATCTTCTCTAAAAGGTTAAAGCACAGATGACTGCAAATTAACACAACATTTGGATTTGCCTATAATCTAAGTAGTCCTCAAAGTGTGTGGCTTTGAGACCGCTTGAAAGAGCCGAGCTGTTCCTGCAGTAGGAGGATGAATGTGGCGTGTCTTCTCAAGGTCGTCTCCACTTTTTCCTCAAAGAAGTTTTAATGGATTCTGAAAAATGAAGAAATTTTGTAGCGTGCTTATCCAGGGGGCTTTTCATATTGTATTAGCAGTTACCCATCACATTTAATTAAGTTTCCTTTTTAGCTGATGTGAAATGTTATAATATTAGCTCCATTCATCCCACATCAGTAAAAAGGGAAAAATAATGGGATATGATCCTAACAGGAGATGATAGGAAGCTGTTAATGTGAAATGCATATTGTGCAATGAATAGGGGACTCAAAAATTCTATTTTGAGGTCTGCAAAACCTTCATCTTTACAGGCAGGGTTCAGCTTCCTGTGGAAGGTATTGAAACAACAGACGCGGTTTAGGCGAGGTTGCTGGCCAGCAGCCAAATCAATGAGATTCAAAATAGACATCAGTTAGTATTTAGTTAATTGGCTTTCAGAGGGGAATAAAGTGTACACAAGTACTGAGATAAACTAGCCAGAGTAGGTCAGCTGGGGGCTTTGGTAAGTCTACATTGATCTTAAACACCTGCATGGTATAGTTTATATTAAAAATAAAATAAAATAAAATAAATAAATAAATAAATAAAAACAGAGGAGAAGGAGTGAGGGGAGGGGGAACCCAAACTAAACTAAATAACTATAATAACTTTTTTTCCCCTTTATGGTCCACATAGAGAAAACACCAGCCTTAATCCTTGGGGGAATAAAGGTATTATGACCCTTTTATTTGTGATCACAGCCATAGGGAGGGAAACAAATGCCAAATCAGAGGTTGTGAGCACAGAGCTGCATCCAGCCCCTGCGACAAAGCACTATTTCCACTCCCTGAGATGTGCATTTTTTTACAAGAAGACCCAAGTGGAAAGCTTCATACTGTAGTCACCTAGTTGGGAGATTATGATGGTTTGGGCTGCTGGGATAAGAAACATATAGGGGGGGGAATGTCCTAAGCCTGTAACTAAACATAGAGTTTAAACATAGAATTTAAAAACTGTTATCTCTGAAGATCCGTTCTTTTGGAGTCTGTGATGTATTACTCTATTATTCTTGCTAAACATTCACATGACTGTGTTGGCCACAGACAAGAGTCAAAAGTTATTTATCTTCCGATCACCCCATAGAGGCAGAGTGGCCTCCAGTGGCAGCAGGAGGTCATATAGATAGTGTTCCTGTGCTCCAGGATTTAGCTCATCTAGCAGGGAATCTAGAGGGGATGTCTGCAGAGTGCAGCTACATGCTGCAGCGCCAGCCGCAGCTCTGCTCCATCTGTGCTGCTTTCTCCCTCCCTCCGTAGCAGGATTTATGATGTTCTGTGAACCCGTTGCCCTCTGTGTAAGGGTGCTTGGATGCAATAATTAAATTATTTTTTGTTTAAATTTGACAGAAAACAGTAACCAGAATTGGCTTTCTGTAATAGAGAGCATGCAGTGCACTCCTCTGTTCCTAGAGTTTGGAGCTCTGGCTTCTGATATGATTTTTGCTTTCCTTGCAGTCTCTCACATTTTATATCACAGAGGCAACGCTGTTATATAGTACCAGTTAAATGAGAGCTATGAGAGCACAACCTGCACAGACAGAGGTTCTCATGTGATGCCCCTGGCTTTTGTGAACAGACTGCAGCTTTACCTGTATACTTTCCCATCTCATTCTCTTCCTTTTTGTTCACGTAAGATAGTGGTAGCCCAGTTTTCTGTTACTCATAGGCTCTGCAAATTTGCTTATGCTGAACTGAATTACAATGTAGAGAAGTACCTTAAATCTGCCTAAATATGAACATAAAACAAGCTGAGTTTTCCTGCTGCTTTCCCTGCCTCTACCCATGTGAATTATTATCTTTCTCCCTCCTGAGTGTCTCCTGGAGTGGAGAGAGACCTCTTCAGTAATGCACTGTGCTCATCAATTCAATAATAACATGATAACAGCAGGAAACAAAAAATACTTCAAAAGAAGACAAGGCTGGGGCTCAAGCTTTAGGATTTTTTTTTAGTATTCCTTTTTGCTTTCAATATGTTTCTATTGTTTTGCTTTGAATGCATGAGTTTGTTTTAGGTTTGCATGTAGTGAAAAATGTATTTGCCCCTAATAGCTATTCAGAACAAGTTTAATATATCAAAATATGGGAACTTATATAGGTATTATTCCTAAAGCTAAAATCTAAGTTGCATTCTCACCAATTGAAAATTGGCCCAGGAAGGGATCTGGGGCTGGGGGAAGCTGATCCACTGTGAGGGATCCGTGGGAAGGGACATCCCAATCTCGGAGCTCCCTGCCTGACCTTGCTGCAGCCAGAGGTTAGAGGGACAGCAGCCCCCTCCCCTGGGCCTGTGTTCCTGTATTACTGCCCTTTGCCTTATGGCTTGCATCAAAACAAGGGGCACAGCACTTGGGGCTCTAATTGCCTGTACCGTATTTACAAAGTATTTCTAAGATGAAAATCTTGCCAAAAGAACAAATAAAAATCTATCTTCCATGGCTACAATAGCTCCCACTGACAACCCTTGAGGGTGATGCAAATATTTGTGTGCTGTACCTGCAGAGTACAGCACATAATGCTATTGGAAGGAGCACACAGAGCAGCCTGGATGTATGCACATAGTTTCAGCAATGCAGCAGATGAAGGTGTAGTTCTCGCTTTGGTGAGGAAAAGGTTAAGGCTTTTGCTGAGCAAAGAGTAGCCGACAAATTCTGCCAATGGGAACAGGGATGGATGCAAGTACAGCATTAGAAAGATGATACCTGAGAAGGCTGATGGTTTTATTGGTGGAAAAGCCTCTTTTAGTGAAGAGAGAGCATAGGAGCTTGGGACAGCAGTAGCTTTACTCTGCTTATTGCTCGGCAGCTGGGAGAAACCATTTTCCCTGTGTTGTGCTCTGACCACAGCATGTCTGTGCTAGCAAGCAAATCTTTATTTTCTTTTTTTTTTCCCCCTCAGAATACGCTGGCAGAGCTACCTAGTATCAAAGAGGAACACAGAGACATATAAGATTGTTTTCTTATTATGAGATAGATCATTGCTATTTAAATTAAATTTAAATGTCAGTGTGAATAGTAACCTGAAGCTGAGCTGGAAGTGACCCCCATGCCTGCCCCCTGCTTTGTAGCTGGATTCTGCAGCAGTGGGGGGTTAGGGATCTCCCACAACATATGTGCTATAATTACCCTGTTTAATGTTACTGACTTTAAACCCAGACAAGGGATTAAAGCCCCAGACTCTTTGGTGGGGAGAAGATTTCTTTCTGGTCTTTCCTCCTTTCTCTAAATCACTAGTCAGGACAGGTCAGACAGATGGAAGGGCAGAGAGCAAGAATTATTTATGTGTTTTCTCTTTCAGCATCCAAACGGGCAAGGTCCTTAGAGATGGCCGAGATTGTTTGTCAAACTGATAGTTAAAATGATACAGCTTTGTTCTGGCTGAATCATTTCCCCTTCTTTCAGTTCAGTATCTGTCATTTTTAATGCTGATGGATTTTTCTTACTTGTTTTTTTTTAAAAAAAAAAAAAAAAAAAAAAATATTAAATGGACATTTTAATCCAGGAAAGGCTTAGGGAAGATCAGTGAAGTCAAAATGTCTGCAGAGATCCTCAGAATGACACAGAGAGGGTTTTTGGTGCATGCTGTTTGCATTTGATGTGCTGCTTCAGAATGAGCTCAGAATGTCAGACTCGTTATAACAGCGAATATTCATTACACCTGAGGCAGAAGCTACCGTCAGCACAGACAGCATCAGCAGAGGAGGAGGGAAGAGAGAAATCAGGTTAATGCCAAGCTTTCTCTGCACTTTGTTTCCTGCTTATAACCTGATCTGCATTTTAAATAAATTCATTTAATTAATAAGCGTATTGCTACTCTGACCTGGGGCAGAAGGGTCTGTGATTAGTGACTGGCTATTCCTAGACACATAGAGGCTTTAATCGGCATTTTCTAGTGGCTAGAAAAAATGTTCAAAAAGATTTAATTTGAACTCGGTAAGACTAGATGATGTGATTGAAAGCTTTTTTCTGAATGATCCCTTCTGTCCATGAGCTACCAAATTTTTAGAGACAAAGTGGTGAGTGGTGAAGGGTGATAGAGAATGAAACCGAATTGCTGTCTTGGCTGAGTATGTCAGGCCATCAAAAATGTCCCTACAGGGAGAGCGAGCTGCACAGAAATGCTTCTCCCATACTCCCCTTCAGCAGTGCACATCTGTTCTCGCACTGACTTTTTTGTCTTCTGACAAAGGTTCTTTAGGAAAGCAGCAGAAATATAGGAGGTAGAGACAACGTGAATCACCCTTGCAATATGCGGTCAGCTCGCATTATTGGAAGTGGGCACCACCTGTTCCTTGTAAGCACCAGATTGTAGCTTTGGGGCTGTGAAGGACGGAAAAAGCACATGTAGCCCCTCAAAAAGGGACCTTTGTCATTGCGATTAAAAGCTCTGCACTCTTTATGCTGACTTGATACGATATTGATTTGTGGGCTGGTGCCAGGTTCTGTGAGTAGGCACTTTTCCCCAACCATAGAAGACATTTCAATTTCAGATTGTTTGTATCCATCACTCAGCATTTCAGCTTTGCTCCCCTTACATATCAGCTCCTGTGGTTTACAAGCTGATGAAAGGCAACCCTTCAACTAAATGAGTTCACAAATTTTGCCTTTGAAAAGGCAGCACTGTAAATCTCAGTGACAGACACATATTTTGGAGTCTTTCAGCAGAATATTATTCAAGACCCAAACTATGGGTATAGTTTGGGTCTTGAATAATAACAGTATAATTTCTGTTGTAACTGGAATGTGGCCTTTTAAGGAGTGGAAATGAAGTATCCTTTACATTATCGCTGATCTCACTTGGGTATTTCTGAACAGCTGGTGGCAATAGCTGCCTAAATGCATATATAGATTAGGTCTGAGAAAGTGGCCTTATCTTGAAAATTGTTGAACAGAATTTTTATGACTGTCACTGCAAAAGAGATAAGTTTCCTATTTCTTTTATTGAAATACTCTGGCATGGTCATCAGTAAAACATCCCACAAGCTGTGATGCTGCTTGCTTTCCTTTTGAGCATGCACTTTGAGAGGTCTTCTAAGAGCGCTTTGCATTAGCCACCCAAAAATTAGTTTTCTACTTTAAACTGGCTGTCTAGGCATTGTTTGCAGTTAATGAAGCAAAGCAAGACAGCTCCAAGAGAGCGAGGACAGGGACACAGATAGTTCGTTCCATCTAAAAAAATAGGCATTTAAACTAGGTCAGCTGAACTGCTGCCTGAGGGTGATTATCTATAGCCGGTATTGAGAACTAGATTATAGAGTTTAGATTAGATACTTACTTTTTAGGTTGCTGAAGTTAGGATGGGGAAACTCCATCCTCTGGATTACACCTACAGAAAAAAATAGATGCCCACAGTTTAGGTTTTAAAGTTAACTCTTAGGGATCTCGTTCCTTGTAGTATGTTCCTAAGCTCCCTGTAGCCAGCAAGAGGAAAGTTGAGCTCAGGATTTCTCAGAGTACAGAGACTCATCCCACCTGCAACCTGCTCCCTTCTAGGATCTTTGAGCTTATGGTACCCACATGCCACTATTTTTTGTTGCTTGTTTTTTCTTGTTGTTGTTGTTGTTTGCTTTTTGTTTGTTTTGTTTTTAGGACTTGCTGAGCATATGCTTGATCACTGTAATTTGCCTGTGTTTTTTTTCAAGTAATATGAGAGGTAAAAGGCTGAAACATATCACTCATAAATACAACTGGGTGAGAAAATGGCTAGATACTATATCCTAGTGATTGAAGCTTTCAGCTATTTTATTTTATTTTATTTTATTTTATTTTATTTTATTTTATTTTTTCTTATCTATACATTTCAGATAACAGTCACTGGCTAGAAAAATAAGTATTTTGAAAGAGAATTTAGAAGCCCTTTCTTCTCAACTAAACATGTTGCCTACATGACATCAGTTTCTTTTTTTGCAGCTCTCTCTCAGAATTATGCTGAGACATTTGTATTTTGGTCAGAGCACAAAAAAAAGAAAAAAAAGAAGGAAGAGGTGAAAAGTTCATCCTTCATTTCAATGTGCAGACATATGAGCAAAGAAGCATGAGGAGCTGCAGGTGCAGCCTAAATTCAGGGCTCTGCTACATGCGTACATTTTAAAAATAAATTGTATGGCAATTGAATATGGAGACTGCCATATTCCTTGAGAAGTCGAAGAGGAAGGAAGCAGCCTCCAAAGGAACCTTTTATGAAACATCAAAAAACATCCAGACTTTGCTTTTGTGTTGGTTTTGACAAAAACATATTTAGCTGCAGGATGAAGAGAAAAGAAGTATAGCATTTTAAATTAGGGGGTATAAATATAGAGGAAGGATTTGCTTTATTTAGATATTTCTCAAAGTTAAATAAACAGCTTTAAAGCATTTAATAAGAACCAGAAAACAGGCAGGAGAAGCATAACTAATCTTGTTAAATTTAAAGCATCATCTAAGTGGAAAGTTTTTGTTCTTAAATTCCCGCTGATTAGAAACAGAATATTTGTTTAAGGGGACTTTGCAAACTAGAAGGTAAGTGACATTTATCCTTGATCTGAAATGCCTAAAAATACAGCCCTGCTGGTACAGCTGAACTGTGACCTTCCAGCCTGCCAATACAGATCAACACAGGCGTTATCAGGTAAATCGAGCAGAAATTAAATTTCCTGAGAAGACAACTTAGGCTCTGCTCCTAGGAAATGATGTTTATTAACTCATTACATTCGGTCTGTCTCTGTCTTGTTGTACGTGACTTCTCCACACAGCTGTAAGCGTAATTAGTTTCCTTTGGCTTAGTGAGTATTAAGCAGTATTAATATGCTTAGTTTATAAGGACAACAAACATATTCAAGCAATAGGGAGGGGAAAAAAAAGAAAAGAAAGAAAGAAAAGAAAAAAACACAAAAATGCAGGCAAACCATTTAGTTTTCAGTTTGACAGATTCCTGATTCCAGGGTAGATATGATGGGCTTGTTGTGTTTGGTTGCATTATGCCAGATGGATTTGTGATAAATGCTACTAACTTCATCTGGTGAGTGGATTTGTCTAGGCAGAACCAGATTAACAGGTCAGGATCCTGTTTTGAATTAGATTTCAATAATGCAAACGTGCATAGACCCTGCTAGGCTTGCAGAGATTTTCACATAAAGAATAAAAGACTCTGTACCTCAAGGATACCTGTATCCCTAATTGGGTTCTTCTGATTACCCCGTTTACGTGGTAGGATGGTTATTACAAAGTCTTTGCCATTGCCTCATGTCCTGCCCCCAATTTAATATGGTCCAGTGGCACCGTGGTCCATATTGTGCTGTAGCCCTATGCATGCAAAGCAGTTCCTAGACTATTCCCTGTTACAGGGCTCTGCCCAGAGCAAGAAAAGTTCAAAACTGATTTAAGGGCATCTTCAGCTCTTCCACTAACAGCAAAAGAGCAGTTAACTTGGGCCAGTGTTACAAGTGCTGCATGTGTTCTTGCGAGGGAGAAAAGTCTTATTTGTCAAATAGGGTTTAATTTATTGTGTACAATGTGAAAACTTAGAATTTTGTGTTGCTGAAGAGATACAATAGGTTCATAATTTGGAAGCCAGCCAAGACACACAATGTTCTACTCTATAGGTTAGTATTTCAAAGATACAAATGATATGAAATGTAGCTAAATACTGTATTAAGCGGAAATGAAGGCTGAAAGCTTGTATCAATGTGTTAGGTAGGAAAGGACATGTTAGGATATGGGCACTGCCAACAAAAAACATTAAAAATAAAAGTAAAATCAATAGGTAAGGCCATAAAAATTACATTACAATTGACAAAAAATACAGGAAGTTCCATGTTAACAATAAATATAAAAAGAAATCTGGGAATAGGAAGAGTAGGTTAGCATCACTAGAACAACTTCAGCAGACAGTGGGAAGAATATGAAATCCAAGTCAAATATTTATTATCAAAAGCAATCTTAGGAAATGTACAGACTCTTCTATTTCTTAATTAAACCTTACATTGTTAAGTCATATCCCCTTTTTGCAAAACATGTAACGAATATATTTTACCGATGGCCTCAGAGATGGTTCTGATGTATCATGTATACAAAATTATTTGGGTTTGGAGTATGGACCCATGGCATAAATATGAAAAACAAAGCTCTAGAGGAATAATCCTTTCCAGAGATGTTTATTTTGCTGCTAGACTGGAAAAAGATCGTCCAGCAGCAGATTGCACTCCTACATTTTTAAAAAGGAAAGCCTAGTGTCTGCGTGCCTGACATACACGTTATCTCATAAATTAGATAATTGTATGAACATTTCAGAAGACAGTGAATCATAAAACAAAAATCAGAAGTGCAAGGGATGCTGTTCATTTTGCTAAAGCAAATATATATATTTCATTACCACTACAGTGGTGCAGGATCATCAAGCCATGAGATTTATTGAATAGCATCTTCTGGTCTGGCAAACACTGGAGATCTCCTCCTAGATTATCTACTGTGGTTCCTTTTCCTGCCCTCCTTCTCCAGTGTGAGACCAAGGAATCCTGCTCTTAGTTTTCCTCTTTTCTGGGCCCTGCCTCCTCTTCCAAGTGTCGTGGAACCTCTCCATACTCTTTTCCAAACCTTCTTCATAGTGATGCAGCTCCTCTTCCTCCTCCTCTTTGAAAGAGCTTTACCTATGCAACAAGACAGTACTGGTGCAGAATGAAATGATACTGAAACTTCACCCGATTCCGTGTTATTGGTACTGTGCATGCAGTACTTCAAACATTTGTACGTAGGCAGGAGTGTTACAAGTGTGACAAGTCCTATATTTGTAGTATCACACTTTTAGAATGTAGAGAGGGAACAGATTTGAGAGTTTAAGAATTAAAGCATAAACATTATTTTTTCCCCAGGTTATTTTTCCCCATACTTAAAATAATATAGGAAAGGGAATACGTGATTTCTATTCAAAACTGAGAGTCATATTAAGTTACAAAGAATTTTCAAAGCTTAAGAAAAGAGAAAACAGCTACCTTATCATGGAAGAACATAGTGTGTGTCACATCTCACTATGGCTTTTTAAATGATGCTCTAAGATTTTCTTGCTATTTTTTTTTTTGCTTTTTCAGAACCTGAGGCAGGAGAGGTGTCCCCCCCAGTGGGAGCTGGTGTGAACAGCAACAGCTGGACCTTTAAATTTGGACCCGGCAATCCGAAACAAGGTGGTCCTGGTGAGTTGCCAGACAAATTCATTATCCCAGGATCTCCTGCAATCATCTCCATCCGGCAGGATCCGCCAAACAGCCAAATTGACAAAAGTGACTTCATTACCTTTGGCAAGAAGGAGGAGACCAAGAAAAAGAAGAAAAAGAAGAAGGGAAACAAGACTCAGGAGAAAAAAGAAAAGGGGAACAGCACCACTGAAAACAGTGACCAGTGAGGGGTTTATACTGAAACAACCCACTTAGCCAGTTTTTGTAATAATGGCAGATTTCTCCTATGTAGCAACTCCTAACTTCTTCCTACTGTTAACAAATTTCCTGTATGTACAGACTTCAGAAAATCAGAAGGAAATTCACAGTGTCTGTCTAAATTGCTTAACAGGTTTTGTCTTAAAAGCTTTATTAAGTCTGGTGTTAACTCTTTTTCTCCACTCTGGCTTGTTTTCAGAATCTAAAAAGCAGACACAAGTTTCCTTTCTCCTACGCCGAAAAGGAGAATCTTCACAGTACAGCCAGTGAGAGGTTGGACTCTCTGCACTGTGGTTCCTGTGCTCCTGTCTTGATGACACTCATAGACAGGTTTAAAAGTTTTAATATTGTGCACCCTATACCTGATTGGAAATATATGTGTGCAGATGTCAGCTAGGTGATGTGAGATCAGATTATAAAATGCAAGAAGAGCTGATAAATACACAACAGAGGAAACACCTAATGAACAAAAATGTTCAAAGATGTTCGGGCTGGGGAGGAAATGTCTGAAAGGAGATGACCAGACTTTTCAAATCTCGAGAAGTAGCTGTGTGGTAATACTGAATCCTGTACATGACGTATTGTACACACTCCTGCAAATCAAACCTCACATTTACAGCTCTTTAAGATACCGTAAATTATATCTCTTACCAAGCCATTGGGAATATTATCCCTTAAAGCCCTGCATTACCTGGCAAGGCTCGCCCTCGGAGTTTAAGAAGGGCAGGGCTGACATCCCAGGAATGTAACTGACTGTGATGCTCTGTGTCCCTATTTCCACTCTAACATTATTTTGCACATTATGTCTCTGAAAAAATCAGAGGTTTTCCATGACACTTATGCAAAAGAGAGAGAAAAGAATCGTTAACTATGCTATTTGTTGTTTGAGATATTTATTTATAAAGAAATATAGCTGTAAATGTTAAAAAAAAAATGCCCTTTAACCCAAACAGAAGTCAAACTAGAGCCATTATAAATTAAATTGCTGCTATTAAAGTGCTTTAGAAAAATTGCCTGAAACATCTGTATTATATCGGCCACTTGCCAATAACAGCTTTATTCTGTGGGGTCACTTGGGGGCTGCCTCTTGCATGTATTAATAAATACAGTAATTTTTTTTGCATTAATATGCACTTTGAATACACATTTGCAAATGAACTGTCCTAATATGAAGAAACAGAAGCAAACTCCTCACACAAATGGATTTACTAACCTGCTAGCTCTGTGCAGTACCTTGGTGTTACCTCCCACACACCCTTTTCTGATTTTAGTTTTACTTTTATATAAGATTATGAATTGCTGACCCTACTAACACTCATTATGTAAAATTCAAGTACTGTATGTATGCTGTATGCTCTTATAAGAATCCTGAAATATTTATTCTGTGCTTGTGTATGTGAATGTCAATGCAACTATTATTAGGGTGGACTTTAAGCTTTACTGTTGAATGTAAATCCATTATTTCTTTTTTGTACACTTGTGAGAAGGTGGAGTAGTGTTAATTTTTTAAGCCACTGTTGATTATCAGTTTTTGTGTATGAAACACAAGTAAAATATCTTTCTTAAATCAAGTCACATATGCATTTTGGGATTTATTTGTAAGCATCAGTGAAGCTAAAGCCCTATGAATTACTAAACCTAAGAGTATAAATGGAATATTGACTGTGATGGAGGATGTGGATATAAAAACCAATACATGTATTTTTAAACAGAATATAGCTAATGAGGGAATTCCAAGGAGTTTTCTACTTTATTTTACATTCACAGAATAAAGCTCAATATCATATTAATTGAGATTGCTTAAAGAGCTACACAGCTCTCAAATTTGTAACAGTTCTTTTAATGTGGGATCAAAGAGAACAACTGGATTTCTTGAGACATGCCCTGCATGTTTTAAGTTCTCAAACTGCTGACAGTTCAGAGTAGGTCAATTACCATTCATTTTTAAAAGCTGCAGCAAGTCTTAAGAAATCACAGAACGTAAGGCTTTAATAAAAGAACTTTAAAAAAAAAAGCATGAACTTCATGAATCACAAATGGCCTCCTGTGGTTTATTTCACAGAAGAGTCTGTGAAAGAGCCTTCTTTCACTACCAGGCTCCTATTACTGGCAATAAAAGAGACAATGTTACTTCAGAAAGAGATTTATTAATTCAGTTTTGCAGGCTTTCCAAGAGGAAAAAGCATAAGGCTTGTGTTGGGATGGAGGGGAACGGGGTGCCTATTAATTTTTCAGCTTTGCAAATGATATGCATGTTTTCTATGTAAGTACATTTAACTTATTTTTCCATTTGCTGACCTAAATCAAGAGTTCCCAAAATGTTCATAAACTGGAGTTACAACGTTAATTTGAACACATCAGAGGCTGCTACTGTCTTGTACTATAGATCAAAAAGCAGTTCTCATCGATGAGCCTACTTTGCCTCTGGCAAAATGCACAACACAGATTTAACTCTTACAAGAAACTTTAACATTTTATCTCTTTTTCTTCTGATTGAACAAACTGACCAAACGTAGAAGAGACTAGGGGAAAAGTAATTAAAATGCATTTATTATGTTATAATTTTTTTTTACCAAAGTTTTCAGTAATTTTGCTAGTGGTCTCATCTTTCCACTTGTTGTCTTTTGAGTGCTTGCATTTTCCTCTATACAGGCCAGTCTGATTCTTCCATTTTTCATCAGTGTTCCAGTTTGAAGGCTTTCTCCTCTCAGAACATGTCAAGAGCTGCAGCATATTTGATTTACCCATTTTAACATAAAATTATATTTGTCAGTACTGGCATTGATGCAAATGGTTACTGTGGGAGGTCTAAGTAGGACTGTTTGGATGGCCTAGTAGGAAAAAGCAGGATACATGAAGATTCATTCCTGTATGGAGTCTGATAGAAGAGAGAGTGAACTCCCAGGGGAGAGGGCTGGAGATGGTCTTGCTGGAATTCTTTGAAATAAGGCTGGATTGCAGCAATGAAATATATGCTGTACAGATTCAGTCTATATTTACAGAAGATTGAATCAGATGTCCCACTAGATTTATGAAAGTTTTTTCCTTCTTTGAATCCTTTAATGTAACCGAAATACTGAGATATATGAAATCAAATTTGGTTATTTCAAAACTAATATACAGATGATACCATTATTGCCCGCAGGTCTGGATATCATAGAATCATAGAATCATAGAATGCCTAAGGTTGGAAGGGACCTCTAGAGGTCATCTAGTCCAACCCATGCAGGGCTACCTAGGGCACGTGGCACAGGGCTGCATCCAAACGGGTCTTGAAGATCTCCAGAGATGGAGACTCCACAACCTCTCTGGGCAGCCTGTTCCAGTGCTCTGTCACCCTCACTGTCAAGAAGTTCTTCCTTAAGTT
>JAWLRI010000454.1:54869-67348 GCA_034781795.1 Crypturellus tataupa | reverse complement strand
AGCCTTCCATGGCAGCGCTCCAGTCGTGCAAGCTATCCCACCACGTCTCGGTGAGATCATGGCGCTGAGACTGCACATAGATTTCTAGTTCATCTTGCTTGTTCCCCATGCTTCATGCATTGGTGTACAGGCATTTCAGGGAGGTAACCGAGCCTGCAGGTACCCCAGGAGGAGTGAAAGAGTGGCCTCTATAATCATTTCCTACCCTAACTTCCCCAGTACCGTACTCCCACTGGACCCCGTCTGACCTTGGCTGTGTGGTACTGTTTGTTTTGTCTATGTGACGGTCCCCTTCTCATCTAGTTCAAAGCCCTCCTAACCAGGTTGGCCAGCCTTTTGGCAAGGAGATGTGTGCCCCTCTTGTTGAGATGGTTCCCATCATTCCCCACTAGCTGGTGGTTGTCAAACAGAGTCCCGTGGTCACAGAAACCAAAACCCTGTTGTCAAGTCCAGCGGTGCAGCCAGCTGTTAATCTGCCATATCTGCCTTCTTTTCCTTGAATCCATTCCCTTCGTTGGTAGGATCGAGCAGAACACTACCTGGGCTCCCATGCCTTTGACGACCATCCCTAGGGCTTTGAAATCTCTCTTGATGTCCCTCAGTTTCCTTGTGGTATCATTAGTGCCCACGTGAAATAGTACTAGGGGATAATAGTCAGACTCCTGAACAAGCCTTGGGAGCCTCTCAGTAACATCCCTCATTCGAGCCCCTGACAAGGAGCAGACCTCTCTGGATAAGGGGTAATATCCAGGAAGAGGAAATAAATGTGTTTTGTTGAATTAATAAGTTTTGGAGGACTCTGGGTTGGAGATCAGAGTTTGGGTAGTGCATTCTGTCTGTCAGTTTAGGGATTTAAAATTTAAATACTGCCCAGCAATGAGAAACAAGAATCAGGGATGGCCAGGACCAACAATAATCAAGAATGAGCAAGGCAAAAGTGCATTGCAGAATTTGTTAAAAAGGAGAATAGCATTTATTTTAACTAGCTGAATCCATAGGGCTAAACTGTGAGTATGTTGTCTTTAGAAGTGTGGTGTTTTTTTGCAAGAAAGCTCAGTGGCCCAAATCAATGGATTTTTAGAACAGTTATGTTCTAATTCTGAGTAATGTTATATATTAGTCACATCAAGTCCTTATGAAAATATCTCATTTTAAGACTTTCAAGGCACAGTCTTCCATGGTTTCTTTCTGCTCTGTATTTAGGTCAGGACATCACAGGACAATCACAGTTTTCCACTCATCTTATGTGCAGCAAAGAATGTAGTGCCCAAAGTACATTCCCAAATTCATGCATAAAAATCCGTTATGGAATTAATTGCAGTCGGCTTTGATTTTTTTAGAATTATCTTTAATTTCCTCTTCCTCTTCATTCTCTTTATGTATTTGAAGAACCACTTCCATTTTTGAAAGAAGCCGATAGATTGTTAATTGACTTTCTCCCCAGGAGATAAGTAAGCTACCTTTATAGAACAGTGCTTATTAGTTCATGATTAACTGAATTCAATTTATATAACATACATAATTCATATTGGCTAGACTTGTCCCTTTTTGAGGTTTTAAAGTCTTAAGGTTCCTGTAAATACTGTTTCCTACAGGAAAACTACTCATTTTATTAGTTGCCTAATCTATATACAACTTATATAGGGAAGAAAAAAGGTTAAAAAAAAGCCCATGGTTCTTCCTGCTTCCTTCCACCAAAAGCTTCAGTTAGAAAGAGCTTTATGTACTTCTAAAAGTGCCTGTTCTCTAAATGTAATTACATTCTCAAAACGTAAGGTCAGTACTGCCTTTCTTTTACACATTTGGTCTTAGTCCAGGTTATAGCCAAGCTTGTGTCTACAACTGGGTAAGATAAAGTGTGTACAATCTTCCTTTCTTTATCCCACTCACCCCTAGCAGCAATTTTGTCCGCTGTAAGGTGCCCTCAGGAAGGCACTCAGACATTCTTTTTATTTGAGTCCTAAGAAATTAATAATTCCTCATTTTTGCTGTTACTCCATTACTACTAGCTGTTTGTTGACATAAATCTCTAATTTTTTTCTAAGATGATACCAAGAGTCCAGTATTTTCTTGAGAGCCCTGTAAATATTCAGAAGCATCACTTTGATTCCCAGGTTGGCTTTAATGATTAAGTGTACACTGAAGTCCTCCTTTTTTCCTTCAAGTCTCTCTGAAGGAGATATGAGTGAACATCTGAACAGGATTTTGATATCACCATGTATAGCTTAATGTGCCTGAAGCAATTTTATGCCTTTGAATGCATAGCTGAGGAGACTCCAAGCGATGCATTAATAAACTGTGTACAAAAAGGTCCTGTATGACACTCACGTGCACCTGAGTGTCTACATTTGTGCAGGACTCATACAGCAACTTGGACAAGCTAGGAGTGTAGTTGTAACAAGAGAGATACTGTAATCATTACCTTGTTCTACTTAAACCTACACATTGGAAAATCAATATAACTAGCATATAAATTAGCTTTTCATAAGCTGTTGGTACACTACTGCCATGCTCTCAGCTCTTCTGAGTTCTTTTTTCTCTCTATGATGTCCATTCCTCGTTAGAGGACCCATTGACATTGAAGAGCACTTGTAGATGTGTGTGCACATGTATTTTGTGACATGGTTATGTTGTTACACAACACCTATGAGTCTTCTTCCTTGGAGATATTCAAAAGTCATATGGACGCAACACTGGGCAATATGTTCAAGGTGACCCTGCTTAGAGAACTAATAAAGAGTCCTGCATTGTGAATTACTGAATTGGTTAGTAAAAAAAGCACTTACACTGTGCTATAGATTCCCTGATGTAATGACTCTGACACTGAGGTTTTAGTATCAAAACACGACAGAGAGGTAGTAAAGTAATCATCTCTTATAGTTCACACTATTTGACCACTATTAAAACCGGTTGCCTGCCAGTAGTGTCCAGAGCCATGGAACTGTTGTCTGAATAAAGCTAGCAAGTAGCTCACCAGCATTTAAAAGCTGATGTCCAGAGAGCATTATAACATAAATGAAAATCAATTTCCTAACCAGGGCCCAGGTAAAGAGATGGAGATGTTAAACTGATTTTCATGTAAGGTACAACAGCCATCAGTCTGTTCTCACTCTAACCACTCAAATCACTTGTGCTTCAATGTAATGAGCTACAAGGGGAAGAAGGGTTTGTGATGAAGACACCCTATGTAGGCTGTCATGTGAAAAATGTTGCCCTACAGTGATATCAGTGGGATAAGGTATATACATCTTGTTGGGCACACCGATAGAGTTATATGTTATGTGAAGGTTGAAAACCCTTTTCACCGGTATGCCAAGAAGAGACCCCATTCCAGCATGATGACTCAAAAAACAGGATGAAAAACCAAAATCTGTAAATGGGGGATTTCAGTATACAAGAATACAAAAAAGAGTCCAGAAAAAAAAAACAGTATACAGTATATAAGAATACAGAAAAAGTTACCAGAGTGTGAGAGAGACGCAGCAATGCAAGAGCATGAACACTGCCTGAGTCAAGTAAGGAATCTGAGCTGACTCTTCCCACCACTGTGAACCCCAGCTGCTGGCAGCTTCATGCATCTGTGACAGGGACTCGGGTTTGCTCTCAAGCTTCACAATGTGGAAATCGTCTGAGGATCTAGTGCATGGCAGATAAGAGGCAAGCCTGCAAACATTAAAGTCTTAGAGGGGATTAGGCAGTGTTTAGATACTGACATTTGAGAAAGTGATCAGGAATGCTCATGATGCGTAAATAAAAAAAAGATTTTCCTAACTCCCCAGGGTCTGTATATCTCATCATACCACCTACTTATAGACTCAGGAAGTTCCTTGCATGACTGAATTTAGGCTATTACCAAGAATCAGAGAAGTTACTTGGAGCACTTCAAAGACACACATAACTGTGTCTTATTAACCTACTTCATTGAAGTCACAATATAAACGCAATACAGAAGATAAGCTGTATCTTACCCTAAATTGCTAATACATTGAGAACTGGCAGGAGCAAATACCTTCCTCTGTCCTTAGGGAGGAATACAAAATAAAATAATAAAATAAAATACTTATTTTTCCCCTGGGAATTCATCTCATACACCCAATGGAAGGGCTGTAACCAACAGTGCAAGAAGAAAGGAGAGAAAATCAGGGATCTCAGACATTTATTAGCAAGGAACATGCAGGTACTTTGTGACCAAATCCTTCTGCAACATTGAAAGATATGAGACATAACATGTAACAGGTCAACCCAGTGCACCAAATGCTCGGTGCACTAAATGCTTGGTACATTTACTTGCAGTTGGAGGAAGGGGGACTGCTCTGCTTATAGATCTTGCTAATGGCCCCCTGGGTCAAGTAAGCTTTCCAAATGAACAGCCCATATCATCCACAAAACTGTCAAATATGCTGTTTGCCTGATGGCAGAAACTGCTGACCTGTGAGTTATATTGCTCCAGTTGCTAGTACCTAAGCAGAATTAAAACCCCTATCAGGTGGCTTTGCTGAGAGCCCTTTGTGCACCACTGAGCTCCCACTGTGAACATACCAAGCCACGTTGTGTAGGTGCAGGTGTTCATTAGTGCACACACAGACTGATGCAAAACATACTCCAAGTAAATCAAGCTGCAAGTTACAGGATATTGTAGTTCTTTTAATGTCGAAGCTTTCACACCCTGATCAATGTTGATGGTGCAGTTAGCTCTGCATTGATTAACTTGGGAAGTAAAACCCCTGCAGCGAGTGAGTTTGCCATGAACTGCTTGGTGCCACAGTGTCTACTGTTGTATAAAATAAAAAATAGGTCACAGGCAAACTGCAAATGCAGCAATGTGCAGCCCAAATTGTATGTTGTGCAATGAACATTTGAAGGCCCACTACACCCTCTGCAAGGTAAATGTTAGAAAGGTGCTGTGTCCTGTTAAGTGTTGCTCCACTTTAATATGGAGAGATACAGTAAAATTTCTTAACCTCAGAGCCTCTTGTCCAGGCTTTCTGACCCCATATCTATATGATTGCCTGAAGAGGTCTGTGGGCTTTAGGCTGCTGGTACTTGCTCTGTGTAAAGAGCAATGGTTGGCAATGAAAATCAGATGTGTTGCTAATCAATGATGGGATTATGGTGCCAAGAAAACCAGACACTATGATGTTCACATAGCAAGTAATGATGTGTTTGAGCCTATGTTATGTTTGCACGTTTTCTTCTTTTCCCTCCCGCTCCATCCCAAACACTGTCATATCTCTGCAGACGTTTATGTATACCAGTGGGCAGCTGGACAAGGTTAGGGCTGCCAGTTTTCTCCTCTGATATGGCAGCTCAGCCAAAAGCTCTATGCCCTTTTATAAAAGCATAAGGAAGATTATTTCTTTCTGTGTTTCCTGTGCTGTCAAAACAAAGGATTTGGTGGTGAAAATCATACTACTTCTTCCTGTCTTATCCTATCTTAGTTCAGCTCCCATAGCTGTTGGAGCTGCCCCCAACAACTCGTTTCATAGGGTTCAATTGGGTAAACTCAGTGAGCCTGAATTTTTGTCCATGTCTAGATGTACTTTCAAAATAGAGAGACTGTCCAAATTCTTCTCACTTAGACCTGATTTTCTTTATTCTCCTACCCAACCACCCAGCTCAATTTCAGAAAACCATTTTAAATGTTTTGAAAAGTCATTTAGCTCTCTTTCTGGCAAGTGATAGCTCACAGCTTTTTTAGTAGTTTAAAAAGGCAAATGGGCCAAGGACTGAGAAAGACAAAGAAAATAAACATCCCCCCAAACCATCTACTAGCACTCCTGATCTTTCCCTGGCACCCGTGACCAGCACTTATATATCTTGGGACAATTCTAGCTGACATGCTAAGCCTAAGCATCCAATGGAACTGATTAACCAACTAGCCCAGAGCCCTTTTTATTATAATGGCTGTTACGGATATGATTCCTCTATTCAGACACATGACCTACATTTCTGATCACATAAGATGATGTCTTTGGCGCTGGTGAAGTATATGTGTCTCAGTCCACCCCCAACTTCCCAATCAGTTCAGGTCAGTCTGGATAATGACAAGACTATCTCATTTTCTGTTCACATAGTGTATGTCATCTACATGCTTTTCCTTAAATAATTTTGCATTTTCTTCCAGATTATTAACTGAGCGGTACTTGCTGAAGAAACAATCTGCTCAAGACTCCCAGAGAAACATCTGTTTTGATGAAATTTTTTTATTTACAGTTATTTGCCTCATTATGTCTGCTGTAAACCATTTAATATTAGATAATTTACAGCTTTATTATATATGATAAGTATTGAGTAAAACTAAGACACAAAAACTGATGCATATTTTGTTAGCACAGTTTCCTTTATAAATCAGGCTGATGTTCATTTAAAAAATTGCATTTCGTTTATGTGACAAGACTTACTTTACATAAAATCATCATTTTAATCTTTACCATTTACATGCTATATTCACTTTTTCCTTGATTCTGCCTGGCATAAATTTCAGGTCCTTTGCCTTATAATTTTCTAATTCATGTCATTTATCCTCTTTCACTGGTCATTATTTAGTGTTCCAGAAGGTGATAAAATTATCAGTCTCTGAAGGGCCCAGGCCAATTCTTTTATTATTCCTGAATGAAGTTATTGATTTCACCTACCATCAGTTCCAAATTGATTTATACATGCAGACATATAAAGACATATGAACAGAAGCACTAAGACACATCCCTCATGATGCTATAATGCAGACTTCAGTGGTTTTCTGCACCCAATGTTTTGGGCCAATAATTTAATAAAATAATAATAGATAATTATTAAAAAATTATTAGAAATTCTCAAGACCTTGCAGATACTGCAGCAAATTGAATCCCGCTTTTAAGTATCTGGATTTTCCAGATACTTAAAGAAAAATAAAAGGTAACCAGTGAAGGTTTCTTCACTGGTAAAGAAAAATAAAAAGGAGTGACTTCATTTTGATTTTCAAATTGCTCACATAATCACTACAGTTCTTCTGAATTGTGTGCTTTAATATAACACTACAATATAACATCACAATCATGACACTACTTTTTTTTAAACTGATTTTCTTTTTTATCCAATACAACCACATAGAAAGTGTCAAGACAGAAGCTGATTGCTTTGGGCAATGATTAGAGAAAAACTGGAGCTTTTGACACATGAAAAGATGTGAGAGGAAATGAAATAGTTAAAAATGCAGATATTTGACACAGAATGTTCCATTTCAATATTTTCAGCACTTTGCAATGCGGCCATTCACATTTCTCTCTGACTGGTGAGGTAGGACAGTTGCTTCAAAATATAGACATTCTTGTATCTATCATCTGCATGACAAGGACAAGCATGAAATAGCAGGAATAAAGCAGAAACTTTGGCCATGCAATGGAGAAACTGCACAAGTTCTTTCATCAGTCTCTACCTTTTAGCTGTAATGAAATGCCATGTACAACTATAGAAGTTTTAGGATTATTTGCATTTGTTTTTGCAAATTTTGCTTTTGCTGACACATTTTAGAAACTGCATTATGTTCTCCTTGGTCAGTGGAAGATATTTTATGCCACAATCATGTAGGTGGACTTCTTCCTTAAATATATCAGGCAAGATCACAAGGTCAATGACTTCTTTTTTTTTTTTTTTTTTTTTTGATAGCAGATTACTATGACTCACTATGAAGAGGCCAAGGAAGGGCACAGCTACATATGAGGCATTAGCGAGCAATATTTCTTTTACACCTAAGCAACATCACTAATGAAGCATCTGTTCTTTTTCTGCTTTTCTGCTGTGGGCAATGACCACATCAGAGCTTGTCACGTGGATGTGTGAGTGCAAGTGCAACTGCACAGGTGCACTGTTGTTACAGAAATGGTAAAAAGCTGAAAATTTTAGGTAGCCTCTCGCTAAAAATATAGGTCTGGTACTTTTAGAAAACTTTTAGTATTCTCACTGAACATATGCTTTGGGTATTTTCTGTGAGAGATCCCCAAATAAACAACAAAAATCCTCATTTTACATACCTTTAAATAAAATGTACTTAGAAACTAATTATTTGGAGCAAAAGAGCAGCTCAGATGGGATTATTGCTTTGATTCAGGTCAGAAATCTTGCATTTCTTACTAACTCACTGTCCACATTTTTTACCTTAAAATTTAATTCCTTAATTATTTATCTGCCATACTTCACATTCATGCTAGTTTTTGAAGGATAATACATTATTTTATAAATAAATCTGTCATTTAAATGGCAACTGAGCTTCTTTTATATACAGCTTAATATATTTCAGAATAATGAAAATTTTGTTCTCTAGGCAGTCAAAATTTTGAATATAAAGAAAGTAGGGAGAAAAAATCTTTGATAAGAAAAGTAGCTAGAAAAGTAATTTGGTCACAGAAAGAGTGTCATCTGCTATTAGGTGTTTGGAGACTCTGAATCTAAGGACCTAACAGAAAAATACTAATAGGATAACAGTGTATTTTTGCCTATGAACTCAAAGTTCCTTTATTAGATTCTTGAATCCCAGGATAATTGTGTTGCAAGTTTATGAACATCTATTTCTAACTGTTAAAAAAATAGAAACATAATTGAATGAGTTTAACATGTTCTAATGAGAAAGACTACTTGGGTCACAAAATATTTAATTATAACTCTGCTAATAGAAGGGCCTGAACTTCAAAGGATGTCCTTCAAAATCGGCAGATACCGAAGACTCAGCCTCAGTGTCTTCACCTATATAATGAAAACTTCCTCCCATTTGCAGCTCCCTTGTTATCCCTGCAATCTACCTTTCACTTACAGCCCTCTAATTTCCCCTCGACCCCAAGGGTTGTTAAATCTAATGTTTTGAGTCTTGCAGTGGGAAGCAACGGCCACTGATGAGTGAATTGTCCTTCCTTTTCCACCTTTCACTTTGCAGCTTTAGTCTGACTTTATGCTAACAAACACGGAGCTCGCTAGATTACAACAGGAGAGGATGGTCACTTAAGCCATAAGCATTACCCAGCGATACAAAGCTTAATGGCCAATTAGTGCTACACCTGATCAAAGCCTCTTCCAATCAACACTTTTAGTCTAAAGAGAGAGAGCAGCCAGCGGGAGTGGGAAAAATAGGGGGACTTTATTGTATGAAAGGTTGTTTGTCTGGCTTGGGGAGAGCTTTTCCTTTTTCCCTCTTTCTGCCTTCTTCCTCTGTTGTTTTAATTTATTTTGCTCACTGAGGGTTTCTGCTGTTAGACTTAATGTGTGTTGTCAGTTGTGGGCTCTGTGAGAGAATCTGTGTGCATGTGACACTGTTTCCATAACTGCTTTGCTATAATGTCAAGCTCCTATTTTTAATAGTAAATGCTGGGGTTGCTGTAGTATTGAATAGTAAGAGGATGTTTAAATAGTCCTTTCTTCCTCTACATTTTTTTTTTCTGGTAAATAAATACATTGTATTTTTTTTAAATGCATGCTTTGCATATTTTATAATGTCATAAGATAATAGCTTTCCCTTAAGAAGTAAAAATCTAGGAAAAAAGGAGGAAAAGAATATCCCTTATTAATCAGCTCCTTAGATATCATTTCAGACTAGCAGTGTTAGAGAAGGCCATGACTGCAGGGAAGTTTCAATATGATGGAGCCTCAGCTGCTCTCAGACTTTGGCTTGAAATCTAAGTCCTGAATAGGCTATGCATTTCCCGCTGTAAAATGAGTGAGCTGAAAGTATATTCTCACTAATTTATTTATTTATTTATTTTAGGGTGGAAGCTCTTGGCTTCAACTGATTAAAAGTATTTTTGCATTTGCAATGTTTTCTTTCAAACAGTCAAGAGAGAAAATTTGAAAGACCTTTTATAAATGCATAACAACCTTAGATTTAAAATAAATGAGTGTCTTAGTCTCGCATATTCTCCTGAAATTTGGGTGAAATATTGTAGAGAGGACCCATCAGATTGCCTTTACGGTTATCCTGCAAGTTCATGTTTTTTTTTCTGTGGAATAAACAACCAGATAATACACGTTTTGGCTTGATATCAATTAGTTAAAAGTTTCTGCTAGATTAAAGGAGAAAAAAAAAGGACAAAATAAACAAAAAGAAAAAAGATTCAGCTTATGAAAGCGAGAGAACAGTGGAAGAGTTTGCACTTCCCCAGAGGTCATCGTAGAGTCTGACTGAGATTAGGTGGTTGCAGGAAAGGCTATTCTGGTCATTGTCACTCTGACTGAAAATGAGAAAAATGGAAGATTAAAATGGAAGATTAAAACATCAGATAGCTCTTGATGTTTTTTAAAAGATGGTGATAATAAATCCAGAATTCTGAAGGAGATATTCTGAAGGAGCACTTCTGAGAAGTGCTGAGGAATGACATGAACCATGAGATGAAGAAAATCCGATGCTGCGCTGGAATCAGGAAATGGCTACCAAGGGAGCAATAGATTTGTACTACAGAAAAAATGTCATGTAGTATTTGGTGATGGTGGTAGTCTTTACTGTGCATAAGTTGTTTCATTAAAGATGCCAGTTTTCTCTCCTTATAAAATTTTCAGAAGGATATATTTAATATAAGACTTTCTGTAGCTGGACGCTAGTCTAGATTATGAATATTGCTGCTTGAGTTGTTTTCTCTGACCAGCTCCAGGCAAGAAATCTAGGTATTTCTGAACACTCATTCAAAACAAGCTCTACTATTTAACTTTTAATGAACTTAAAACTTTTATTTTAATGAACTTTAAACTTTGAATGAAACTTTGTTTTCTAATGTAATGAGTAAATGTCCCAGCTGTCTGTCCAAAGTATAGGTAGCCTTTTTAGAGAAAATGAAACACTCAAAATATCTGAGGCCTGAATATGACTGTAGCCAAATCAGAGACTTGTAGCACCCATGGTAGAAAGAGCTCCCTAAGCAGAATATAATCATATTATCTTGTTTTGAGCTCAGACACTAATCCTGAATAACTAGTAAAAAAAGTTTACTTCATTTGGTACTCAGTGTCCTAGTAGAAAACAGTTTTGCCATTGCCATGAGGGGACCTCAGGCTTAAAGCAAACTGTACCTTGTGATAACTGTGCCAAACTCCAGTTCTAGCCTGCTAGGCTTGTCACTATCTTGTTATAAGCACTTCTTGTGTAAACTGGATCTTGAACTAGGTGTCCTTCATTTTACATGCACAATTTAAATATGGGATAGCAGTGGAGACCTTGAAAATAAGGTTGAAACATTGGCCCTAGAATCACGAAGAATTTACTGGTGGTCAACTACAGGTCTTTAAAAAAGCAGAATTGAAGAGATGGGATAAAGAAATAACAGCAGCTATCCCAGATTTAAAAACAAAGAAAACAAAAAATAGCCAAGGAAAAGGCCAAGACACTCACAGCAGCCAGGGAAAGAAGCATTGTCTGGCATCTTCAATGCAGAAGTCAAAGACCATGAGCTCTCTCAAGACTGAAATCTCTTATGAAAAACTAGAATATACTAAATTCCTCCTCTCCTCACGGAGAAATAATTTGCTGACTTTGCCTCCGTACTCCACTGTTAAAGAGTTCTCAGGTCTGATCACCTCATCTCAGGGACTGGGAGTATCAAGGACAGGACAGCTGACCCTAAATAAATTGCATCTTTAAATGGTAGCTAAAGAATAAAAGCATAATATGAAAGCTCGTATTCCCTGCTATTAAAGGATGAATGAGAAATGGGTGGGAGGAATTTAGGAAGCAATGGGACTCATGTCACCTAACCTGTCTGCATCTGATCTAATTTTTGAGTCACTTTTCATATTCAGTGGGGAGAAATAAACTCTTCTGAAATTCTAGCGGTTTGTCCCATCTCTACAAGAGATGAGGTGACCCTTGAGAGGCCTATTTCTGTCTGACTGTAAAGACAGCCCAGATGACTAGCCCAGAGGTGGCTGTCTACACTGTGGGCATATCTATTCTTGACAATGGAATCTTACTTTAGGTTATCAGAGATCTGTCTGGTAAACCCCTCTAGTCAGAAAATCAGGTGAAACTGCAAGACAGGAGAAGAAATTCCACCAAGATGACTCATTTGTTGTTCTTAAACTTCTCTAAGCAGCCTTATTTCTGTGGTATAGCAGATATTAATAAGTTATTCGTAAATTAACATTAAATATTATGCAGTCTTATTTTGCTGTTGAAATCAGTATGCTGATTTTAAGTCTTTCCCCTTTTAAAAATTCTTGTTGTAGTTTGGATCCCCTCAATGTGAGATTTGAATACAAAGACTACAGACTTCTGTGTAATCATAGAATCATAGAATGCTTAAGGGTGGAAGGGACCTCCAGAAGTCATCTAGTCCATTGGTGGCCACCAGTGAAAAGAGGCCAGCCCCATCCTCCTCACTTTCTCCCTTGAGGTACATATACACACTGATTAGATACCCCCTCAGCCTTCTCTTCTCCAGGCTGAACAGACTCAGCTCCCTCAGCCTCTCCTCATAGGGCAGATGTTCCAGGCCCCTGATCATCCTCGTGGCCCTGCGCTGGACTCT
>JAWLRI010000454.1:16395-32447 GCA_034781795.1 Crypturellus tataupa | reverse complement strand
CCTCCACATCTCCCCCTTCTTTATTTGTTTTTAGTTGAACAGCTTAGTTAAATGATCAATCAATCAATTGTTAAACAAAACAAAGCAGATAGATACACTAACCATAAGCAAAATGCAGTTAATACAAAACACAGGTAGTACAAATGAACAAAATACAGTTAGTACAATAATTAGAAACTTTGCGTTAATATAGCTAAGCAAAAGATTATTTAGTTTGTTGCGTTTACTCCCATAGTTTGATTCCAACAAGCATAACTCTCTTTTTCCCAAGGTCTCTCCACCAACACTCTCGAATCTGTCCTTGAGATCCCCAGATCACACTGACAGACTCCTCACAGGGTACCTTCAGAATAGATCCTAGATAAATTCTTCTTTCTTCATCCTCCATAATAAGCCCTGACAAACCAATAGAACCATCTTTTTTTGGCCTCTCTTGAATAAGATCTTTGTCTCCTCTAACCACTGCCATTCCTCCTGCTCTCCCCTTTTCTCTTTCATGTGTAAATCTACTTCTCAGTCCATGCCTCATTTTTATCTTCACCCAGTACTTCAAATTTAGCCATTTGCAAGCCAACCTCTTTCCAAAATTGGCAAATCCTATGTTCACTTACTTTTTCCATTTAAAAAAGTCTTATTTCAATGCCCAGAACAGTCTACAGTCTGTATTTCTCTCTTTTCCTTACCATATCACTTGACTATTTTCCTTTCATTACTCTAACTTACCTTCTTCAGATAGCAAATTGAAGAAATATTTGCCCAAAGCTGGGAATGTCTTGCTCTTATTCCAGTGACTTCTGTGCTGTGTTTTTGTCTCTTAATTCTCTTTTTCAAACCTATCCAAATGTCAATTTAAAATCATTTTATTTTGCTATATCTGGTGCTTCATAAAAAGGGTGTTGAAAGCCAAGACAGCGGGCTTGAATTACTTAAAACCCTTGTGCTGCTCTAGGTTCTTCATGTGACTTTGGTATGTATTCCCTCCTATTTGACTGGAAAAATCAATTCAAGAAATGCAGAAGGGAGTTATAAAGCTCAATAGATTACATTTTCTCTACAAAATATGTTGGCAGAGCATAAGAGACTAAAATATAATTACAGGCCATTTGAAACATCAGGGTATGAGACACTGTCCTATGAATTTCTAAGGAAACCTCCCTGTAACAGGTCTGAAATAGAAATGAGCTTGCAGATGGAAAAGTGTGATCCCACTGAGCACAATGCTTAGTAGAATAAGCGTAATTACTCAGTTTATTAGTATGAATACCTTTTGGAGCTAAGTGTTTAAGCTGACAAGTATTTTTTTCCAGATAGGGAATACTAATATTGTGATGGCTAGAGAGAAGACAGCTCTGGTTTCTTTCCTCCAAAAGATGCAGGAAGGAAAAGATCTATTTAGATGTTTGCATGTGTCTTTTGACCAGTGCAACTTTCAGTGACTGGAGATAGCACCTACCAGAATGTCACTGCAAAGGTGATCACGTAAATTGTAATTTAATTTTATTTTCCAAAGTTGTAAGGTATGCAGGGGAGATTTTAGAGCCTGGAACCTCCTATATGGGTGCTAGTACAGGAAACGTGCTAATATAAATACTGAACTGGTTCTTGAACTGAGATCACTTTAGGAGAGAACATACAAGAACATACTAAAACAATCCAAATAATTCATAAATCGCTCTGGAAACAGCCAAAACGTAGCGAAAGAAATGGATGTTGGAAGACCCGGGTGTAGACGCGCCTGTGTAATTCCTGTTCTGGACGCTCAGGGCCGCTGTTTGCCAATGCTGTGCGTTTATTGCTGCTGCTGGGCAGGGAATCCAAAAGCAGGGAGGGACCAGTGAGAACCAGTCGGATGTTTTATTAGCTGAGAGCCTAGCTGAAACAATCTGGTTGGACTGAAATACGCCCTAATTCAAAGCCTTTCCAAGCGATGTGCTGGAAATAACCTTCTCGAGAACCATCTGAGAATACAAGAGCAAAACGCGCAGCTGGCAGATGGAGCAGGCGGAATCTCGTCCAGGCTCTGTCTCCAGCGCGTCTCTGCTCCTGGGGAATTTCACTCAAGCTCTGGGTGTCTCGGGCAGAGCCGTTTGTTGGTAAGCACCGAGCTAATACCGCGAGAAACAAACATTTACATTTAACAGAGTGGTGTGGATTGGCTGGACCGGATGGATTGGGGGATGGGAGATGGGATGGCTGGAGGATGGGGGGAAAGAAACCGGTTTTAACTGGATCACAATCTGGATCACTGGGACACGTACCAGCTGCATTTGCAATGAAAATAGAGACCCAGAATAAGGAGAAAAATTCTGCCAGCTTTCTTCACGTCTGCATCCAACTGAGTGCTCAAGGCAACAATTTTGGAATTCAAGTATTGTGGAGGCGAGGGAAGAAGCCCTAACTGGGAAGCGACTGAAATCAAGGAGCAGAAATATTATTCCTCCTTTCTTCTTGGGCATGGAAATCCACAATGACGTGGGAAAGCATCTGTGCTTTTGCTGTGAAGGCAAATAGACTGTCAAGCTCTCTGCAGTGAGTGGCCGAAGAGGGCGATCAAAAGCGACGTTTTAAGAACAATTGGGCTGATCGCCCCAGGGAGGGAAAGGAGTCTTTATCCTCAGTGGGGGGCAGGCTGAGAAAAGAGCAGGGACGGTGCCGACTGAGAGGCATTCAAAGGATTGGAAGAGCAAGAAGAGGATTTTGGAAACTGGAATTTCTCAGGCTGCAGAAAGGGGAGCAGAAGATGTTGCATACACACTTTTTAAATATATATTTTTAAGGAACTCTGTGTTTGGAATCACAGAGACATAACAAGAACTGAGAAGAATATGTTGCTGGAGATCTTTTTATTTTTTATTTTATTTATTTATTTATTTAATAGGATCAACATGTAAATCTCTGGGTAAGGAGGTGAAGGGGTCTTCAATCACTAAACACTTCTTTCTTATATTAAATAAATCATTACTTAATCAAAAAACCGAGGAAATATGAAATATTTCTATATGCTGAAGGAGATTAATTTTCAGCAAAATTAAAACGGTTTACACATATTTAGTCTGTAGTCCTCATGCTATGTCAAAAAAAAAAAAAAAAAACAGTGTGCCTTGGCCTTTCAACATAACTACTTCTTGTTTTTCCTTTAGGAGATGTCGATTTTATTTTTGCAACCCAGTGAAAAAAAAAAAAACAGCATTAACTATCCAGTGAAGTGCAGGAAGTGACCGCTTCAATTTATTCTAAAATGAGAAACAATATGAGCTCCAGTCTGAAAAAAAAAAAAAAAGGCACCTTTCGACATGCCAAGTTATTGTTATTGCTAAGGGGCCGTTGTTAGGGTCCCTGATACACCCTTCTACACTGAGTGGACTGAAGGACAACATCCTCTCGTCTGAAATGAGGGGACCGTGTTACCTGGTTACTACAGACGTGGTAAGTGTCCGTAGAGACTCTTGTAGAGACTGTTTTCAAAACATCTGTTTCCTGCTGTGTACGACATACTACGAGGGCTGTGTTGGCAAGATGAGGGTCCCCAAATTGGTGTCAAGAGACCGAGTTACAGTCAAGCAACCTTCCTCTCTCTAAGAGGCCAAAAAGTAGAGTGGAAGCACTGGTGACAATGCAAAACGAATGGATTTGGGATGTTAGTCATTTTTGCAGCACATGGATGAGGAGAGGAGCCGCATTCTCAGTGCAGCTACTGATGCCTGGGCTTGGAATCGCGTCTGTTATATTGCTATTGATGACAGAAACTCGAGAGTCAAAGTCTTTACTTGGATAGCTTTAGACAGAAAGGAGAAGGAAGAAAGGAATAACCAACCTACATTTTGATGCAATTTAGTCTTTAAAGCCGTCGGAGTTAGCCTGATCCTCGGGACTGGTAATCAAACCCTTTGTCTTTATCCAGTCTCCGACTCAGATCTTGGGTCAAGCCCTTGCCCTCTTCCTCGATATTTTCCGGTTTGTTCCTCACCGCTATCTGTTGACCACTCCTGTTTCCCTAATGTGATCCTCTCTCTTATCATCCGTAATTAACTTTGCAGATTAACCCAGTCACCCCTCAAATATCTATAATCAGTTCGCTCTTTCATATTAGACTCGTCCTGATAGTCCTCGATTTTTTTTTCTTTCTTCCGCTCTTCCACTCTTTTGCTCTTTCGCTCTGTCTCTTTCCCTCTTTCTTTTTCCCCCCTCTCTCCCTCCTTCTCTCCCCCAACCGGTATCATTTACAAAGTTTCCAAATTAATCTCTTTGAAGTGACACTTGAGTGGTTCTTTTAATGGCCCATCGATCAGTATCTTAAGATCTCTGGTCTTTGCCATTATCTCCGTTAGCACCTTCTTTTAGAGTTTGTGTATTTGAGTGTTGTAACTTGCAAACTCTCTCATTTACTGCCTTGTATCCTGTCTGTTGTATCCTTACACAAACTTTAAGTATCCTTACCTAGAAATATGGGGTTATCTCTGACTATATCATCCTTTAAGGTGTTTCTAAGACCATGTCGTGAACATTGGAGTAGAAAGGACATCCCTCCAAATTATGAAAGTAGGTTGCAATATTTCGATTTTTGTCTAGGAATGGGGACACTTTTCACGAATGTAAGAGCACTATATCGCATAATGACTTACCTCAGCATAGGTGGAAGAAACAGATAGATCAGCATGTAGCAGGAGAGAGGAAGGGACTGGTGTTTTATGTTTCTTCTTTGTTTGTTTGTTTCACAAACTCAGCTCACAGAGTTATTTATTCTGGTCTTAATGCTTCAGAGACATTAAACAGAAAAGTGTAAGAGTCGTAAATGCTTTGAGGGAAGTATGATATAAAAAATGTGGAAGATTGCACAAGAATTATGTGGTTTTGGATCAGTACTAGGATTATAGCGTGATGATGAGCTCCCATCATAAGATCCTCACTTTCCAGGACTTTTTCCTATAAATTTCCTGTCATCAGCTATTCTGTTAAAAAGCAGAGCTTTTTACCCCACTTGCTAACTGGTCAACGGTGAATCATTAGAGGAGCAAAAAGGTGAAATACAGTAATAAGGACTGTGGAAGTGATAGAACTTGCAAATACTACACAACACAGAGGGAAAACAAAAACAATTTATGAAGATATGTGAGATAGGAAGCGGTACTCAGAGCAATGCAAGGAGTATACAAGGAGTAATCCTGCCTCCAAACAAATACGGGAAATTACATTGCATTAATTCTGTTCGGCATGAAGAGTGCAGGTTTAAGCAGAAAACTCAAAATATCAGCGCTTCCCCGCTCCTGAATGCTAAAGGAAGAGGAAATATTCCCCCTTGCGACGCTTGGTGGGGATGTTGGCCACGGACCGGGAGGTTTCTCTGCCCATACCATATTTTTTTCAGGCAGCGGCAAGCAAATACAGGGAGACAAAAAAAAAAAAAAAAAAAAAAAAAAAAAAAAAAAAAAAAACAGCCGATTGAGCTGCTCGGGAAGGGCGGAGAGGAGCAGAGTGAGGGAAGCTCCGGGGGCTTTCGGAATTAGCATCTCACCCCTGGATTCCCGAAAGCATTCCTTTACCTTGGACGTTACGTTAAAATGCCGGGAACAAGGAAGGATACACCGAAAGGATTTTTTTCCTACAAATTGATGGCGAGCAGAGACATGAAAAGGCAAGTGAACTTGTTTATTCTCTGTGTATGCGTGTGTCAGACCGGCTCTGAAACCCTCCGCTATTCTCTGGCAGAGGAAATGGAGAGGGACTCCTTTGTTGCCAATGTCACAAAGGACTTGGGGGTTTCTCTTAGCCAGCTCGCTGCTCGCAAGGCCCGCGTGGTGTCAGAGGGGAACGAGCAGTATTTCTGGCTGAATCAAAACACGGGAGTCCTGACGGTAAAGGAAACTCTAGACAGAGAGGAGATCTGTCCGCAGAGCGATGTCTGCACACTCTTCTTTAAGATATTCTTTGAAAATCCATTGCAGTTGATCCGAGGGGAGGTGGAGATTCTTGATGTGAACGATAATTCCCCTATATTCCTGGAAAATGAGATGGTTTTAGAGATTCCTGAGACAATACCCCCCGGCTCGCGTTTCCCCCTGGAAAGTGCCCGGGACAGGGACGTAGGGAGTAACGGCCTACAGAATTACAGCCTCGAGACTAATTCCTATTTCTCCCTGAATCTCGGGACCGGGAATGATGGGGGGAAATACGTAGAGCTCGTTTTACAGCAGCAACTGGACCGCGAAGACAAGCCGGAGATTAATTTGCTCCTCACCGCCACCGACGGGGGCTCGCCGCCCAGGACAGGCACGGCTCAGGTCCGGATCGTGGTGGTGGATGCCAATGACAACATTCCTGTTTTCGGTCGGGAGGTCTACGAGGTATGCCTGGCCGAGAACGGCCCGTCGGAGCAGCTGGTGGTCAGAGTTGCAGCCGAGGATCCCGATGAAGGGGTATATGGCAAAGTGCGGTATGCCTTCACGCAGACTTCGGAGCGATCTCGACAGCTCTTTCAGATGAACGCTGACACCGGTGAAATATGGATATCAGGCAACCTGGACTTTGAGGAAGAGAAAAAACACGAGATGGTGGTGAGAGGCACCGACGGCGGGGGGTTGTCCGCCCATTGCAAAGTGCGCGTGGAGGTCTTGGATGTGAACGACAACGTCCCGGAGATAGCGCTCACCTCCATCTCCGGGTCCATTCCCGAGGACGCCCCGCCCCGGACCGTGGTGGCTCTGTTTAGAGTGCGGGACCGAGACTCGGGGGACAACGGGAGGACGGAATGTGCAATCGAAGGGGAGTTGCCCTTCAGTCTCACACCCACTTTCGATAATTACTATGAGCTGCGGACAGAAGCGGCGTTGGACAGGGAGAGGACACCAGAGTACAACATCACCATCACAGCCACGGACTGGGGCACCCCACGGCTAAGCTCTCAGGAAAGCATCTCCGTGCAGATATCCGATGTGAACGACAACCCACCGGAGTTCACGAAGGCCGTTTACACGATGTCAGTGAAGGAGAACAACAACCACATGCTCCGTATCGGCAGCGTGAACGCGACAGACGCCGACGCGGGAACAAACGCCCGCGTGAGCTACGCGCTGGTGCCGGAGCAGGGTAAGGAGAAGCCCAACGTGTCGGTCAACTCCGAGAACGGGGAAATTTATATCCTCCGTCCGCTGGACTACGAGAATGTGCGCGCCTTCCAGGTGGCCGTGCGCGCCACCGACGGCGGATCCCCGCCGCTCAGCGCCCAGGCCCTGGTGCGCGTGGAGGTGCGCGACGAAAACGACAACGCGCCCGTGGTGCTGCATCCTCTGCCCAACAGCAGCGCGACGGCGGGCGAGCTGGTACCGCGACGTGCGCCGGCCGGCTACCTGGTGGCCAAGGTGGTGGCGGTGGACGCGGACTCGGGGCAGAACGCGTGGCTGTCGTACGAGCTGGCCAAGGCGACGGAGCCGGGGCTCTTCCGCGTGGGGCTGCACAGCGGCGAGGTGCGCACCACGCGGGCCGTGTCGGAGCGGGACGCGGCGAGGCAGAAACTCGTCGTGCTTGTGCGGGACAGCGGGCAGCCGTCGCGCTCGTCCAGCGTCACCCTCAACCTCGCTCTTGTCGAGGGCTTTTCCGAAGCCCACCTGCGGGTCAGCGAGGAGGCTCCTGCTACCCAAGTCGAGGCACCGCTGACACTCTACCTCATTATCTGCTTGTCCTCCGTGTCGGCACTCTTTCTGGTCACCGTGATAGTCATCGTAGTTTTGAAAGTGAGGTGGGCCAGGGAGAAGGAGACGGAGACCGGCCCCGCTTTCCCGAAGATTGCCGGGGAAAGCAACTGCGGCTCCCTGCCCCGCAGCTATGTGTACGACGTCTGCTTTGCTGCCGGGACTGTCAACAGCGAGTTCCGCTTCCTCAGACCCCTCTTCCCTTGTTTCCCCGCCGGGCTGCCCCCTGGCCCGGGAGACCAGAGGAGTTCGGTGTATTCGCAAGACGTGGCCAACCTCGGGGAAGAAGACGAATGGGCAGCACAGGTGAGGGACCTGCGCGGTCAGGGTGGTCAGAGACGAGAGAGGATGGAGCAACGTGAAGGAGGGATGAGGAGAGAGCGGGGGGGAGACCCTTTGGAGCAGATGTGGGACAGAGGGAGCCAGTAATCTGGCGGAGGTGGTGCTGCAGCAGCCTCTGGAGGGGGAGAACAAGCTAGAGGTGGTCTCACAGGGGCTGGTAGGGACTTCCCGTGGGGATCCAGATCTGCCCAGCTGCACTCCAAGCGCCCGCTAACTGCATTTTTTTGCACCCTCTCCATCGGGGTATAAAGCTGGCTGTAAATGGGACTTAATTTAGCTGAAGTAGAAACAAGTGACTTGGATCATACTGCCACTGCAGGTACCCAGTAGATCCTCTGATTATTCACGCTAGGTATAGTCTCAAATGTCATCCAAAGGGGGACAGCTGAGAAGATGGAGAAGATGAGGACCCGCAGGATGACCCACAGACGGATGAAGCGGGAGATGCTGGGGAGGCAGGGGGGAACTGTCCATGCACTGTGAAGAGCCCGTAGTGGTCAAGGACAGAAATGACACTGTTTCTGAAGAGACGGCAGCCCTGGGGCAGTGTTCAGAGTGAATAAGCAGCACTCCAGGTACAACGATACCATGGTCTGGAGAGCTGCTGAGAGAAGTCAAGGAATTACACGGCTTAACTTAGTTCTGTGGCACCTGCTGTTAATATGAGAGCTGAGAGGAGGGAGATTCTGGTGTTGTGGAGAAGAGTTTTAAAATATTAAAGGAAATTGTAGTGTGCCTCTGCAGGGAGCCCAAACCTTTTAAAGTGAGCAACTCGGATTGTGTTTTTTTGTTTGTTTGTCTGTTTTTTAATCACCAAAACCTCCTGCTGTCTGTGAGGACAAGAAAACAGTCTAAAGATATCCACTACCTGAAAGGAAAGGTCAGATTCTGCAGCTGATATCAGAGGTTTTAAGAAAAAAACGTTTTAGTCCTAGCACCTACTTAAAAAAATCTCATTATGGGATTTCCTGATGGTTCGTTGAAGTGTAGATTTGCATTTTGGAAGTAAACTTAAACAATTTAAGACAGCCTTTTCCTTATACTGTCATCAAGTGTCTATATGTAGAGTAAGTACTGAATAAAGTAAATAACAGCAGTCATTACATTCCATTATAAAAAAAAGAGAGAGAGAGAGAGAAAAAAACAAGGAAAAGAAAAGGAAGAGGAAAGGACAAAGGAAAAAAAAAAGAAAAAGAAAAAAAAGAAATTCGAGTTTTGCTTTGCTCTAGGAAGCAGGTTATTAAAAGCCAGTATTAATTTCCTTGAGCCTGTGTATCTCATTTTGCTTCCCTATCAGTAGGACAGTGTGTCCTTCACAAGAAAGTATCCCACATCCAACCTGATGGATGATCATTGTATAGCCAATATTCATCATCCAGCAGCTGCTGTGGACCTAAGATATAGCTGCTGCAAGGCAGCAAAGAGTTTGGGAATGGCAGAGGGGAAACTAGTGCACGTGAGATGAGATCTGTCTTGCAACAGTCCTCCTCCCTCTAGACTGTGTAGCCCAGTATTTGTGGCATTTACACTGTTGAAAGGACTTAGAAGTTTCCACATGCGAGGCAAAGTAGGTCTCTCTCATGGTCATCTCACATCTCCTGTTTAATAACCACTGAGGCAAGGAAATCTCCCACATACATCACTGCATGTTCTCATAACTGTAGTTACAATGGACACAGAGGGAAAGGATGACTCACCCAAACATTAAAATTCATTTTATTTTTGTATCAAAATGATTTTATTTTAGGATTTTCCCATGATATTGTGTCTCCCCCACTCATAAATGTTTTACACGGTGCTCTTGGAGTGTCCTTAATGGGAGAGAGGTACTCAGGCTTTGCTCTGCTAGGATCAAAGAGACTCTCCTGTCCACCTTCCCTTCTGTCTCTGTGTAGAGAAGAGTATGGTATAAGTTATGTCTGGGAAACAGTGCACTTCTCACTGACCCCTGCTTACTCTCAGCCTTCATATGACAGCCCTCCATTCTGTTCTTTGCAGGGCAGAGCTTCCCTCTCTGAAGACACGGGTCCCAGGCCTGTGGAAGCAGGTTGTGCTGCTAACAAGGTGATAAGGGCGAATGACACTTCCGATCAAAACCCTTGGCTTGTCCACCAGTAGATGAGGACAAGGACAAGCCTGTCTGTCCTCACCTCTTAATGTCCTCACAGAGAAAAGAGAATGAAGAGATAGATAGATAGATAGATAGATAGATAGATAGATAGAGAGATAGATAGATAGATAGATAGAGAGATAGATAGATAGAGAGATAGATAGATAGAGAGATAGATAGATAAAAAGGTACAGACGTGCTCTGTGAGAGAGCAAGGACACTTTTATGTAATGGTTGTTCACATAGGTATTTTGCAACCATGAAGTGAATGGAGACGGACTGCGGGACCATATTGCATGTTGATTACACTGAATCTTGATGCATGATGGTGAGAATGCTGCTGCTTCTGAATATTAAAGGAAATATGAAGAGCAGAAGCAAATCTTCAAGAGTAATTTTCCCTTCATCGTATTTTCTGTGCTTTTATTTCCTTTTGGAGATGGTTCTGTAATATGCTGAACTTTCGACAGTCTGCTCAATGCTACACCAAATACTTATTAAAAACATGAGGTGTGCAAAGAAGCTATTTAATAACAAAGAGAAGTTGATTACAATAAAAATGGGTGACTGTAACATACTTTGCTTATTAGAGCAAGAGTTTACAGAGTCTCTGTACTATTAAAAGTGACTGTTGAGGATTTTTTTTCCCCCACAATATAAAATCGATCTGTTACAGGGTAGTTCTGGATAGATGAGTGTGAAGTAGTAGAGAAATAAAGTAGTAGTGGTGATTTTGCAGTAAAATAGGTTAAGACTTTTATAATAAAGATAAGGCACTACGCTATCCAGTGAATCCAGAAACTTTTGTCTTCATTTGCTTTCATTACTCGAAATTTGAAGTCATGTGATATTTCCCATTGCTCCCACTTTTTAAGAGTGAAATGACTAATGAAAACAAGCAAACAATAATATCTACTTGCTGGAACTCCCCCGGACGAGTGTTCTGTTTGACTCCATGTTTGCTGCTGGTCACTGCAGCCAGATTTCCAGCCCAGCAGTGCAATGTTAAAGCAGTGAAGTCTAAGGGGTCGTTCTCAGACCAGCAGCAGAGCACTCCGTGGCTGTCTCAAAAAAGAACTGTGTTATGAGTCAAGGAGCTCTAAGGAGCTCCCTTAAAGTGCTACAAAGGTCACATGTCCTAGCCATTGCCGAGGAAGTAGCCACCCGAAGAGCAGTATTGTATGAATAAACCAGAATATTTGGAACTATATTTTATTCAGGGGATATTGTGACACCCTGAAGAACATTGTACTGAGGAGCTACAGCAGGAAGTAGAGAAGTTGTTTGAGCCATGAGGTCTCAGAGATCAGGAGGTAAAAGATGCTTCCCTGAACCCCCCTTTCATGAGGACTCTGGGCTCCAGGGGGTCTTAAATCGGTCTGTTCTGAAAATCCTCGCAAGAATTACTACCAGGAACTGCATAGGCATTATTATTGTGTTTCATAGACCAACTCGCTTTGAATGATGGGCAACTATAAGAACACTTTTTTTTTTTTTCCTTTTTTTTAGACAGCAAACAACCTTCAGGGAGGATTGAGGGCTTTGTGCTGTCTGGGTACGGTACTGTTGCCCATCCCCCTCCTTTTCCAAAATTAAAATAAAATAAAATAAAATAAAGTAAAATGATAAAATAATAAACAGAGTCCGTCCAGGGGGTTCCGTGGGTTTTTTTTTTTTTTGTTGTTGTTTTTTTGTTTTTTTTTTGTTTTTTTTTAATTTAGCTCCAGGGAGGTTGGCTTTTTTTTTTTTTTAATTTTGAGTGGGGAAGAAGTTTTGAAGGGGTCGATTTCATATCCCTGAAATTAATTGAGTAACTTAAGTGAAGTTCTTGCAGTTATGAGGTTTTACAGTCATCAGTTAATGTACAAACGTTTAATAGGTGTGTAAGCAGTTGAATCTATGCGCTCTGAACTTTGAACGGAGGAAGTGATCTGTTTCTCAGCTTTGCACTCAGAAAATACCCACGTCCTTCGTCACGTCGGCCGCCGGGTGCCGCTGCTGACCGCGGAGGCGACGCGCGGATCCCGGTCGCCGCCGCCACCGCGCAACTCGGCTGGGTAAGGCGGTTCACGGGGTTGCCCCCTCCAAGATTGTTGTGCTCCGAGGGAGTCACGCTGAGCTCTCTGCCTTCCGGATCGCCGGAGAAGCATCGATAGCTCCTGCTCAGCGAGGAACCATTCCCAGGGGGAATTATGCCTCTGATCCTGCTACTCTGTGTGTGTATCGGGGTGAGCCAGAAACCATTCTGTACTCTGTGCCTGAAGAGGTGGAGCGAGGCTTCTTTGTGGCGAATATGCTGACAGATTAGGGACTCACGAGTGAAGAATTATCGGCTCGACAGGCTCGGCTGGTACCTGAAGGTGATGAGGGATATTTACAGCTGAACCAGCACACTGGGGATTTGTGGGTGCAAGAAAAGATCGATCGAGAGGCGCTGTGCCGACAGAGTGAGCCTTGCTTGGTGCGATTCGAGCTGCTGCTAGAGAGCCCGTTACAGTCCTTCCGAGCCGAGGTAAGTGTCACCGATATAAACGATCATCCTCCAGTGTTCTTAAATAAGGAATTTGTTTTAAAGATCCGGAAAGTGCCATGCCAGGAGCTCGTTTTTTGCTGGAAAGTGCTCAGGATCCAGATGTGGGGAACAACAATCTCCAGCATTACAACATCAGCTCGAACGGCTATTTCCATATCTCCACACGGAGGCAGAGTGATGACAGGCGCTACGCCGAGCTGGTGCTGGACGGAGCCCTGGACAGGGAGAAGCTGGCAGAAGTGATGTTCAGCATCACGGCTGAGGACGGCGGGTCTCCACCGCGTTCTGGTACCGCCTTGATTTGCGTGCAAGTTCTGGATATAAATGACAACATCCTGGTGTTCACCAGGAGTCTGTATAAAGTTCGCGAGCCTCAAAATTGCGCTGAGGAGGCGTTAGTGATGGCTGTGTCTGCTAGTGATTTAGACGCAGGAACGAATGGGGAAATAGAGTACTCTATCATTCAAAATTCGGAGGAGAATCATCAGACTTTCAAAATAAACTCCCAATCAGGGGAGATTCGACTTAAAAAGTTAGTGGATTATGAAGAAACCAAGTCTTACGAGATAGACGTCCAGGTCACGGATGGAGGGTGGCTGTCTGCACATTGCAAGGTTCTGGTGGAGGTCCAGGACTTGAACGACAACTCCCCCGAGGTTGTGCTCACCTCACTCTCCAGCCCCCTCTCGGAAGTAGCGCCGCCGCAGGCGGTGATCGCCCTATTCAGCGTGCGGGACCGGGACTTGGGGGGGAACGGCAGGACGAGCTGCGAGCTGCTGGGTGAACAACCTTTCAGCATCGCGGCGCTTGGAGTAGACTCGTACGCGTTAGTGACGGCAGATGCGCTGGACTGGGAGCGCGAGACTGAGTATAACGTCACCGTGCGCGCCCGTGACGCTGGACTCCCAGTGCTCTCTGCCGAGCGGCCGCTTCTCGTGCGTCTCTCGGACGTGAATGACAACGCGCCCGCCTTCACCCAGGCCTCCTACACTCTGGTCCTACGCGAGAAAGAGCCCGCGGGGACCAGCCTAGGCCGAGTGAGTGCGACAGACAGCGACGAGGGGGAAAACACCCGCGTGAGCTACGAGCTGGTGCCGCCCGTGCCCAGGGCGCCCTCCTTCGCATCGGTGGACACAGAAAGTGGGACCATACGGATGCTGCACCAGCTGGACTACGAGGAGGTGCGCGCCTTCCAGGTGGCCGTGCGCGCCACCGACGGCGGATCCCCGCCGCTCAGCGCCCAGGCCCTGGTGCGCGTGGAGGTGCGCGACGAAAACGACAACGCGCCCGTGGTGCTGCATCCTCTGCCCAACAGCAGCGCGACGGCGGGCGAGCTGGTACCGCGACGTGCGCCGGCCGGCTACCTGGTGGCCAAGGTGGTGGCGGTGGACGCGGACTCGGGGCAGAACGCGTGGCTGTCGTACGAGCTGGCCAAGGCGACGGAGCCGGGGCTCTTCCGCGTGGGGCTGCACAGCGGCGAGGTGCGCACGGCGCGCACCGTGTCGGAGAGGGACGCGGCGAGGCAGAGACTCGTCGTGCTTGTGCGGGACAGCGGGCAGCCGTCGCGCTCGTCCAGCGTCACCCTCAGCCTCGCTCTTGTCGAGAGCTTTTCCGAAGCCCACCTGCAGCTTTCCCACGCTTCTGCGGGCAAGTCAGAGGTGGAGGAAGAGGAGAACGTACTAGCCCCTACCTCATCGTTTCCTTGTGCTCCGTCTCCTCTCTCTTCCTCTTATCCATCGTCGCGTTTTTGGGTGTAAAGCTCTGCAAAGATCGGCTATAGGTAGGGAGTTCATCTTCCTCTGCTCCCTCTTACGCTCATAGCGACTTCTCTGGCAGTTTTTTGAACGTGACCGGCACGAGGACTCTGTCGCGGTCTTACCGCTGTGAAGTGTGCTTGACCACTGGCTCGAGGAATAGTGCATTCAAGTTCCTGAGACCCGTCCTCCCGAGTCCTCCGCAAAGCTGTGCTAAGGCTGAAGCAGGCAACCGACTCTGGTTGCACTCGCAACCGACTTCTGAAAGGGAAATTAATCAGGTGAGAAGAGCATCTCCTTAATGACAGACCTTAATGAGTGCGAGCCTTAAGTCCTTAATGAGTGCGAGTAGGCCTTTCTGGAAGTGTCCTTGGCTTCTTATCGTCAGTGTGAGATTAGTGACTATATTTCTTTCTGATGCGGTGCTGTATTTTGCCTGCTGGGTGTGAACTCTCTGCAGTTTATTTTCCTGCTTCGTAACATTGCAGCAGAAGTTTTCCACATTGACCTTTACCCTAAGGTTTTCAGTGATGGAGCTGCATGGAAACTGTGGTTGGAGAAAGGACACTACAGCCCCGTGAGATCATCGGGAAAGTCTGAGAGTTTAAGCCTCCACTTCCGTAATGAAGATGAAAATTCTGATTAGTCCCAGAACAGGAAGACCCTTTGCTAGGTATTTCGTTGGAAATGAAAGAGTGGAAACTGACTATACCAGTCAGGTTTTAATAGCTTCAGCGATGACATTTCCTTTTCCATTATTTTCGTTTTCCTAAGCCACTGTCTTGATCACTCAGTGTACAAATGGGGTAAGCACATTCAGAGTTATTAGGACAGTAAAAGATGTGGTGGAGATAGTAGGTACTGTCGAGCTATTTAGTATAAGCAACTAACAGTCCCAGGAAGAGATCTGTAAAACTCTTCGGTGCAGTCGTTCTCTCGAAAAGGTTGAAAGTGCAGCGTAGTTCCGGTGCTCTGCCGCAAGACTTTCTTTTCTTCCCTTTCTCCTTCCCCTTTCACTTCTCCTTCCCTTTCCCCTTTTCCCTTTCTTCTTCCTGTCACCATCCCGCTTTCTGTTTCTCTTCCCCTTTTGCACTTAGTGTTTTCCACTTCCTTCCTCCCTCTTTTCTCTTCCTTTCTCCTTTTCCCTTCTTTATTTTTATTTCCCTTTCGATTTTCTTGTCCATTTTCCATTTTTCTTTTCTTTTCCCCTTCCATATTTCTCCTTTCCTTCCCTTTCCTTCTTTTCTCTTCTTTTCTCTTCTTTTCTCTTCTTTTCTTCCTCTCTTTCTCTTTTTCCTCTCTATTTGTTTGTTTGTTTGTTTGTTTTCTTTGCCTGGAAACGATGTAGACACATGAAGGTCCTCATTATGTAACGCGCGCAGGATGCCTGGGGTCGCAGTGGCGGCCGGGGAGAGGCGAGCGCTCCGCAGCGGCCCAGGAAAAGCAGTTCCCGCCGCGGGCCGCAGGGTGGTGCTGTTGGCCAAGCGGCTGCAGCGGCGCTGCAGATCTCGCGGGGAGGCGGCGGAGATCGGGGCGGCGAGCGGGGCGGCGAGCGCTCGCTCCTCCGCACCAGCCGCTGCCGGACACATCGGCCACCCCTCAGCGCAGCGCCCTGGGCGAGCAGGAGC
>JAWLRI010000453.1:87067-98664 GCA_034781795.1 Crypturellus tataupa | reverse complement strand
ACACGTTCGGGGTGAGCAGGGGCGACAGGAGGGACACGCTCAGGGCGAGGAGGGGACACGGGACACACATGGGGCGAGCGGGGGGACACGGGACACCCTTGGGGACACAGGACACCCTTGGGGCGAGCAGGGGACAGAGGACATGCTCAGGTTGAGCAGGGGGCTCGGGACACCTCAGGGGGAGAGGGGGACAGGGGACACGCACGGGGCGACCGATGCCACCGAAGGGGACACAAACAACGCGCCGCTCAAGCTGGCATCAAGGACACGAGCGCACCCAGCTCAAAGGAGTCAGGAAATAACACAAACAACAGAAATAGCCCAAAATAGGAGCCAGCCCCAAGCAGGGCTTTAACCCAGAGCAGATTTCTCCTGTTTTCTTCCCCCCACAATATTGTTTCCCAAAACCACAAGCATCGGGCTCAAAGCACATCCCTCGGTGCCAATGGGGCCCAATTGCTTTTCCAGTTTCTCCGGCTAATTCCAAGACTGCTTCTAGGTTCTTTTTTCAACCAAATCCTCCCTACTTAGGACCTGCATGAAGGCACAGAGCGCTCCCTCCAGCAACGGGATCCTGGGGTGCATTGAGAGGAGCGACTGCAGCAGGGCGAGGGGATCCTGCCCCTCTGCTCAGCCCCGGGGAGGCCACATCTGGAGCCTTGGGGCCACATCTGGAGCCCTGGGGCCACATCTGGAGCCCTGGGGCCAGTTCTGGGCCCCCCGGGACAAGAGGGATGTGGAGCTGCTGGAGAGAGTCCAGCGCAGCCACGAGGATGACCAGGGGCTGGAACATCTGGAGCACCTGGAACATCTGGAACATCTGCCCTGTGGGGAGAGGCTGAGGGAGCTGGGTCTGTCCAGCCTGGAGAGGAGGAGGCTGAGAGGGGACCTGGTCGGGGTCTATCAGGACCTCAAGGGAGGCAGTGAGGAGGACGGGGCGGCCTCTTCTCACTGGTGCCACTGACAGAACTAGAGGAAACGGCCACAAACTGAAGCCCCAAAAGTTCCCCAGGAACTTGAGGGGAAACTTCACGCTGCTTAAAACCAGCAGCTTCGCGGGAACACAAAGCGCCTGCATCGCTGCTGCTCAAGGCAGAAGGTTTTCAGCTCATCTAAACTCGGAAAAAATAACACCAACTGCAGCCACGTGGATGGGAGTCAAACGGCGATCAAGGAAACCAAGTTTTGGGTTGTCCCGTTTTGCTGCTGTTTGACGACGGTAATTTCTTTGCTCAGCACTGAGAAAGGAGGCGGCCGAGGCGAGCGGGGCCTCGGGCTCTGCTGGGGCCAGCGGTTATTTTCAGGCCGTGCAATTTCTGCCCCGACAAAGTCGCAAACCTTCGCCAAGTGGCCCGGAGCCAGGGGAGCCGAACGAGAAGCCAAACAGCATCCAAGAAAAGCTAAACAAACCCCAGCGCTACCGCGGGCGGTGCCGGGCTTTTTATATCCGCTGCGCCTTCGCTTCCGCACAAACTCGCTGCTCTCTTGGAGTTGGAGGGAGCTGAGTTAAAATAACATCGCTCTCCACGCTGTCCTGACCCTGGTTTTCCGGCCAGCTGCTGGAAACACCTCTTGGATGCCCCTAAAGAGACCACGGACCCGAGCAAGGGCGCACATGCACGCAATGGGGTAGTGTCTTCTAATAGGGACCGTCCCAACGGGTCACACGAATGAGGAACAGGCAAAGGTGACGTTGATCTACGGTGAAGCAAGTGCAAAGTTAGATGCATCGTCTGTGTTCTCCCTATCTCATTTCACTATCATCCTCTAGAGAAAAATAGCCCCCAGCTTCGTTCTATTCCATATTTTAGGGATTATTTATTCCGTATTTTAGGGAGTGCCAGGACTCAAGGTTTGACTCTGCGGAAAGGATCCCCAAAGCTCCCGAGCGCCTTTCAGGAGCCCTCGGTGGCCCCGCGGTGCCCACGTCACCTATCGCTCTGCTCTTCGGGAAGCCGCTCAGGCCGTGACCTATGGGCTCAGCGGTGCCACCGGCTCCGTGACGCCCGGCAGAGGGGACAGGCAGGCGCACGTGCCTTGGAGCACGCACGGAGCCGGGCCAAAAAGCTTCTTGGCGCCGGGGTGATGCACGAGTGAGTCAGGACGGAGCGGCACCGGTTACCCAGCCGGACGCGCCGCGTGTGCGCTCCGGGAACGAGGAACCTTTCCATTCCTTTCCAGGAACGAGGAACCTGCGCGCGCCGCGAGCAAGCGGCCGAATTCTTGGCTCAGCGGTTTCTAATCGGCCGCCCACGGGCGTTGAGGGCAGGATGAAGCGCTACGGACGCGGCAGCTCTCGTGCCGGGGCGCCGAGTTGCTTTTTAAGACACTTTGCATCATCAAAACATAGAGCAAGATTTAACCCCCTTGGGTTTGGAGCAAGAAGGCCGTAGCACGAGGTACGGTCAAGCTCTTTGCTCCACTACAGTCTTTGTATATGAATCTGAACACATTAAAAGCTTTCCAAGGGGATGTCACTACAATTTACAATGCTTTAGAGCACGCTCGCTCTGCCACAGCGCTGCAAAGGGATCTTTGGATGGAGCGGGACGAACATCTTAACATTTATTGGTCTATAAAACACTCGCTTAATCCCCTAAGGACGGCCCGTACCAAATTAATAACGGGAGCCGCTGTAGATAACAGCGTTCTGCTCGGAAGCCGACTGCAAATTGAGCTTGCAATATTTCCCACGTGCTGTACGGCCCCTTATTTAAAGATAAACAGCCATTTATAACAAATCCACGTGCATAATGCGGATGCGCTTTGTCTCCGAGAGACACGTTATAAAAATCAATTACTTAGCACAAACGGCTGCAGCCAAAAGGCCCAGAAGGTAGCGGGACCCAGACCACGTTTCATGCTGATAAATTGAAAAAGCGGTCACAAGAATTAAGAGTTTTGCAAAGGAGTCAGCTCTAGGCTGCTGGAGAGAACCCAATCACCCCAAAAACACCTGTATTTCTCCCAAACGGCACCCGGGCTGCCACGGGGCAACCCAACACCCGCGTCGCCTCCGCGGAGCCGCGCGTTTTATTTGCATCAGACGCGGCGGCTTCGCAGCCGCCGAGCGGCACCGGCCCCGTAACGAGATCGCGGGGATCGGGTGCTCATTTCCAAAACATGAGCATATTTCTTACAGGAGAACACCTGAGCAGGCGAGGGCTACAATTTGACATTACGGATGTGCCTTATCTGGCGAGGAAGAGTTTTCTAGATAGATTTATCAGGGAACGACAAGAAAGAAGAGGCGAGAGGGCTATAGGCATCTTCCCAGGGAGCTGCTTCTCCCATAGGAATGTGCGCTGGGGTGTTTTCTGGGTGCACCAAGTTCCTGTTCACGCACAGACCATATTTACAGCAACCGTTCCGGAGGAAAACAGCGCTGGGAAACCAACACGTCTGCCCTCCTAAGGTGGTTTCTCCCCAGGCACAGGGAAAGTCAGCAGACGGGTTTGCCTGCGTGGAGCGCGCGAGAAAGCGCTGCGCTCTAATAGGGCTCTAATCGCTTCGCCGGGTTTTTTTAGTGCCCATCAGCTCCCGTGGGCGTTACGTGAGCACTTCCCTCCCTGCACAGCTTGTGTTTTCAACGTGACTTTTATTCAACGCGTTGCTGTTCGGCAGAAGGAGAGAGGGCGACGCGTAACGCTCGCGTTCGCTGTCCGCAGGTGAAACCAAGGGGCTCCTGCTGCACTTTGCAGCAAGTTACGCAAGAGGACGGGGTGACACCTATCCCAGACGCACGTCCCCGTGACACGCTCGGTTCCCTGCAGCGTTTGGCCCATGCACGGGCATCTTGCAGGGCTGCAAAGCGCCCCCGAGCGCCGGGCACGGGAGGAAACGCGGGAGCCAGCGGCAGCGCAGCGCTTACCGGCCTGCTCCAGGGCCACGAGCATGGACTGCTCGATGAGGTCGCGCTCGATGAAGCTGCGGAAATCCTCCGTGTAGACGGTGAGGTCGGGCAGCTGGAAGGTGCACACGGGCATCTCCAGGAGGTGCTCGCTGCTCCCATTGCTGGAGACGTGCGAGCGCGCCAGGGACACGATGGTGGAGCTGGCGTGGGAGATGCCGCGCGACAGGCGCTTCTCTGCAGGGGAAAAAAGGGCACGAGAGTCGCTTGGACCACGCGGAATAAACACGAGCATCCGCCCTGCTCCGGCGCACGGCAATTCCCTGCTCCGGTGCACGGCAATTCCGGAGGCCGGGAGCGCGGGGCGCCGCTCACCTTGCACGATGTCGTCCTGCCGCTGCAGCGGCGGCCGCGCCGGCCGCGGCGCCTCCTTCTCGGCCGCCCGGGCGCCGCGGCCCTCGTTGAAGGCGGGCGGCAGGTTCCCCGCGTGCACCTGCCGCAGCTGCTCGAAGTCGCTCAGCGCCGCGCTCAGGTCCCAGTTTTTCCCTGGATGAGAAGGGAGAATCACCAGGAGGAAATAAAAAATAAGCCAAGTCCTAAAACCGGCTAAATCCATGCTAGAAACTCATCCTTCAAATAGCGCTGGCTCTACAAATGCAGGTTACTGAGTCAGGCAGGCGCATGCAGAGCTTGCAGTGAGCTAAACTTGTTCTTATTTGGCCACTTAACACCTAAAAATACCCAGCAACAGTCCAAACCCCTCCAATTTTGCCAGAGCAAAATTCCTGTCGGTAAAACAAATAGCGGGATCTCCTCCATGGCACATCCGTTAAGCACAGGATAGGGGACCGAAGGAAAACAGACTTTACCCTTAGGAAAGGGAAAGCAGAAGCCAACGGCCAATTGCTCAGGTTGCTCTGGCTTCCCAAGCTGCTCCACGTGCACCTAATGCCAGGGATGCGAATGCCACGGCATTTAATGCAATTAATCAAGATGCCACCGCGTTCCATGGGACCCAACAAGATGCCAAAACCACTTCTCCAAGGACCAACTGACTCCTCGAGCCCCTGGATCCCCACGGGACAACACTCAGGAAAAACACACGTGCTAAAGTGCAACAATCTGATGACTTATAATAAACCGCCTCAAACCTCTATGCCTGGTTTAAGGTAGAATAGGAGCAATGCCACACCGTGCCATTACTAATCCAATAAATTATTCGGCAAAACAGCTTCAACTTGCTGGAGTTGAGTGAATCCTTTCCGCTTTAATCCTACCCAGCAAAGCCAAAAGAATATAATATATCTTAATACACTGCAGCCTTTCAGCATGCAATAAAGTGACCGTTTACAGGACACCATCTTCTAAGGGTAAAAATATATAGCAAGGAAAATCCACCACATGGCTTACATTTGGGGAAATGGTGATTTTTATGAATTCTGTTAATCTGGGCTCTTAAATTAGGAAGTTAGCAGACAGCAGAGGGAAAAAAAAAAAAAAGCCAATTTTATATATAGCAACTCCACTACGGGAAACATCCATAAACTGCCAACTGGCTTATACGATGGACAATAAAAACAGGCGCCGCGTCCCATTTCCAAAAGGAATATGTTTTTGTATTTAAATTCCCCTGTGAGATGCAGTTTGCAGCATTTAAGGGCTGACAACAAACAGAAAGTTGTTTTAAGGCTTATCTTGGGCTTTTATTTTTCCCTTTTAAATGAAGCAATGCATCAGGATCAAGGAATGAGCTACGGGACTAAAATTAACCGCGCTGCCCCATCAGGATCTGTATCTGCAATGTGAGGACACACTGGCAACCGCAGCTGGATTTACCTACCCGTTCCACCAGCAGCTGTTCCAGAAATTGGGAAAAAAGCGACAACTTTGGGAAAGCCTATGCAGAACAACGCCAGTCACGTAAATCCTGATATTTCCACATTACCTGGGAAGCGCCTGTTTAATGGACTTGGCACTAAAGTGCTTTGTGCAACTGCAAGAGGGATGTTGGACCCGAGGTGGAGGAAACCCTGGCAAAAAAGCCGCTTTCTTCAGCACTTTGGGGATACGGGAGGTTTCTCCCAAACAGCCCAAAAACCCGGCAGGGGCTGAATAATTTCACCACCTGATGCTCCCCGCGGCTCCTCCGGCTCCTGCGAGCGCCAAAACCTCCGCAGCCAAAGCAGGGAGATGCGGCAGAGCAGAGGTCGAGCCCCGGCGGCGCGTGGGAAGGTGCGGAAATCTCCGCTCGGAAGGGCCGTCGGAAGCGCAAGACGGGCGGGAGACGGCGCCGCGCTCCCGCCGGCCGGATCGCTGCCTTTCCGCAGCGCGTGCCGCGTTATCCGACGGCTTCCAGAGCGCCTCGCTCGTCCACGCCAAAAATAAAGAGAGAAAAATGCGGTCGGCTCCGCTTCCACGCTGTCCCTGCCGCGGGGAAGCTCCAGGAAAAACAGGAACGTGTTACGGGAATTACCAAAACAGCCGCTGTCAAAATAATCAACCCCACGTAGCAGAGGGTGGGACGGCGCTGGAGGAGGAGATCCCGCTTTAACCTTTCCAGAGCGTCAATATTTCTTCGGAAAGGCACTATTAGAAATCCTTGCAGCAAGCAGGAAAGCTAAAGCCCGAAAGCAGCACAGGGGGATGCCATAAAATCTGCAGCTCACCAGGATGGCTTGGAAAATTAAAGGGGGACGTCCCGGAGGCAGCAGAGCGAGTGGGAGGTCGGGAGAGGGAAGGGATATTTGCAAGCGGGTTGGTGGCCTCCAAATGAAGCCTCTTCCCTCTGTCTCGGAGCAGAGGGCGCCAAGAGCCCGCGCAGCCTCCGCAGGACCGGGCTGGGCTCGGAAAGCGCCGGCCGGTCCGCGGCTTCGCCCCTCACCTTCGAGCAGGTCTCGCGCCAGGCCCGGCTCTGCCCCCGTCGAGCGGACGAAATCCGACAGGACGACGTCCATATCCGAGGTGCCGTGCTCCCGGAGCGCTCCCGGATCAGCACCTGGGCCTCAATCTGGGAACAAGAGCAACAGGGGGGGATCAGCTCGCGTTACGGAGTAGGGAATAACCTGCAGCATCCTTGACCTCTCCAAGCGCGCAAGGAAAGGCAGGGAGGGAAATTGAAAGCAAGGAGAAAATGCTCTAATTGGGAGGTGTTGCCTCTGCAAACAGAACAACCCTTTCAGGATGCAAAAAAAAAAAAAAATCTCTTTTCTTTCAGACGCATAAATGCACCACCCAGGCAAGGAAATGTCCCAACCTCAGCCTGCTTTTAGCGAGCACCTGTGCAGCAAAACGGCCCCAGCTTTTGCACTGGCCTCGCCATCCTCCTCGCATCGCCGTTCCCAGAAGGGAAGGAAAATGCAGCCCATAAAGGAAATTTCATCAGGCCGAGATTTGGTCTGAGCAGCTCCAGAGCCTTGGAAAGGCACCCGGGGGTGCGGGCTCCGGCTGCGCACCCAGAGCCTGATTTACTGCATTCCTCGAGGCGGAAAACAGCCCAAAGAGCGCGGACTGGGCGAACGCACAGCCCGGTTAAAGGGGTATCAACTCTGAGCGTGCAGGAAAGCGGTTAAATATTCTCTAATTGCAAAAGAAATCTTCGCGTTGCGTTCAGAGGCGGCCTCAAAATGCGCATTCCGACCGGGTCCTCCCCCGGTTCCCCCCGGTTTGGCACCGGGAACGCGGGGAGGAACCTGCTGGTCACGGGGCAGCCCCTGGTGCCCCCAAAATACCGGGGAGGAGAGCGAGCGCCGCGGCCAAGCGAATTCCCCGCATTGCTGCAGCGAGCGAGAATTTCCTTCGGGTGGGCGCAGCATTTAGCAAAAAAAGTTAAAAAATAATGAAAAGAAAAGCGCAAAGCAAAGCTTGGCCTTTTGGAGAGGAGAGACGGGCGGCTCAGCCTGCCCCCGCCGGCTCCTGGCATTTGCAACGCCGGCGCGCTCCATTTCCTTGCGTTTGCACCCAAATCCCATTGGATGGGGGCTCGGATGAGGCCGATCACGGCTGCAAATTCCGTGGGCACCGCGGGGCTAAGGAAAGAGGCCACCAGGACCGGAGCCCGTTTCCACGTGGCGTTAACCTGAGAGAGAGAAGAGACAGGGAACCTCCTCGCGAGGCAGCGCTTGCCGATGCCAGGGCTTCAAAACGAGGAAAAAAGAAGGATTTGCAAAAAATAACATGGCAAAAATGCTGCTTCCTTATCACCTGCCGGGATGCAGCAAGGGCAGCTCCATCCTGGGCAGTTTTGCGCCCTCGCACGTCCCGGGTTTCGATTCTCCCCGGGATTTTGCACAGGAGCGGGAACGGGTGAAGCCGAGCGCGGCGCTCGCTTAGGGCTTCAGACTGAGGTTTCCATGCAGATACAGGCAGGGCGGCCGCTCGCGACACTCCACGTTATTTACGAAAAGGTTTTGGGGAAATCCCACGCACGGGAGCCTCGGCCCAGCGCTTTCCACATGCTGCAAACTTAGAAGGCCCTTTTGGGTGAAGAAATGGCTTAAATGGAGCCAGGCAGGCTCTGCTGGGTGCAGTTTTTGGGCGCTTCCCTTCTCCTTTCCATCTCCTCATATCTTGCACCTGCTCAAACCCTGCCCTGAGCCGCGCAGGTAGCAGCAGGGTGGCTGCTTTGATTGGCGACGATTATTAATCTCGTTAATTATTAACCTCAGCGCAGCTCGCTGCAAGGAGAAGCTCAACAGAAGCCAAACCGGGAGGGTCTGTCCTAAAAGCAGCTCCGTTTTGAGGATGCCCGGGGCTTCAGGAGCCCCAATTCACCCCAAATTCCCACCAGGTTCATCCCAAGGGCCCGGAAAACGTTGCTGTCCTCAGTCCTTGGGGAACCCACGTGTGTTTTTAGGACACTCTGATGTGGGGCCTCCCAAGACCATGCGCTGGCACAGATAATTTCTCCTTATAAAGCTCCTTCTAAAACACCTACCCCACGGGGACAGTGCGACATTTCGCTACCTAATGCTTGCAAAACGCTATTAAAAAAAAAATAATAATTAATCCTTGCCCTTACGAGACACGGGGAAGGAGTCAGGGACTTATTCCAAAGGCAGAAGGCCAAGCAGCGCTACCCAGGACGAGCTTCCCAAGCCCACGAGCCCATCACCGGCATCTGGATAAACTGGGAAAACCCTGGGAAAGCAGGAGCTGCTCCTAAAAGATCGACAGGGTCGTTTGTGCCTCGGACAGGGGGTTGAATTGCGCGGGCGGCAGCGGTTCCTGCACGTGGAGCTGCTTGAGGGTGCTCAAAACACAGCCCCGGTCTTCCTAACCTCATCCCAAGTTTAAAATTCACAAAGCTGTTTCTGCCGCCGCTCCAAACGAACCGTTTCCAACGCGCCGAGCGCCGCAGGGCGTCGCTTGAGTCAACACGGGCGAGGAGGAGCGCGAGGGAAGGCGCCCGCGCCGCCCTGCACCGAGCGGCCGCGCGCGGGTATTCCCGGCCGGCTGCAAACGGCTTCGCTCCGGTTTTTATTCCGAGCGCGACCGAGTTCAACGGGATTGCAAATACTTCGGGCCGTCTCGTGCTCGCTGCCCAGCGCGCCATGAGGGTGGCAGCAGCACGTGACGGTCACCGAGTCCTTCTTGGTCAACGTGAGGTTCTGCTGCTCTCATCACCCGGTGGTGACGGTGCCCGGTTTTGCTTTCGCTGCTCCCAACTTCAGGCTCCGACCGGGATCGTTCGGGAGCCAACGGGGGCTGCCCCGTCCCGGCGGGTCGGTTGCATCACAGGCAGCGACGCAGCACGAAAGCTGAAGCTTGGGCACAAAAACGGCTCGAAAGGCAGAAATTTAACTCACTTTTTCCTATTTTGCAAAAACGCTTCGTGCAGATTTGGCTTCTTATGGGATGCTAAAACACAAGGGGCTGGTGCGGTGGGAAACGCAGAGGATCCAGCTCGGATGAGGAGCTGCAGCCAAGCCAAAGCGAGTGCCCAGCACGGGCCCTACCAGGGCCTTAAGGAGGTCTCGGTCTTAAATAATGAAAGTAAATGAAATAAAAGTAAATGAAAGTAATGAGGCGGGTGTCCTCCTGCAGCACCGGCACCCGCTTCCTGCTCGCGCGGGGCGGCAGGACGCGGCAACCAGACCGGTATCAGGAAACATTCCCACCGCGGCCCAGGGAAAACGGCTCCGTTGGCGTCCGGACGCGCGAGCGCGTCGCTCTGCCTCTTGTTCGCAAACCGGAGCGTCTCGGCCGGCGTCACGAGGGACGTCGGGAGCCAAAGGCGACTCCAGCTCCGCGGTGGGGACTTCTCCACGCTCCCGCTGTGCTCCGTGTTTCGGTTTTAGAGGGGATTTGGGCTGGGCAGGAGCCTCGCTACAGAAATCCGCTGTCTGTGGGGTTTGGAGCCGGCATCCGTATGCAACGAGGAGCAAAGCAGGAAGGTTGGTGGGGACGGATCCATCCCTGGAGCCTCCCGGCTCCGCTAGCTCCATCCTAGGGATCACACGCACAGATTTAATCCACGGATCTCGCCGCAACCCGGGCTCATGGAGCAAGAGATCCAGACGCTCTTCCCGCCCGGCTCGCCGGCCCTTTTGGTCTCCGTTCCCCCATCCGGGATCCCCATCCTGATCCCAAATCCCACGTCGGGCTCCTCTAGCGCTCAAGGACAAGAGGAAAGTCTTGGATTGAGGGATTTAAGGCACTTTGTGGAGCTTTCCCTGAGCCTTCCAAGGACTTCCAAGCGTTTTCCAAAGCTCCAGGTTGTTCCTCCCGAGCTGGAACACGCGGGACGTGGAATAACTGCTCTGTCCTGGCGCAAGGAGACGCTCCCAACCTACAAAGCGGCTCCTGTTCAACCCTCCTAGGGAAGAGCCGCCCGTTCCGGAGTGGGAAACGCTCCCACGTGGAGCGCTTGACGCCCCGCGCGGCCCTGCCCATGGGCACGCGGTGCCATCGAGCTGCCGTCTAGCGCCAGGCGAGTCCCGAGAGTAAAAGGAAATTAAAAATAAAGGGGAAAACGCCGTTTTCATCCGCCTCTCTCCGCAGGGAAACAATCCCCCTCTCCAGCGCCATCCCGAGAGGCTCCGGCCGTTCCCAGCAGGGATGAGCCCTTCTCCCCGGCCAGGGCAATGGGGACGGTGCCGTCACCACCGGACGATTCCACGCGATTCCCGCGTCGGAGCCATCTCCGCCGGACGATTCCACGCGATTCCCGTGTCGGGGCCATCTCTGCCGGACTATTCCACGCGATTCCCGTGTCGGAGCCGTCACCGCCGGACGATTCCACGCGATTCCCGCGTCGGAGCCGTCACCGCCGGACGATTCCACGCGATTCCCGCGTCGGAGCCGTCTCTGCCGGACAATTCCACGCGATTCCCGCGTCGGAGCCGTCACCGCCGGACGATTCCACGCGATTCCCGCGTCGGGGCCGGGAGCGCTCCCCTTGGCACGGCACCGGGGAGCCCACGGCAGCCCCAAGGAAGCGCCGACGCTCCCGGGATCCGGACGCCCGGGCGGTGCTGGGAGCCGCGCGCATTCCCGCTCCGGCCGCTAATCCCGGGAAGGGGCCGGATTAGGGCCGCGGGCTCCGGGCGCCTCCCTCGGCCCGAGGGACGGGGGGGGATCCCGAGGGGGGACACGGCCCCCTCGCCCCCTCCTCACGGGACGTTCCGGCTGCCAAGCGATTTCCAAGCCTTTTCCAAGCGATTTTCCGAGCGATTTTCCAAGCGATTTTCCAAGCGATTTTCCAAGCGATTTTCCAAGCGTTTTTCCAAGCGATTTTCCAAGCGATTTT